>OZ022495.1:2707076-3223076 GCA_963989405.1 Trypoxylon attenuatum
TTGTGTTTTAAAGTAAAGACGAAAAAGAATGTCTCCCCTTGCCGATAACGTCTTCTCTTTCTGCCGGTTGTTTCGTGAATACATTTATCTAACAATAAGTTAAATACATATATATCATATACATGTATATATTTAAGTATAAAAATTAGAATAGAGATTCTCTTGCACCGAACGCAAATTATCGCGAGTATTGTATCTCATTTACTTTTTGGCTTACTTAGACATTGTATAATGCCCACAATAGAGCTTTTTTTTGCGCTTGCCCCTCCAATCCTTTCTCTCCATTGCAAATGCATCTCACAAAGAGTGGTGCTATAGTTGATGTTGCATCACTATACATATCACAGACGTGAAATATGTCTATTCTAAAAAAAAAATTTGCTGATGCTCACCGCTCATGAAGAATTTGAGATTCATCAAAAGCCACGATAACGGAAAATTATAGTTGAAGGATTATCGATCAATCATCGATTCGATCGATAATTAATCATTGTGTCTAAGAAATGGGTTACGGCGGCATCCCATTCATACGCTTTCACGTTTCCATGAGTTTTCTGCAATTTCTCTTATTTTGAGTAGGGAATTCGCGCAGATAAATAATAATTTAGCATCTAGCATGATATCGCATCTATGAAACGACACGTGGCATTGTTGTCGTTTGTTACCGATTTAAGAAGTGCGCGTCGAACGTGAGGAGCGGCCAAACTGGTTAAGCTGTGTGTACACGCACTGATCGTAAGCGTACAGAGCAAAATACATACAACGCGTCAGTATGAATTTACTGATACAATAAAAATATAATTCATCGCATGACTTTGTCGTAGGAGGGTGGTGGTGCTTCGTCGGATATATCGGGCGGTGGAATTAAAATAGCAATGTGGTATGGAGGCGGGGGCGGTGGTGGAGGTGGAGGTGGATTCGGTCTGATTACCGGTACAGAGCGAATACTTTCGCTGGACGTTGTACTCGCGTTAGCGAGTGGCGCGGTATGTTCCTCTTGAACGTGATGTTCTTGATGATGGTTGGAATGATGATTTCGTCTACAAAGAATGGAATAAAGACATGCCGAGAGGAGTAACGTCAGTAGGCCGCAGAATACGAGTATTTCCAAACCTGGACCCTGAAAAGATAGAGTTTGCGTCTGAGACTTCGGAGTTAAGTATATTTTTCGGAAGATTACCGATTCGAAAAAGTGTAGATTTATTTATCATCGAACGTAGAGACTCACTTGATGTCCAAAATAAAATTTTGCTACGGCAACAAAGCCAGTTGCGAGTACGAACGTTATCCAAACACCGCAACGTAGTCTATAACCGGCGAGTTCTGCATCACTAAATTCGGAAAAATCCAGAAGACTTCTATTCGCAGTATTCGGAGTAGTGTTGGATAGTATTAGTTGATTGTTCCCAGCATTAGTTACATTACTGTAAATGCGTGGAATATGTAAATGAGATACTATACGTTGGTACGTGTTGGGAAGTTTGTCTCACCGCTCGCATCATTGATGCAAACGGGAAACTCGTAAGGGAATTACACACTATATCGTGCCGTATTTAAATACACAAGTACGTACGTACTATTGAAATTTTAAAGGCTAGACAGCAAGATAGGGCGAATCATTTATAAGTAGTAAATTATTCTTTGACGATAGACATGTATAAGTGAGTCACCCTGTATATAGGAAGAACATGTTCTTCAGAATCCTCTTAGTAGACCTTTTTCTTTAATTACTTGGGGTTGTTGTTCAGCTGGGTGGGTTGAATAGAACCAATCGGAGTAATATTTTGATTCTCATTATTTGTTCGCACCCCCGTTCTGACGACGCTGCATAAATTAGCATTACTGGGTCCAGCTACGTTGCCCCGGGAATGGAGACTCTGGAATCGGTGAACCGGTGTGACCATCTGCCTGAAATCGCTCCCACGGTACCGACATTGATTCTGAGCTAAAAAATGTTTTAGCGAGAATTAATAACCGACGGGAATAAAACGATATAATGCCTTGTACGAGATTTTCGCTACGGCGATTCTATATATATATATACATATTGCAATAACCACGTCAATTTCACTGCACTTCTACTGCAATTCTACTTGCAATTCTACTTGCGATTCTAGTGCAACTCTACTGCAATTTTAGCGCAATTGATTCCGGATTCAATGAGAGATCTTACTGGAGCGCGCCTTTGGTAAAGGTGTGGCGGGGTATCGGCGGCCAGTGAAGCCGTAGTACCTGCCAGCTGGCTTGCTCATCCAGAAATGCATTCTCTCTCGTGGTGCAATATGTACCTTTTCTCAATTGGGAGCGATCGTACGAAGACGGTTCTTGTACTTTGAAGGAAAGTTGTTCGCGTGGCTCCTTCGCTTGCTCCGTTCCTCATCGACTAGCCAGAGAGTTCGTACTCTGGAATCTCTGGACTAGTCTACCCTTCTGACTGCTTCTGACCGCCTGACCACTTTGACGCGTCGAATCGTTTAATCCTTTAATTCCCCGAATCCCTCAATCGTTGATTTGGTTTCGTGGCTTTCTCGAACGAATTCTCCCTCAAGTTCCGTTACCCTCGCATTTTATATCTCTCGGATGAATGCCAACTGTCCTCTCGCCCATTTTATTCCAACTTTATGAGAATACTTTAGTCTTTAGTCGCTTCTACGAGACGCCCTTACCCTAATTATGCACTGCCATTAAATGCAACTATCAATGCGAATAGTAGCAAGTATCATCGGCATTGACCGTCAACGACCGATATTTCCAATGCCGCCACAATCACTGACGTCATTCATGTCACTGCCACTGTCACTGCCACTGCCACTGTCACTGTCACTACCACGGGTATCAGCAGCCCTACCGACGTACCGAGGTAGCGTTTCGCGCAGTTGCGCTTAGTGTTACGCTCTACCAGCTGACAATCGCAATCTCAATCACAATTAATGCTCAACAGACTACGAGTCCCTATCCCTGCAAATGCTACATAGGTCCGTTCTTATATACGTGGGACCTGCTCGCGAGCTTTGGCAATCCAGTACGATCTAGTATTTGCCAGTATCAGTGTAGTAGTCTAATACTACACGATTCACAATCCGTCAATTACCATCAATGCGATAAATGCGACTAACTCACGCTTCTCAATGTAGAGCTTTACTCGTTAAAGACATTAGAAGAATATCGCGAAACACTCGAGTATATACGTGTGATGGTTCCATTGAAACTCTACCGATTGTATACTTTGGTATATCCTTCGCTTGTACATATGCACATGCACATATAACTGCATATATAAGTATAACCATGGATAAAGTATAAAATAGACCTGTAGTTAAATATATTTTTGTGTCATGCGCAAATCGGGCTTTAATAGAAACGCATTCCCGAACGACTAGTCTAACTTATTTCCTGTTGGTAAGACAGGCAGGGTTACATAATTAATCATTTACGGGCATGTACATTAGAGGGTGCCACTCTAGAATTCCGAGTGACAACTGACAACTGCACTATTCTATTTACAGCAATATGTATACATCGGCACACATCACCATTCGGCAGTATACATACATCAGTATACTATACAGTTATATCCACTCATGTCCACCATATCCAGTGGTACATACCGATACACCTGTCAGAATATAATCCTTTTCGTGTGCATTTGATCTAAACAGCTCCAAGTATCTCTTGGCGAGCGTGTGTGTGACAAGAGTCAAGAGTGCACTTTGCGATACAGTGTTCTATCAACTGTATGTACAATACTGGTATTCTGTGTTACACTATATACCAACTATATCCATACATCCATATCAATATAGATTTGTATCTTGTCATTTTCTTGTTGGTCCCAGTGGTCCCAATAGGATCCCGGTACATATCTTCAAATCCTTGGTGTACAACTGTACATGCTTGTTATTTCTACTTGCCAGATTGTTGCCAGATGACAGCTGTTGCGATCGATTAAATAGAGTAAAATCTGCTGATACCGTTGGAAGGTTGAAAGCCGAGATCGTTTAGCTACTCGTTGGCATCTGTTGGCATAATTGGCAGATTGGCATCAACAAATCGGTCGTTACTGCTGGTGCTTGTATTCTACGAATGTTGCTTTCTCGATGTCACGAAGCAAGACTATCCGCGGCGAAAGCAAAATGTGAAGGAACGTTCCAGGAATGCTATAAGTAACGAAAGTTTCTTTAAATTCTTCCGCTGGTATCGGTAGCAAACACATTCTAATTTTTCACGTTGTGCCTTTTCTTTCAGTACGGGATCAAAGTAGAAGTGTAATTACTGCGGGGTGTCACCGAGATTCAAGAGAAACTACGACACTCGATTTTTCCCTCTGTCTTAAAAGCTTTAAGTATCGTACATTCCTAACTCTATGCGTCTTACCTTCCTACGGTGCAACTGGGTTAGACGTATGAAAAATGCAAGTAAAAAGACCTTACGCCGACATGATGCGTATGCACATTCGGACTCTTTTGTAATCGCGCGATTAAGCTGGCCAGAGTTGGTTTTGCCTATTCGCTAAGAGACGAGCAACATTATGTTTTCTGCGTTCAAAAGATTGGCAGGGAAAGCTGATGGCGTCAATAATGGATCCTCGAGGCCGGCTCATCAGTCGATGCCCACCACTTTGCAAAGAAAGTTTGCGAAAGGGGTGCAATATAACAGTGAGTAAAATCGTATTGGATAAACCATCCGAGCGCCATACCGCCTTGGAAGAAGGAAACATGTAGATTACCGCCGTATAATGTCTTGTCGTTTTAGTGAAAATAATTATAAAAGGAGACAGAAATGTAGGAAAAACGTGTCTGTTTCACAGACTTCAAGGGCAAAAATTCATAGAGGAGTATATACCGACGGAAGAAATTCAAGTAGCTAGTATACAGTGGAACTATAAAGCGACGGACGACGTTGTTAAAGTGGAAGTATGGGATGTCGTCGACCGAGGGAGACGCCGTCCAAAGTTAGAAGGTTTGAAAATGGATAACGTCCCATCCGATGGTGCGATCGAGGAGCCTGCTTTGGACGCTGAGTTCCTCGACGTTTATAAAAGAACAAACGGTGTGATTATCATGATGGACATCACCAAAAGCTGGACGTTCGATTACGTGCAACGGGAACTGCCAAAGATACCCGGTCACATACCCGTAATAGTTTTAGGAAACCATTGCGATATGGCTCACCATAGAACGGTTACAGCCGACCACGTAACATATTTCATTGATTCGTTGCACGAGAGAATAGCACAAGTAAAGTTTTCTGCTTTCGCTGCCAGTAAACAGAATACAGAATGAAACGAGTCATAAAGGGTTGCGTCATTCTCTTTCCCGTAGGTAAGGTACGCCGAGTCCTCGATGAGAAATGGCTTCGGATTAAAGCTATTGCACAAATTCTTCAACTTGCCTTTCCTTCAACTTCAACGGGAAACGTTGTTCAAGCAGCTTGCTACGAACGAGGAGGAAACGCGTTTGACAATACAGGAGCTCGATCTCTTCCAGGACAGCGATGACGCCGATTACAACAAATTTTTAGATAATCTTGTTAACAGAAGGCGCGCGGTGGCCGATTCCTTTTCAGCGAGCATTTTACTTCCGAACGTTACTTCCTCGTTGACTTGTCAGGGTCAACGGCCTACTTCGCAGAACGGTGGCTGTCCGCTACCGAATACCGATCCGAGAAAGTCCTATCCCATCGCTGGGCATATAAGCGGTCCCATTGGGGCCGGTACCCCGATTCCCGTAAAAAATCTCGAGTTCAAGTCATCTATCAAACGCGATGCTGGCTTGTCAAGTAATTCTCTTCTCGAGAATCAGTCTTCGCGAAACAGTGGAAATCTCGAACGCGCAAAGGCTGCTGCTGCTGCGCCTGGGGCTGGGGTTGGTGCTGGGGCTGCGACGAGTCCGGTACTGAACGAACCTATCGAGAAGCGAGAGGTCACGACTCAACCAAAACCTCAGTCGCTCATGTCGAAGATATTTGGAAATAAAAGGGATGACGAGTCAGAAAGGTCGATGATCGCCGATGGCGCTGGTACCGGCGTTACCGCGGGTCCACCACTCACCAGTGTTGAGGATTTTGTCCCGGACGACGGATTTCTCGACCGATCCTTCTTAGAGGACACTAATCAACATCAACTATCGCCACAGAAAGTGCAATGTGACGAAGGAGAGTCCGAAAGGTACTTTTCCTTGCTATACTATCGATATAAGATCGTTATATCGCTGTGGGAGAAATGGTAAAATGATAAATAATTAATGTAACTCGTTGTTTGTTAAATAGCGACGCTGAAACGGGGAATCCTCTTGTCGCGGGGTACGAGGATGACTTATCTTCCGCGGAAGAGGTGCCACTTCCGGAACAACCAAGACTAACGGAGAATCCTTTGAGTAAGCAGAAACATAAGCGCGAAATTCTCGTGGGATTCGATGCAAATTCCACGAAAGCTTACGACACTAATCTGGCCAAGCGGGATTCCGTGTCGTCCATCGAGCAGGAAATACGGGTCTCAAATATCTTGAGTGAATCTCAAGACATGTCTTCGGATACTTTCGATAATTGGCTTCGCCGAGATTCCAAATGGCGACAAAGTCCCGAAGGCGGTGAAGACGTCAGCAGTAGCGGCACGAGAAGAGACAGATTGGAACTTAGCGACAAAAGTCTCGATGCGAGCGTAACAAGCTCGAACGTCCACCTTGAATTGCTCGATAACAGCAGTGTGCGGCGTATGAGTTCCGATTATGGGCATAGCCCGGTATTGAAAGAAAAAAAGAAGCACCGGGACAAGGTACATATTCTTTTGCGCGTTATCGTTATTCGATATTATGTATTGATTTCTTTCGATTTCGTTCCATAGGCCGAAGATAGAGAAAAAAAGAAGAAGAAAAAGTCGAGGGACAAGGACAGGGATAAGGATAAAGACAAGGAAAAGGAGAAAGAGCGAGAAAGAGAGAAAGAGAAGGAGAAGGAAAAGGAGAAAGACAGAAGTGAGAGAATGGACAAGAAGAAAAAGCGTTCTAGCCATCGATCGCGAGAAGAAAATAAGGAACGCGATGAACTCGAAGAGTTTCTCAATGGTAATACGAATAGAACCACCATTGACATTGCATACGAAGCTGTCTAATCGTTATGTTTCCAAGTCAATGTCCTCCGCCTTACAAAGACTAGAAAGTTGGGTGCGAGCGGGAGGGATGTTGCGACATACTTTTAATGTACACAAATACAAATGCAAATACAAATACAAATAGAAATGGGAATTTATCATTGAATAATTGAATACGATATGCGTAGAATAATGGGTATCTTGAATTCCAGTGGTGAGAAAGGAAAGTTAAAAAGGGGAAAGAAAGAGAGAGAGAGAGAGAGAGAGGGTTCGAAATTCTGCAACACTTTTCTATCATTTTCGGTTCCCATTGCCGAGCGCATTATCTCTTCTAACATATATAGATATTTTCGTTATAAATCGCCTGCAGGTATAACATTGTTCTGAGATCATATGGCCCTGGTAGCTTCGTGTTAATAAATGCGTCCAGTGGTACAAAAAAAAGTACTTCAGACTCCTACAGTCTCTCTCTCATTGTCAGTGTTAGAATAGCGGGTATCAATCCAATATCGTCTGTCGATGAGTAAACGGAAGAGCAAACTTGTGCTGTGCCATGCTGTCTAGTGCCCGTAATCGCCACTCGCCACTGCTGCCGTACCTTTACCTTACCCACTTTTACCCACACTACTCCATGCTGTTCCACACGCAGATCGCGACCAATCCCAAGTATCGCAACGTCGCGAGTGGTGGTCAGCGACTGATTCTAAGTACACCAAGCAAGTGCTCGTGTATTCGTAGTGGTGACTGGATGACGGTATGAACAGGTATGCCGGTGATGGTGCAGCGATAATGAGTGAGTGAGTGGTGTGCTAATACTGACGGTTCTAGTATTCGTTCTCGTCCTCGTGCTCGTGCAATTTATCGAACAGAGAGTGGAGAAACGTGGTCCCAGAGTACCGGTGATATCTATCCATCAAGCTCTGTAACTACGTCACTCTTCGTTTTTCCACGTTATGTTTCATCATTGGTGTCAACAGAGTTTCGCACAACGATTTTGTAGAAAACTCTGAGGACAATGTCTCTGTCGATTAAAACTGTTGTAAATAAAGTCGCTTCTCTCCTTAATGTGCGGAAAGCAGCGGCGAGTTCGGCGATCAAGTTCGATGGCGAGGCAACGGTTCAGAAAAGCAGTTCAACACTGGAGGAGGTAAAGATTAAACGTTTCTTAACGACAGGTTAACCCTTCCTCCTCCTAGCTAGGTGGAAAACTTAGACAACCCTCGATTCCTATTTCTATGTAATTGGTATGTGATTCATCAGACGAACGTGTCTGTGGCCATTGATTTGAACACCAACCTACATTTTCTCAACTTATGTAATCATGGTTTACAATAACCCTACTTGAAATTGAATGGATCAGAGTTTCACTGGAAACAACGGAGATTTTATGACAACGAAGGGAAATTAGGGTCGTGTCAGGGCTGATAGATTACGCGTATCGAACTAGCAAATATTAGCGAGATGCTTTATTTACGGTATTCGCATGCTCTTGCAGATGGTCTGCATCAGCGGAAGGACCAAGTGGCCGGCTTTTGCGTCCACATCTTCGAATGAGCTTGAGGCACAACGTTGGAACTTACCACCAGAAAAATCTAAATTATCCAAACTGTCAAAACTATTGAAACTATCGAAACACGCACAAAAGACTGCATTGCGCGTGTCTTCGTATACGCTTCTTGTTAGCAAAGCTTTAAGAAAAAATGGTTTTATGGTAACTAAGTCCTCACCTATAAATGGAACTCACTCTTATGACACCGAGTTGTGCAAACCATTTCTAATGTGCGATAGACATAATAGACTTGCAAGTCGCGATTATTCGACAACGCCCGAACCTCAGCAATTGAACCAATCGGATCAATCGAAGCAACAATCGGGTGGTTTACCCTCGACAGATCAGTTGGAACGTATATTTAATGTACTCGCGGATGATGTGAGTATTACGAATTACGCACGTGTAATTCTTGTTTGTAATAATGGATTAACGAAAAAAGAGAATTGTGCTTTCAGTTACCAAAACTATATATTAGGAATCTTAACTACACTGTCTATTCCCAAGACTTAGTGATAATTGATAATACCAAAGGGAAGACTAAACGGTAATTAACTTTAGCAAGTTACGAGTATCGTGCTACGTCGATTTCACGGAAATTTATTTCTCTCTCCATTTATTTTTTCCTGGTTTACAGAGGCTTGGTCCACTATGTCATGATGATATCGTCCAGAAGGGCGAAAGGCCACCTGAAATACCCGTACGTCAAGTTCTGCATTTTAAAAATGACCTCGCATCCAAAAGAAGGCAAGATCATGGTTCGTTGGCGTACGCAAGCCCTTACCACTATGACTGTAATTTTTAATTTTTGGAAATTCAAACCGTGGGACATGCGTGGCAGCTTACAGCGCGCGCAACAGTAAGTACATTTTTTCTCGATAAACGATGTTGCCTATTTGAATTTATCTAAATTTTCCCTTCTATATTTTCACAGCCTTTTCGTATGGGAAGACGGTTTGTACACGTATTACGTTGGCAATGACGGCCTGATACACACGCTAGTAATCGATAATGTTATACCGGATACATCGGAAAAAATACCCGAAATACAGCCGCCTATTCCAGCAAAGATCGCATCGGCAGCACCAACGTCTGTCACGCAAACAAAGTGATGGCAATAACACGATTGTTATAAACAGTCTAAGAGAATTTGAGCCTATCAGTACCCATCTACATACCCACTTGCCTACCCACCTACCTACATAGCCGCCTAGCGGGCTTAGCTACCTAGTTACCTACCGACACATCAAGGTAAAGGCACGATCTTACAGTTCAAGGCAGCACAATGCCCTCTCTACGACCAGTGCTCGAATTTTGCGTCATTGAGTACTTGAGCGCTTTCCTTGATCAACCTCGCATAGACACACGTACACAATATTTATGAGGATGACCGCTCAGACTCGTAGTATATCGAGAGGATTCGTGCTGGACGCATGTGCATGTACTTACGCACGGCTTCGAATCTACACTGCGGTAATAAAGGAAAAAAAAGAGGAAAAAAAAGGAGGAAGATGCTCTTGCACTTGCGTTTCTCCTTCAAAGCACTCTGGTCCATCCTCAGTTCTCGATTCAACATCATTGAACCACCCAAGCTTGAGCAAGACCGGTACAAGTCATACACGCCTATCGTACGTATAAATTTATTCTTCATCGTCGGACTCTGCCCAATATTTCTTTCTTAAGAGCAGTGTTATCGGATTTTGGTAACGTTCTTATTCGCGAAACAGGAAATTTAATCGGTATAAAACAGAATAGGACCAATGGATGATTCCTTCTCCTCATTCCTGTGATTAATTGCAAACGAGACCTGGAACAGAAATAATTACCAGCTTTCTTATCCTCGTATCGATAGATGTTAATCGAGCCCACAGCGGCAAGATGCATTTTTTCTTACCTAAATAATCGTCCATCAGTGTTCCAATGGCAAACTGAAAATGAACAAGGCAAACAATTAAGCGATTGAGTGAATATTTGATATAAATAAAGTAATATGTATTCTATGTGGCCAGATACGACTAAGACTTACTATTCCAGTGGCATCTACTCTCGTGCCAACAATTTTTAATCGGATTTCGTCGTCTGGCTGTATAATTACATCCTAAAATATGAACAATGTTAGCATTTGCAAATATCGACATAGATAAAGTAGATTATTATGCTCATCCAGAACGAGTCGTTACCTCTTCCTTTGACTTATAGCACGGTGGATTTATGTTTGGACAAAATTGCATATCTTCCGGTATTGACTGAAATCATTCGATATTGTACGCAATTAAGAATGGCAGGTAAACTATTGTATTAAAACCATCGTAAAGCGAAATCATTATGCATCGTACGTACGTGATGGGATATGAAACAGGATAATGGGCCAATTTCTGCGAACATTCCAACCTAAAATTGGATAAAAATGATTAAGGTAAATCATGGCGCATAACATACCACGCAGAGAATTAAAATAACTCCGCATCTCGTTCTTATTCTCACCTTATTGACCTGCGTAACTATCGCGTCCAAAACTTCTCCTTTGAACGGCCTGAACACAATAGCTTTATACTTTACCGGATAGATAACAAAACCCTGTCCGGGTTGTATGATACCTGCTCCTATATTATCTATCGTCGTCACTGCTACCACGAACCCATACCTAGCAAGAATGAACAAATAATATCGAGTACTTGGATAATTGCACACCGTGAAATACATACTTTCCCGTGCATGTACCCTCGACTTCGGTATATAGCTTTTGCTTAACGGTATCTAGTAACTGGGGGCCAAAGTACCGAGGATGCAGTAGGATTTCGTGTTCCAGTGATATCTGTGTGACAGGATATTCAAAACAATATTGATACATAGATACTCGACCTAATTCAGTTGAATCCTCGAGCGACACAGATTAGCAAGAGAAACTTAAAACTTACGTGATAAAACATTGCGATTACGTTTGAGAGTAATCAAAACAATTTTGATCACCGAATGATACTAAACCACTGGATCCTTCACGCATAAATACTACATGTGGAGATGAATCTGCAATCTCGCAGGTCCATGTGTTTAGTCGCTAAATGTCTCAGTATCCGATTTGAGAACCATCCACCCAACTAGATACCAAAAAGTCTTATTGTGAGAAAACGCGATCGAAAAAGGCGCAAGAACGTTAAGGTTAGTTGAGAGGTTAGGTTCGGCAAATGTGTGAGACTTAGAATCAAAATACACAATATATAGATTTTGTGATATGTGGCGCCCCTAAAGCATATTCCCGGAAACTATTGATTAAGCAACCTGCCTATCATACCATCGGTCGGTAAGTTAGACACTCTGTATTATCATCGGTATTGGAGAATTTATTTCGAACAGCTCTTTCGCGCTCTTTTTACCGCGAAGATATTTGTTTTGACAAAAAGAAACTATGTTTTCTCTTATTGAGTCCAAATAAAATTCAAGCTACAGTTTCCAAAGGTCCTCAAGAATTTAAACTCTAAGAATTCGAAAAAATGTTTATTTCACACAAATTTACAGACGATCCCAGTAAACAACTTCCACCTGACAAAGCCGAATCCAACAGACAAATTGGATAGATCGAAAGAAGATGCGCCATTGCATCAAGGACGATCTTTCGCATTACAACTAACTATGTACAGAGTACTAATTGTTTTGGCTTGCATCAGCGAGTTTACGCTTAATTTCTAGAGCCAATTTGTAACCTAACTCAGGCCGACGATCTTTTCCTTCGACCATCGGTTTGACTTGACTGGAATTTATGATGACACCATTGCCGCCTATTATTGTGGCCTTTGTTTTTTCAATGTCGACCAGATCGACCCCGCGGCAGCAGTCGTCAATAAGAATCGTACGATAGCCGCTCGTAAGAGCATCGACTGCGGTAGCTCCGACGCAAACGTCGTATGCAAGGCCACAAACGTAGATATCCGTAACACCTCGTTCTTGCAACTGAGAAGCAAGAGTCGTCTCGGTTATCTTTTTGTTGTCCCAGAAGACCGAATACGAATCCACCTCCGGATTGGTGCCTTTGTAGATCTTGACTGCATTATCGACAATCTTAAGATCCTGATGGAGCTCGGCGCCCCAGGAATCTTGTACGCAATGCCGCGGCCACAATCGTTGGGTCAAGAGAGGCGGCCCACGAAAGGTGACCGTATCGTAAACTTGAGCTACGTCCTTTGGTATTCCACTGCTAGGATCGACTTCCCTGCGCATCAGTAGATTGCGAGAATGGAGTTGAGATAACTGGGACTAACGCGTTGGACGAAATCGATATAGAAATCTTACTAAAGCAGACCTACAAGCTAAATTGGTTTATTTGTTCCATAAATCGTGTCAGAGAGTCACTTACCTTAGGTAGAGATTATCTATAAAGGAAACGTGATCCACTGGGTGCCAGTCCAGAGAATAGAAGACATGGTCAAACTCGACGGTTTCCAATAGCCTGTTTATCGGCTCGATCACTTCGGAACCATCGTGTTGTGCTGCGCATTGCTTAATATCTAACGATCCTGTTATGAAATCATTTTGAACGTCGACGATAAGAAAGGCACTTTTCGGACGCGTACATACTTTGATCCAGCGATTCCAACAAACCTATTGCAATGAATACGATCCACGATAAAGCATGATGAATATTGCGCTTGCTGTGTGTGTGAGTGTGGTGTGTATCAGATTTTTTTCTAGTTTCTTTTTCTAGGTTCTTTCTAGGGTATCGCTCTGCCGTTTTCCTAGTCACTCTCGCCGATCTCCAATCCCGTAGGATCGCTAACACGACAATTAGTCAATGTCAATGAAATGTCGTATGCAGTTAAATAGTATTTACCTCAAATTCAACTCTGTCGAGCATTCCATCTCCGTTGAGATCAAATATCGAATATACCTCGCGTAATTGTTCCTCCTCGAGGCTATAGATCTTTCCCCTCTCGTTGCGGAATAAGGCACGACAGATGAACTTAAACTCTCCGAGAGATAGAAACCCATCGCCGTCCTTGTCAAAGGCGGTAAAGCACGCATCCATGTCTGCAGTCCACTGCAGCTCATCGGTCCGTAAAACTGCCCGCCCGATCATTCGTTTGATCAATATGTACAAATATATCTACGAAACAACGATTGGTCCAACCGTCAGTCTAGCAACCGAACAACTATGTACCATCAGGAGCTATCATTGTCAGCTAGAGCATCGAGTTTTACCGTAATTTTCTTTTGTAATTTCCTATTTGGGTGCGGTATCAATTACCGTTTAAACGTTTGACTAATCGTCGTACGGATGAGCGAGCCTTGCGCGCTGGCCTTTTTGTTCCTTCTCTCTTCCTTTCCGTATTGGACTTGAGTACCAACGATATATGAGGATATGGTAGTGCATATAATTACTCAAGGTATATCAGGTAATGTTCATCCAGGCGGCCGTACTTTCCAAGCGTTTCGCCGATGTGTTCTTACTGACGCTCAAGCTAAAAGAAACGGTTCTCCTAAAGCTTTCGAAAGTCACCCTCATTTTATTGATCCAAAACGGATACATACAGAAAAAGAGTCTGCGCATAAATCGAGCGTAATGCGAGTCGAGGTTTGCCGAGGTTAACCGAGGTTAGCCGCGATGAGGCAAGGCAAATCTATTGCATAAGCCTCTGGTGGGTCAAGATCGAAACATCGATCATCGCCTCTGGTTCAGCAAGTTGATTCACCTTATACTTCATGGATTCCTCGTATGCATACGTTACCGAAGTGTCGGTCAATAGCATGTTGCATTGGGCGAGAATCGTAATGCAATTTCGTAACCTGATACACACTTCGCGGTTCGATTCAGGAACGCGAGAAAAATCCTGAGTAAAGCCCCCTTCCGATTTATCCGTGTCCTCGGTGCTAGCACCTATCCACACGTAACCGTTGTTTCCGAGAATCAAATTAGCTCCGCTTTCGAGATTGTGAAAATGAGTTTTTTTCCGTTTGATCAAAGCTGGGGGAACTTTCATCATTATACCCTGAGACAATTTCCCATACTTGAGCACTCTGGTGTGTAGCGAGAGCGAGCCATCAACAAAATTACTTTGAACCTCGGCGCAAATTAAATCACCCTCCTGCAAGTATCTTCGCATCGTTTGTTCATCTTCCGCTGATCTCCGTCGCTAATAAAAAAAAGGCATAATTATTAGCCGGTATTTTTTGCCGAAAGACAATTTATGTATTACGTATATATGCATATATCTACGTACCAACTCGCCGCCAGGTAAATTTACGCTGGACAACAAGAGAACGGAATCGAGTTTTGAGTTGGTATCAACCTTCCATCGTTTCTGTTGTACTTCCGTTATGCGGCCGACTACCACATCACCGATTTCACCCTGATACCTTGCCTTCAACGGTCGTATCGAGATGAGTTTGTTAACTTTTTCCAATACTCCAGCCACCGACGCTCGCAGCGTGTTCTCGTCGTCAACGTACGTTCCGTGACCTCTGAATAACACGTGCAGTCGTCAGTGAAATCTTCCGAATCATTATTGTGCCATGCCATTTCCTGTAATTTTTCCCCCGTCGTCTACGTCCGCGTGAGTCACGGCTACCTCTAGTATAAACTTACCTCAGAAAGTCTGGTTGATTCGAAATTTCTTCTCCGGGCGTATATATTCGTGGCGGTGCTTCTTCGTTCGGAATCAAATTAAACCCGATCCTATTTATTGCCAACCGCACTGTTATAGGTGGATACGTGTCTGTCATCTTTTGCTCCTTGTTTCACACCGGTAACGCTGGTTAAATCCTGCGCACGTGTCTTTAGAAAGGTTGTCAACTTGTGAGTTTATAGAGTGGTTTTAGGTCGAATTAGCTGGTTTTAGCTTGTTATCGCTCAATTATCTCTAATCCTACGTCCCTACAATTCTATTACTGCTGTTACTTAGGGATATATTACTGATTTAACCATGTATTCACTTATGAACGATGTTAAGCAATATGAGTACGGTCATCAGAAATGTAAACAATGGTAGAGGTTCGGAAATGCAAGAGACTAAAAAAGGATGGGAAAGGATCGTAAGGTGTGTTGTCGTTAGAGAGTACAAAATGTTGAGAAAATGTTGAACAAACACGTAAACAATATTCACGGCACAAAGCGTACTTGACTGCACTTGACTGCACTCAACTGGCATATGACGATAAAACTAGATAAGACCTAAGCTACGTAATGACGTAGTGTCTTGGAGTTTTGGAGCGAGGAGGTTATGAACTCATGAGGTTTTTGAATCCAAAAAAAGTGTAAGGTGTCAAGTGTGCACTTGGTTGTACGTCACATCATGCCACATTTCCAAATATTTATATACGTGTTGTATGCCTGTGACTACTTACTATTCAAGTGAATTAGATATATGACTAAAAAATCTCAATCGATCCGGGACTAACGGGAATTGATACTGGGCGCCAGCTTCGAGCCTCGTGGGGCGTAAACCAATCTTTTTAGAGCCCATCATATATATATATACCGCATAGTCTGCATTTCGATTTATCTTCTAAGCAGAGATAAACGCTTACCTTTTGTGTTTAGGAAAACGCGACGACGGTGTTTGCATTCAAGTTCACTCTATTTACACGATTTAGGTTGAGTCTCTTTTATAAATTGGAATTTCAAAGATCGCTTAGACATTTACGACTGGTGCTCTCTAAAACCTATGTATCTTACCGATAGAAGGTAATGTATACAGGCTGCTCGATCAATATAGGTTATAGAAATGTGCTACAGACGGCGCTCTTGCGGATTTTGAATCGTAGCTCGAAATCATGTGTTTACAAAAAGAAGGAAATAACCTAAATCTGGTGCATTACAATACTTTCAAGCTGAATTGAATGAAAAATAATACTACGCAGATATAAGAATAAATTTCTACGCCTCACTGGAAGAAATTCGAGGGTAAAATGTGTACTAAATACTTTCTAGAGTTTAACGAGCGGCTCTGAGAATCAAGAATACTCTAATAAGCTAGTGGCAACAAGCCGTAGTCATGCAGCTAAAACAGCAGTGAAAGAGACAGTTTCAACGGTGATCAGCAACAATAATTCAGTGATCACTCATCTGAGTCGCAGAGACTAGTGTGGATTCGGTAGTGTCAATCAACCGATTGTCCAATTATACATCACACATTAGACCCAGTTATCGTACTCCAACCTTTCAGTAAGCTCAATTTCGTTCATCGTTGAATTGATCAGTACGCAAAAGGAAAAGGGGAATGCCGATCAAGCTGTGACTCGAGACAGTACAGGAAATATGGATGAGCCGATACTAACAAGAGCCGCAAAGCTGAAGGCGAACAGCGCAGAACATTTTCTCTCAGTCAACTGTGAGGTATCGAGGAAGAGACCGAAAGATTCCTCGAGTAAACCGAACAACACAGCACTTTGCCGACCAGTTAAATCTACGTCAGCACCAAAGACGAATCTTGAAGACAATGAGACGCCATTGGATCGGCGCAGGCAGCAAGAACGGGAAATGAAGCGTGCCAGATACGACGTTATAAAATTTGGTATGTCAGGTTTCGATAAGAAGCAAGCGCTCAAGGCGAAAATGTCACTCGCAATAAGTTTGGGAGCAAAACCCCCACGAAATCGGCGGCAGAATTATAAAGACCTGAAAGACGAAAGAGCCAAGGAGAAGGAGAGAAACAGAAGACTGGAGAGTCACGCGTCTGGAGTAGATCAAAGTATTCATCGGCAGAAGTCGGCAACAGGGCACCGAATGCGAAAGGCCAAGGATTCTAACATATTGAAGACGTACGGAAAAGTTGCCGGGAAAATTGTCGGGAAATAAGAACGAAAAAAGCCAAGGATAATAATGATAAACATTTGAAATATTCCAATGCTTCCCACATTAGTGAGCGCTGAAACATCGAGCTGCTTTTTCAAACGATAACATTTTTAACTGTGTATATAGATATGTACATAGATGGGATATGTTGTCCCATTTATATACGAGGAGTAACGAGTAATAAAATAATTTCATGACTTTACGTATGTCTAGAGATTCTTTCAGGTTTTGTTTCTTCTTGAATTTTATGGACAAGCGTGATTTGTTTGATCAATGTGACGCGTTTTAGCGATCTTTTTCATGTTTCGTTGATCCTCTCGATTAGCCCTCGAATTAGCCTTCGATTAATCTTCAATTAAAAGCGGCGGCCGTGGGAGCAACGTCCAGTAACATTTGAAGGAAGACGTTCACGCCGTCTGTGAGAAAAATTAGCGATTGACAATGAGATCCGATCACTAACGGTAAGAACAAAATCACTCATACTAAAATATTTACCCATAAACTTCGGTACGTATCCGTACTTGACGAACGGCAGGTAGACCAGCATACCCGCCCCGATAAATCCAGCGGCATACAAGTACTCGATCTGTGGCTTGTCGATGATTGGAGCCACTATCAGGTACACGGAAATCGCAAGTACAAAGATCGGAATGATCAGGGGGCATTTGTACGGGCGTGGATGATCCGATCTAGTTTTTCGCATTACCAGAAGCGCAAGCATGGCACCCCCGTAAAATATCCACGCAGTAAACGAGAAGAAATCGATCAAGGAATCAATGTTTCCAGATAGCACCATTGCACCTGTAGAGATGATGGGTCGGTTTTAGGTGGTTTCAAGAAGCAATGTGTTTCGCGACGTATCGATCAAATACCTGCTACGAGGGAGTGAAAGATGAGACCCGGGGCGGGTGTGAAACGACGCACGTGCACGTAGCTCAGACAATCCAAAAGATGGCCTTCTCGCGACGCGGCGAAGCAAAGTCTTCCCGCAGCAAATAGGGTACCGTTCGCAGAACCAAACGTACTAATCGCTACTGAGAGAGGCATCAGCCAAGCCATTACGCCAAGAATACGATTACCAAAAGTCTGCAAAGTAGTATCATTAAATTCAGCATTAGAAGAAACTGAGAAGCAGCTACCTTCAAAGGCTAAACCAAAAAGGCCAAGAAGAGGAAGAGGAAGTCACCTGACGAAGAAGGAAAAGGCAAAACTCACCACTGCAACAGCTTCGCTTTCAATCATCTCGGTAGGTGACATGACTGCTAGGTACGAAACGTTTATCAACGCGTAGCAGAGCGTTACGAGAGGAATCCCGATCATAATTGACCGTGGTAGATTCTTCGATGGATCCTTGATCTCCTCAGTGACGTAATTAAGATTGTTCCAACCGTCGTAGGCCCAGAGTCCCGTATAAAAAGCGGTAGCAAGACGGCCGATATTGATACTGCTACCGTCGATGGTGTCAAACGCACCCTCCAGATGCTGGGTATTGCCCTGAGCCAACTTGTACGAACCCCCAGCGATTACGACGAGAATAGCGATCAGTTTCGCAGCGGTGAATGCATTTTGCACGCCTGTCGCTAAGTTGACGCTGTAACAGTTGACCAAGAGGATCAAAACGATCGCAAGAAGGGCGACAATCTTGACGATCTCCTCCGGGGGATCGCAATCCGCGGCGAATGCTTCAACCGCATACTGGGCGAACGATAGGCAGATTATTGCCATTTGCGATGGTTTCAATACCAACGTCGAAACCCAAGAGAACAGGAAAGCTGGCGGGGCTCCAAACGCATCCATAAAGTAAGCATACTCCGCACCACTGCTCGTATTCATCGTGCCGAGCTCCGCATACGCGAGAGCACCGCAAAGACTCAGAAGGCCGCAGCCCGTCCACACGATGAAGCTCATTCCGATACTTCCAGTACGAACCAACAGGCCCGATGGCGAGACGAAAATTCCAGATCCTATCATCGTTCCGACGATTAGAGCCACCCCACTGACGAGTCCCACCCGTCTCTTGAGGTGAACAGGGTTGTTCTCCTCTGCGCCCGGCCCCTCCAGCACGAGGAACCCTCCACCCCTGTTTTCGCCATTCCCCATACCTCCAGCTTGACCCTCTTCCTTCGGCCGCTGACCATGCCGTTGCCGTTGTCGCCGACGTTGCGGTTGCGATTGTTCTTGGTGCTGTTGCTGTTCTTGCTCCTTGGTAGTCGTTTCCCATCCGTTCCCAATAGCCGAATTCCTCTTCCTTTCTCCATTATTGTCGCTCGATCGTGGAGCAAGGCAATCTTTGTCAACTGGCTTCCCGTCATCGGCTTCATGCCCATCGTTCCGCCGCGGGTCACGCGCAATGGTAGCTGAAACGAGGCAGTTGCGTTTTATCGTCTTGTGCTCAGTGTGCTTGTTAGATTGCGGCCAAGATCAGCAGACGCATCGAATCCGACTTTAGTGGACACGAATGGTTGCCAGAATAATAATAGAGATCGTGATCCATGACAATGAAAAGGTGGGTATTTGCAGTTGGTTTGCTTTTGACCGCGAGACATAGTTTCTCCTTTTTTGTAGTCGGATCCAACGACGCGAATGCAATAATCACCATTGATGGTTCGGAAATGAAAGGATTGCGTAAGTACCTACAATTAGATTCGTTCCACTTAATAAGACGAAATCATTCTGAGACAGGAGTGGAATGGGCAGGAATGGTTAATTAAATGCTGCGCCACACATAATTTATAATACATGATTTATCGTGATTCAACGCCACGAGATTGTTCCAGGCCAAGTATAAGAATAAAAGAGGGAAGCAGTTCCCTTACCCACGTTGACCGTTCTGACACCAAACGCGTACAATTAAAGTTGATGAGCGAATCGTGTCGGAGAATGCGTGGCAATCAAAATTGAGCGCACCACTTGTTTAACGACACTAACCGATTTGACCGATGATTTCTCTGGCTGATCAGGGTCACTATTGTCAATGTTCTCCTTTTTATTCCCGTTGCCGGTTAGCATTTGCTCGCTCTCAAGTTGGCTTTCCAAGAATTTTGCTTACGTTCGTAATCGGATATATCGCGATACGGAGATCGTTAAATCACGCTTGCAGCACTCGTGTTTCGCGTTACCCAGGCAAACTGTTCAACGTTGAATACGTTTCCCGCGACACGTCCACCGTTTGGCAGCGGCCTACGCATGTTCGTTGCACAGTATTTCACCCGCCAAATTCCTGGCTCATCGTTTTCCAGACGCCATAACAACAATTCAGTCAAGGAAAGGCGTATGGACGAGTGCCAATCGGATATATTTACAAAAATCTGACCGTTTCGTCGGTGCATGGGGTGGCGTGCACAAGACTCTAATGTCCCTCTCTGACCTGACCCTGACTGAATCTAGCCACGAGGCTCGCGAGCACTTGTAGCATTTGTAGCCTGGACACTAGTCGTTCCGCGGCTCTAAATCCTATTAATGTTCGTTACTCTAAACTCTAAAGTCTAAACAGTCTCGT
Source organism: Trypoxylon attenuatum (assembly GCA_963989405.1). Taxonomy (NCBI): domain Eukaryota; kingdom Metazoa; phylum Arthropoda; class Insecta; order Hymenoptera; family Crabronidae; genus Trypoxylon; species Trypoxylon attenuatum. The sequence continues at coordinate 2,727,997 of OZ022495.1, forward strand.
CAAGCAACTACGTCATTGGTCAATTTGGCTTTTGCGGTCACGACTAATAGAGACCGTAATAACCAGTTGTTTATCTAGGGAACGATTCTCAAGCCTCGAGTTAGCGGGTAAAATGCCCCTCTCCCGCTAAAGTAAATATCGTAGTAAGTACACGTGTACCTTCGAACAGGTAGAAATAAAGGTTTAAGTAGAGATAGGAAATCGGCACAATGAGTGCTGGCCACACCTTTTTCTACAAGTATGCAAGTACTTACAGAGGACAATGCGTTGACGTTCCGTGACTGCCAATATCGGAACGTCGCACTGAGCCATTCAATGTTTGCTCGTTCCGTCAATCTGTCTATCTTTTGCAACCAAAACTCTTGTATAATCGAACGGTCCCTCAAGTTGACTCGATTCAAGGTGCACAGACTAGGCAGTGCCTGAGTATGACAATGAGATGCTCAAAGGAAACGTACGCCGCTTTTTCTCAATAGCTAATTGAATTATATTATTCTTAAGTTGCGTTACTTTATATCTTATATTCTGCTCCGTTCTATTCCGTCAGGTTTAAATACTACTTCTACACGGAATGATCCTTCTTCTTCGCTACTAGAACCGCTACTAATTTTTACCACGAGCACCACGACTCGCCGTCGCGGTACAACGCGGTACATACGTCGCGCCGTTTATTCTGTCCTTAAAACGCCTCGTTAATCGCGTAACGTTTCCAACTATATTTGGCGACTTTCCAGTAGCTGGCCAGTACGCCGGGCCCGCGATGCCAAGCAACAAGCGTCTCGCTTATACACTTTTTGATGAAACGTTAAAAATAAGCTGATGGTGCGATTCTACGTAAGCGTTGTAATCGTATACGTATAGGTAATACGCATATGTCTGCGTGTTTCTTCGCTACGGATCAAGATTCGTTCGATCGAAATCCACACGTTACGAACGTACACGCATAGATATTATCTTCCACCCACTGATGTCTTCCGGTTACATATGCGGGTACTGATAAAAATACCAGTAATAATAAATAAAATAATGATTAATCTTACATTGCGTGATTCGACCGATTTGCAACCCTTTTTCCTTACGAATCGGAAATAAGCAGGATTGATGAACTCAGCTCAGAAAGGTGTCTCTCTCTGGGCTTCGGTTTTCGGTTTCACCAAATGATGCAATACGTTCGGTACGATTTCTTTACCACTGTAAATCTTACAATTTACTAGTACAATTAAGAAATGACACACCTGTTAGCATCAAGTGACGCGATAAGCTTTCTAAAAGGTTTATAAATAAATGCGCGCGAATCCACAAAAATTTCCTTGTTTCCGTCCGAAAGAGTTGAAAATGGAAGCGTCTCACATCGAAGAAAATCTATAATTATCAGGGCTAAGGGTTTCTAAAATACTCGAACCGATGGCAGAGATTGACAACCCGTAAAGCGTATTATGCAAAGGTAAGGTGAGGTGAGGTAACTACACGTTCTCGATTATCACGAGCGTGCTTCTCAATGGTACAGAGAGTAAAAGAGAGAGAGAGAGAGAGAGCGAGGGAGTGGGAGACTGAGAGGGAGAGATAGGGGATGCTAGGTTCCCATTCTACCCAGTGCAACCCTGGTAATTGCGGTATCGTGACTACCGGGATTATTGAAATTATCAGTACTAACTGAAACTTTGTAAGATCAACAAGAAAATAAGTAACTAGCGGCGCGTAGAATGACAAAACTCACCTCGTTCGAAAGGCACGACATGCATGACTCTGATGGAAACCGATAAGAAGGGCGGACCGTGAGACCGCCTCTCATGACACTACCCCAACTGTTTAGAGCAAACACTTTTCTTCCTCTCTATGACTGGCCGCTGCTTTTACGCCTCTTACTTCCTATTCTTCCAATCGATTCTACGAATGACCCAAGGCTCTTTAGTCAGCCGAACAGTCGTCGTTCGGATTCTTGCTTTTATGCCGCTTCCTTCACTCCTGCGAATTGACTTTACGAGTTACGATTGTTACGTCAATCACCACCAATTTCCCTCTTGCTTACTTCTTTTCTTCACCTTGAATGTGTCAGAAGTCTCGGAATTAGCGTAGCTCACTATCGCGATCCTTCTAGTTTAACAATTCCTTCTTTTACTGTCAATAAAGCTCCGATGTCGGTGTCAATTTCAATGACAATAATAATGACGACAACTTAGTCGCTGGTTAACGCAATGTGCAAGTTTGCTTGGAGATCTCGTAGTGTACCGATAAAAGTACACTAGACGAATCACTGTTTGCAACAGGGGTGCACTCGTCACAGGATTCACTGGCTGACTGGATCCACTGACTCTCTACTGCTCTTTACTGACTCTACTCACCGGACTCACCGTACTGAGTGGCGTGGCACTGAGCAGCATTGAGCAGACTAAGAAAACTGAAGTCTGTATTGGTCTGTACTAAACCAACCACAGCGAATCGCACCGACCAATACCGAATCAGCCCGAGATCCGTCGTATAGATTCCGAGGCAGACCGAACTGACCAATAGCCGAACAATTATCCAAATGATCACTGATTAAAGTTATTAAGCCAAACATGCTAAAGAATCTAAAGGGTTTTGAAATGCTTTCAATGTTCTCGATAAAAATACCGATTCTTATCTACCAAGCGTGCAATTGTCTCGCGAAAATGTTCAGTGGACTTTATTTTTCGACTACTCTATAATGGTTTTTTTATTTATCGAGCAACTGTATAAAATTGGCAGAGGGTTTCAGTTAAAAAATCGAAACTTTCTTGGGAAATGTATGGAATCATTTTAAAACCGATTACGAAAAAAGAAACTGATATGCACACATACTGTGAATTAACGGTTCGAAACATAACAAAATGCAATTTATTATCACCTGCCCGTTTGGCTTACATTTACCGCTCGAGAAATCTACATATAGCTGTGAAATGCGCACAATTATGTGTACTTTGATCGCTAGGACACGCTCGCACATCAATTACTGTCTCTTAATGTAAATGCATACATACATAGATACATACACGCATACGTCGTGCGTATTACTTATTTTCATCGCCCATTATTAACATATTCCGTTCAGTAATAAAGATTACTGAACGACTTCCACTATTGGTATCATCAGTAATTGCGAAAAATATCTCATTTCTTTCTACCACTTTCAAAGGTATCTGCAGATAAAAAAAAAGAAACGTCTTTCATGAGACTGTAACTAACACTCTAATAAGTGATCCTCCTTCATTGCGCGCAATTTAACACTAAAAATTTCTCCAACGACTAATAGCAAATAAACAAAAAAGAATGTAAGGATTTCGTAGTTTTACGAAAACCGACTACAATGACAGTAGCGCAAATCTTTAGCCGAATGCAAGTGCATCGTTCTATAGTAAAGGAATTAGTCTTTGCTTTGGCGCATCACAAATTCTAGGCCAACCATTGGTGTCTGCCGCGATTCGGTGCAGTAGAATAATACAGTAGAGTACGTTCTATTTGGTTTCATGTGTATAAAAATGTCAATCAGTTTGGCGTGACACGGTACAAACGAATGTAGTACTTGGCTCAATCGATCCTCGAGTCGGCGACAATAGAGCGAGGTTCCCCCTGTTACTGTCGGACCGTTTATATATAATAAACGTTGCAATAAAAAAGTAGAGTTCCCCGTGAACTGTTTAGTGTGCGTTCAAAATGTAGCGGTATGCGATGGTTGCCAGAACTCCAACTGCCAAAGGAATCAGCCATGGTCTCCAAGAAGCACTGTAATTGCCAATCATCACATCACGTCGCAGCAACCTCTATTCAATTCATCGAATACAACATTTTTAAAGTCAATTTGTTTCCCGTAAGCTTTTTACTCTTAGCCTTTTGACTCGCACCTCTTCTGAATAAGAGGTATTGCTAAATTTTCATATGGCAAAAGTAAGAAACCGTCATTGACGATTCACAGATTGACCAATATTCGTACCTGCTACTATCCTCCATAGCGTTGACATTTCGCTTTTCCTGGTTCTTCGTTGTTTCTGACTGTAAGGGGAAGAATGAAGGAATCTAGTACCACCGATGCTAGTGACTATACGTATATTCGATACTTGCGTACGTACTTCGACTAATTCACCGATTTGGAGTGGCTGCATCATTTGCCTAGCGTCGCTGGAATGACCAATATCTTCGAATGTTTCGGTGCCATCCTCACCTGCGACTACCAATAGTACATCCTCTCCGCCTGGATGCTTTTGATTTTTAGAAAAAAAGAAGTATATTAAAATAAAGGAGTAAATACACGAAGGAGGATCATGAAAGGCAGAAACCTCATTCAAAAATCCAGTAACGTCGTAAACTTTGTCGTGGATTATGATCCAAGAGCTCTGCTTATTATTGTGGGCACGAACTTCCTCGCGTGTGTACAATTTGGGAGAAGCAGAATCGCTAACAGTAGTAGTAGTGTCGGTAGAGTCCATTTTTGGGTTTCCTCAGTTCCAGCTGGGATTAACGAGACTTATGAGATCGTTGCTCGTGAAGTATATACAGAAAGTTGAGTGACTGTGTCTGTTCGTCCAACGTATAGCAACAGCACGTACTGCTACTGCAACATAAAAATCCGTCACTCCTAAATTTCAATCAATATCGAGGGATAGCATTCGACAGCACTTGACAACGTATGAAATGATACTTTAAATTAATTCCAATTCCTAAACAATTGATTCGGACGATACGGACTTTGGGAATTAAAGTGAAAACTTCATATTCTGCGTATTTATTCTCACTCACTCCCTTCGTCAACGATAGTCATTATCGTATTTTCCCTAAGTAACTCTCCTTCTCGTTTTACGTAGTAACCCAAAGTCAAGTAAACTGTGTCGATTGTGTTGTGATGCCTAATACCTTGCTACTGTACTCATTGCTACCTTGATTGCGATCCATTGTCAACTTGTATCACCTCATCAATTTGCCACTTACCGCGTGCCGTGCGCGTCTGATCGCCACAGATCGCCACCCGTTTCACGCTCTACTGTCACGCAGTATAGTTACTGTAACTATACTTATCTACACCATGAGGAGAATCCTTTTCCTAGTCGCGACTAGTTGCTAGCCTACTGTTGCCTATTATTAGCAACAATTAACTGCTACTAACTTTACCGCTTAACTGGAAGAGCAGTTAGTGGTTGTTAATTGTGTCCTTGACAGTCCTTGACATTCCTTATCTCATCCTCCCATTCCCCGATCCCCTGATCGCCCGATGCTTACTTCGATCGACCAAAACGGTCCAAAATATTCCAAAAGATTTCATTAGATTTTACCTCGTTTCCCCGTTGTTGACCGTTTTGGAATAGCATATATGTATACTGGTACCTACAGGTACCTACTTTTACTTGCTTTACTTACTATGTATTCGTTTACTCGGTAACTCGTTCGCTTATACTTATTAACTAATGATGGCGTCAACTACTATGTACTCTAATGGATAGACGTCGGATTCTTCGTCACTGACTATTCCCACACATTCGTCCCGTATCACGATGATTTTTTATAGTGACTAGTGATTTGCAGTGAACGCTACCAGTTGACTATGCCTAATACCTAATCGTACTATGAAATTACAGTTTGCATTGTATTTGAAACTTTAAAAGGTATTTGGGACGTATTTCTGAGTTTTAGTTCTTTGTAACGGAAGAAAAAGGGTATATTCATCTTTGCGTGGCGTTAGATCATTTAATTTAGCGTAAATACACTACAATTGAGCTCATTTTCTTTAAATGATTAGTTCGAACGAACGGAAATCTGTCAATAGAATTTACAAGTGCTGCTCTCTGAAGCACATTCCCAGGAATCAGTGATCAATTAACTTTCTATCGATAAGATAGATAGATTATTACTTCGAGTTATTCAAGTTGCCGCGCCACTTTCGTTTAACAGGTCACTGCTCTATGTATATCTATACAGTTCATGCAACTTGATGCATGGCCCCTGGATTCTCAAACACTCTCAAACCATCTGAAACCATTCGAAACGCTCTCAAATGCTCTCAAACTCTCTTGTAGTCTACTGTTTCGCGCGCATAACTGAGAATAACCTTAATTCAGTGTTGTTCAGTTCAAGTGCATTTCAGTGCGTTCGAGGTTAACTAACGGTAACGAGGGTGACACAGGGGCATGTTTACTCAACATTAATGTGCCATTAGAAGAAATTAGAAATTAGAATATGCGTTTGGCATGCGGTAGACACCTTTCCGGTCGCAAGTGACAAGTGTCACACAGCAATCGATATTTTTATATTTAACATAGTTCCTACAAGGAACCGGCGAATGTGGCCGGTAACAGCCGGGAATTCCGATTGAAATCATGGATTTTAAAGTAATACTCGCGATATTGTTCTTCAATGTTGCATGGATAGATCATACAAAGTGTCAGTTTATTCCCTCGAGTTTAACTGCCGCTGTTACATCCGTATTCGACGCATGTTCCGTTGATTATCTTATGTGTCGATTTCGCGAATGTTGTACAGACCAATACGTGCCGATGAATATTGCTAGTGCGTACAAGTTATAATTCTAATCCCAATAGAACTCGCCCCCGTCCCCTCCCACGATGAGCCATGCGAATGTTTTTTTAGAATTGGACGAGATACTTCAAAGTACTTTGTACGGTCAGCAAATAGCACATCGCGCAATTGTGAGCGCTTTAAACGGTCATGCACGGCATAAATCACCGAAAGCTCTGTCCATGAGCTTCCATGGGCCACCAGGTACCGGTAAAACGTTCATCGCCAAATTGATCGCCGAGACTGTCTTCGAGAAAGGCACAAAGAGTAACTACTTCCACTTCTTTAATGGCCGCAACGACTTCCCGCTTCAGAGAAAAGTCGATGAATACAAGGTGAGATTTTAACGGTGATGAACCGTGCATACGTGAAATACATACGTATATACGTTATATGTACATAGATACACAGTATTATGTATTCCTCGTAATGTGTCCAAAAAGGAGAGCCTAAGGAATTCGATTATGAGCAGTCTGCAAGAATGCGAAACATCGATATTTGTCTTTGACGAAGTTGACAAAATGCCAGAAGGATTGCTGGACGTTTTGGTTCCATTTCTCGATTATAGTCCGTCGCATCGATTAAAACAATATCTAGGAGAAAAGTTGATAGATAAGACAAAAGCAATTTACATATTTTTATCGAATACCGGTAGTACACAAATTGTCCAGCGTCTACTGCGCTTTTGGCAAGACGGAAATCGCCGAGAAGATCTCGCCTTGGAAGACTTCGAGAACCTGATATCGATTGGAGCGTTCAACGAAAAAGGTGGCTTCTACTATAGTGATACGATTGAAGCTAGTCTGATCGATCACTACATACCATTCTTACCCTTGGAAGAAGTGCACGTGAGAAAGTGTCTGGAACGTGCATTTCGCGAGAGATCAGTTGAACCTACCGAAAGTTTATTACAAGCGGCTATGCGGCACGTTACTTTTGGCCCAGAGCCCCATAATCTCTATTCGAGTTCCGGTTGCAAAAGGCTTGAACAAAAAGTTTCGGCCATCGTTTACAGAAACTTGTAACTCTCATTTTTATTTAGCCCTCGCTATGCTATTGGCACAATCGGAAAATACCGTTTAAAGTTAAGAAAATACTACAATCTGTCTTACATCCGTATCGTGTGTAATTGTATTATACTAATCGGAAAGAAGTAGTTGGATAAATGGATAAACGGATCTATGCATATATCGTATATATCTACAACAGTTAAAAAAATAATGCGAATTAATTATTATTAGAGTTTCATACTCGCGGTCCGTGCGTATTAATTGAACTAATCGATAATTGGATAATAGTCGGATGTATGCATATGTATGTACACGTATGAAACGCACGTGGTCGCAAAACGTTGCCGTGCCACACGAGTGCATTGTCATTGACTCTAATAAAGACACGAACAGGGACGACCTTTGTCCTTTTACTCAAAGGCTTCATGGGAGATTGATACTTCCGTTGCCTGCAAGAACAAATCTACTCGCGTCTATATATGTATATACATATCTCACGTGCATACATAAACATAAATATAGGTACAGAATATATTTTTTTATATGGCTGTCATAGAGTTCGATTTTTAATAAAAAGCACAACGCCATGCACTGATCGGTTTTTTTTTTCTTTTGACACAACAATATGGACACGATACACGAAATCCTTGACGACTGATGATAGCAACCCCGTAGTAACGCCTAATATCTCATAATAACGGATCGTATTAACTCGTATTAACTCGCAATAACTCGCAATAACTCGTAATAACTCGTAATAACTTTGTAATAATTTGCGATAATTTGCATCAACGTTGTTTACACAGCATGCGCTGTGCCGGTGGCACACACCCGTTGTTCAACGGGTTAGATTAAAGTAGGTGAAGTTGGGAAACCAACCGTTAAACCTGGTTAACCCCGTTCCATAGCTCCGTGAAGACGCATTTCCTCTACGTATTCCTTTGGGAAGAAACCTACTTGATCTCCTATTTGACCCTTCCACCAACCCTTAGCGTCGCCTTCTTTGCTCAATATTACCACTCTACATCCACGGCGTAAGCTCAACTGGTTCCGTTCGTCTCCGCGGAAATCGAATAACGCCTTAGCCAAGACACAGCCGAAAGGCCAGAGTAGACGTTGATCGAGCTTCTCAAAATTTTCCGACAAAGACGCCCGTTCGTAATATTCTACGAGTTCGACGACACTTTTAAAGAAACGTGACTCGCTAAGGTAATAAAGATCGGCACCATCTACGTTGCGTTTGAACACCCGTATGTGTTTCACTGCTCCATCGGCCCTGTAATAAAGGCGATGATCAGGATTTTGCGTTTGCTCATACAATAACTGTGGTGAGCTACCGTTCTACCGTTACTTCCACTCTGGTATACTTACTTGATACTAAGTGCGTAATTTGTTTCGTGCTTTAATCGAGATTGTCCAGCGGGACGTACACGCAGCATGTATGTCCCATCCTCGCGAGTTTCGAGTTTGCTCGATGCAATGTCTCGGCCCATTTCCCCGACGAACCAGAGTTTTAGCGAAAGAATTCGCTCGCAAGGTATTGGTGGTGGTGGTGGAGGAGGTGGCGGGATTGGCATACACCGGCCGGAATGTGCGATACACGATTTGTGCACGGCCATTCGGCAGACCTCGCAACTGTATCCCTGTAGATATTGAGATAAAGAGAGCTGTTGAATAAAAGGCGCAAGAGGGATCAAAGGGCGAATCTTACCTGAAATATGCGGCCCTTTAAAAATTTTCCGCATCGCTGACAAGTGCGAGCTGCTTCGAATGTCGTTAACTTGAATTTGTGACTCGTGTTACGACATGCGGCGGGATTAACGTCATCCATCGCATCTTGCAACGCTTTAATCCACATTTGTTTTTGTTCTTCAGTTCGCGCGTATAAAGTGTATGCTGTGTACTCTTGTTTATGTACTAGTAACCATTGAAAAGACCATCGCGCGTCCTTTGCGAGAGTTCGTCTTCCCGTATGGTCTTCGAGCCTATAATCGTCCAAACGTAGTGTCTCCCGGTAACAATACTGATCACCCTTTATAGCTTTACAAATTAAAACTACTTGTTCGAAAACAAACGCGTAACGTGCTTTTATCCTTTGGTCGCCGTGCGCTTTCACCTACAACCGGAAAAATGACGGAACAGATCAGGATGGCATTACGATACTCGAATTCGTGTATCTCTCTCTCTCTCTCTCTCTCTGTATTTCAACAGAGGGCCAGCAGGTAAAATTTTCAATTTCGTACCCTTAATTCTCCGTCTTGCAATAGTCGGCCAAAGTCCTTTAATTGTGCATCCTGCGGTACGTCCCAATCGATGATCGACGCTTGAATGTCCTTAATAATGTCGAGAGTGTCAGTGTCGCGTTTTACTTCGTTGATGTACTGCGCTACGTCGACCATCACTTCCCGTGCTTTGGAAAGCTGCCGTCGGTCTTCCAGCCAGTCGCAAGGGGTTTCTTCCACCAGTTTGTCCAGCAGCAAGTGGTACTTGAGTATCCGTTGCATCGGTACGGAGAGGATATCGCGCAGCTTGAATTTCCCATTATTAGCGTCTTGCTGGCATCTCTGTAAAAGATGTCCGCTCTGATGTCGCTCTTATATGCTTCCGATACCGCTCGGTCTCCGGTCCGAAATCAGAGTTTTCAGGGATCTAGCTATCCTTGAATCTACGCATCTATCTACATATACGTATACGTATACATATACAAATACAAATAGAAATGTATATACTATACGGATCGAAATACCTATCCTTTCGAAGTCAATAAAACCAGTGAAGCTACGATTACCGACATTTAACTCACAATAACTTCCTGCTCGATCAGTTCGTTCCGGGCGCATGCCTCCTGCAAGGCGTTTTGAGCCAGTGTCAAATTAGCACAGTAGTCTCCATAAATCAAGAACTTTTCTCGCCAATCGAGAAAGACCTGTGCCAATGCGGCGCCGCTTCTCGCTTTTCGCAGCTGGCTGTAGAAACCAGCATGTATCTCCGAGAGTTCTTTGATACCAAAGAAGATTTGTGCCAGCTCCTCCGGTCGGAGTAACGACGATAACGGTCGGGCAAAATGCTTGAGCAAGATATTGAGCACTTCCGAGTAATTGCGCTCAGTTTCAACCAGCTCCTGGATCACGTAATCCCTCTTTTCGCCTCCCGCAATAGCTCCGTCCTATTACGAATGATATTCTAATGTAATTCTGGTATTATGTACAATATAGATGACTGAGCAATTATTGCAACTATTAGGAAAGATGCATTAGTCCGGCACGTGTGCACCTGTTTGCGTGCCGCTGTGCAACAGAATCGTACAACAGTGTCCAGGTGTTGACGGTGAGCTCGTTGTTCCGGATGGATCGAAGGATGGAGAAAGGGAAATATAACATTTTGCTCAAACGACCTTATTTAAAAAAGCAACAGGAATAATGTAATAGTAATCCCGTGCACTGTTACGCTTTACCTGTTGCTACTTAGCTGAAGTGCACGTTTGTCCGCTCGGCAAAAAGGGCAATGACAACATGGACGGATACAAAGAGAATAAAAGCGAGCAAGAAGAGAAAACTGAGAAAACGCAGAAAAGCGAAAAAAAAGAAAATGGGGAATAGTGACCTGCGCGATGGACGGAGGAGGAGGCAGATGTAAGCTACAGAGGTCCTGGTAAATCTCTTCGCTTTGAGCGTGGCTGCAATAAGCTCCATATCCATCTTCCTCACCAACAGGATCTTCGCCATTTGCACTATCACCTGTCTCGCCTACGTCCCTTCTCCTAAATCTTCTGCGACGCCCTTCGTCCTCGCGTCTTCGTCATGTAACATATATAAATAGCCATGCACGAACTATGCGCAAACAAAGAATAAATTCATCAACGCAAACTGAATGCAGTCTGGCGCGTACTCGACAAAATGCCAGTAGTTAACTGAAAAACATTCTTGCAAATGGTCAAGGTTTGGGTAATAGGGTAATTGGATAATAAAACGTTCGCTCATCTACGTAACTACGATTTCTGATCAATAGATAAATAATAATGGCGATCGTCTTTTGCCAGAAATACGTAGATGCTAGAGAAAATATTGACGAGAGTAAAGAAAAAATCGCCTCCAAGGCGAGATGCATTGATTACGAGTAAAAATATGGTTCGACTAGTCGACTACTCGGCTACTTTACTATTTGACTACTCGACTACCAATAAAAGATATAATGCTAAAGCCTTAAAGTGTGCGAAACGGCAGATACCTTCTGCGCGGAAGGCCAGTCGCGCTGAGAATTACTCGAGAAGCAGAGTAATTCTTGGTAGACTTGAGTCTCATCTACATCCGTACCCTTAGGTCTTACTGTAAATGCCACCACTCCTGCTGTGGGGCTAAATCCATTAACAAAAATTACTGATCGCTCAATCCAATTGGCAACGGCAAGCAGGCTGAGCGTGTTCAGCTTCTTTGTTCGTTATATTGAGCTAACGCATTTGGCAAATTACTTCGGGGTCTACTCAAACTCATCTGACCGGTTATCTGACAGCTATCACGGCTTATGACAGCGGTCCAGTGGACCGATTAAGCCGACAGTAAAACGTCACTGTATGCTTACCCGGCACCAACACTTTGAAGATCCTTATATATATCTTCTTGCGACCGGCCACGGCCCAACGAGAACCCACTGGAAGAAGAAAATCAATCGGTATTTGTTCGTAAGACCCGTTAGGTAGATTTCTATAATCGATTACTTACGATATGCCCTTGCGTCTTAATCTTGGAGAGTTGGAAAGGGCCGACAGAGTGCATAGCACCTTGTGGAAGTCCGAGAGATCGAAAAGTACCGACGGTTCGAATAGGTCAGAATCTGGTAGGCCAAAGTTGTTTGCGCAAGCGGTCAGGAAGACTTTTATATTCCGCAAACATAGAAACTGAGCCATTTGTGGCTTTTGATTCACGTCTTTCATGTCTATACATCCTGGATCTATGGCGATTAGGAGATTGCATAATAGGACTCCGTCCCTTAGCGTGTAGGCTAAGTCGCATGGCTTTGCGTTAGGCCAGTTTGCTTTGTGATCTGCCCTCAAAGCACCACACCTCGTCAGCCAACTGGCACAATCTTGCCAACCGCTTCTGCTCTCCAAATTCGTACCGGATTTCATCATTTTCCCTGCTTCTTTTTCTCATTCACGCCAACGGAGAAGACGAATGTTTTAACGACGTCTTTACGACGTCTTACAACTGAGTCGTTGAGTTTTTCAGGATCGAGCGCATAGTCGATACCCAACGTTGTGCGGTCAAACTAAGAAAAACAAACATATTTTCTCGCATCAGTCTTTAAGTCAGAAAGATGATTGACTTGGCTGCAACAATGTAGATTATAGAATAGGCTATCAGCAATATTTTCAATTGCACACCTCGATTGGCTGTACAAATTATAAATTGGATCCATCCTTGGCTCTTGTGGTTTGATGAGCCATAACCGATGATTTTCATCTGCAAGAAATGGTCATTTTCTCATGACGATCTCGGTCTCTGTTCTAAGCTGCCAATTAAACAAATGCTAACGTCAAAAGGTAGAAAGGTATTGGGACAATTTACAAGACATTACTATCACCACTGGGCCACAAAGTCAGTAAGCGTCAAGTAACATTCGCAACGTTAAATCATTGGTCAATATCGCCCACTTGTGTTGCCTTGCGTTGGTTTGTTTCCGTACCTTGTTAGATAGACGTTTTCAATATTGCGATTATATTAGATTCTGTGCCATTGACATTTAGTTGTATTCAATGGAACAACTACGACAGTCGCTTTTACTTCTGTTTTGGTTTTTGCTCAATTCGTTGTATCGTCAATCTGTTTCTATTGGTTGATCCTCAGATTCAGATTTTAATACTCTGCGTTCTCTGTTATCTATCGCCATCTTCCTTGCTGCCTGCTATATCCGCTATGCCACGCTCCTTATCGCTCTGTAAGTGTGAGTAAAGGCTATGTGTATACATATGCATACGTGTCTAATCGTTAGACACAGTGTCATCAGTCTCCGTTCCATGGATCAACCAGCATCAGTCAGCACCAGTCATCACCAGTGAACAACAATACTGCAGAATGCAGACCAGTGCATGCCAGTGCAAACCATGCAGGCTACACTAGATACTAGATTACAGGACTTACAGCAATCCATATTATTCACCGTTGTTCAATGTTATTCACTTTTATTCGAGTTATCGAACCGTGGCCGGACACAACGATTTGGCGATTTCTGATTTACGGGAATCGTTCCCACTAGATTATTCGGATAAATGAAGTATGTACTTCGATCCTAGAAACTTGGGAGAGTTTCGATTCTATTTAAGCTTTAGAAAGAACTTATTTAACGCGTCACCTGTTTTCCAATTTCCTATAATGGCCGAGTTAAAAATCATTTTTTACGGCTACGTAGCTTTTCCTGCGGTTAATCGAACGCAAATGTTCGCAATTGAGCTTATTTTCTCGAATAAATTAGATCGAACGAAAACTTGCGTCGTCAAACCAGACGTCGGGCGACAAATCGCCCTCTAAAGCATATTCTCAGAAACTGAAGATTGATCAACATATCTGTTTTACCATTCGTCGCTAAAATAGACAGATTTCTCGATCCTTTAGTCTCCAGGAATGAACTTGAGAACAGGTCACTCTAATTTAGTTCAATTTACGAACCTGATCGAGTCTGATCGAGCCAAAGTTTGGAAGAGTACGAGAAGCGGAGTAAATATTCAAGATCAATCATCCACCGTTCGAGCATTGTTTACAGTACAAATATCTAACACAATGTTTTTGCTTCTGGACTGGCACGTTTCGTGCTTTCTTGCTCTAAACCTTTTACTGGTTCTAAACGGACGCGGAACAGCGATTGCTGATCCACAATGTAGAGATGACAATGATCAACCAGTCGATTGGTAAGTTACGAAGGGAAACTCTAACAGGGCCTCAAGGGGCCTTATGAGTTTAAAATCTCTCCTGGAACATTTCTCCTTAGGTATGTACTGTACAAGCTACCGAAAGACGCGCAAAGCAGCAACACTTTGATACGCGAAGGTTTGGCATATCTTTATATAACTAACAATACCGTTGCCAAAGGCTGGCAGTTGTCTTCGAAGGATATCGGTCAAAAGAATTCAAGTAGCGCATATACCCTCCGGCCGATTTATCGGAAGGTTAGTATATAGGTGCTGTGCACATGACTTGCATGACTATAGTCATGACTATAGTATCGTATACGATCCGTTGTACACTTGCAGGGCCGGCATGATCTTTTATTACGGGGGCGGGTTCAAAAATTTTGCGGGGCCTGAATACACATTCAAATCCTACACTGAACTTTGATGAGTTTCATCACTCCATTAAACTGAATCATCGCTACTAAGAAGATGTCTTGCATCTGTTAGTGGTATCATCATTCTGTAAAAAGTCAATCGAAATTGGTCTTTTTTAATTGGGAAATTTTCGTAGACCGCGGGGACAGCTTCCGACGAACGCGGTGAACCTGCCTTGAGCTGGTCCTACACTCGTACAACTGTCGTTTGTTGTCATGGATCGTAATTCCTGGTCCCGATCGCGATTAGTCACCTGCTAAACTGATCCTACAGAAAGAAGGATCAAGTAACATGTGGGTTTTGTACAATGACGATCCGCCGGACGCGTCAGCCAGCGGAAGACTAGGACATACAAAAGGCGTCGTTTTGGCGGGCAGAACGCAAGGATTTTGGCTTATTCACAGTGTGCCAAACTTCCCGGCCGTTCCCGAGGGTGGCGAGACTCCTCCAAGGAGATTGGCCAGTCCGAGCAACGCGAGCTCGGAAGCGCCGATCATCGGGAACGGAGATGGAGATTACGATTATCCGTCCAATGCTCGTAATTATGGCCAGAGCTTCCTCTGTATTTCTCTTGGTTCCGATCAGTTTGACGTATTAGCCACTCAACTGATGTACAACCAAATAATAATCTATAGGAGGAATATCCCTACAAATCTCACTCGGATCTATCCGAAGTTGACGGATGCTTTCAACCAACTAAGAATCACGCAACCACCCTACAGTAACAAAGCTCAGATACATTCGTTAAGGGGTACACAGTTTACTACATTCGCGAAAACGGATAAATGGCAGAAAGGTATTATTTACCATTTCCCGTCCAAGCGGTTATAAGTTTCGTTTGTTTACTGCTTACTCTTTAACTTGCAGAGCTTTACGATAATCTGGTCGCACCTCAATTAAAAGTTGATCTACTGACGGAAACTTGGTTGAACGGCCGGGGAAAACTGCCATCGGATTGCGCAGGCGTTAAGTAATGCCCAACAGTACCATTTCTCTATTGTTAACTGAATACTCTGCTATTTCATTCTGATATTCCAGAGTTTTCAACGTAGAGTCCGTCGTTTTACCCGTTGCCAATATCAGCTTTACGAGCTCGCGTGATCATTCGAAATGGGCTGTGGCTATTAGCAAGAAGGCCAATCGCAGTTGGGTGTGTATCGGCGATATTAACCGAGCCGTAGGTATTTCTCTCTTCTCTCACTCCTCTTATCTGAGAAAGTTCTTGCTCTTGTTGTTGTTTTCATTCTCATTCTTATTCCCGTTCCATGCTCGTTACTCTTAGGACACGCAATACAATCGCGGTGGAGGCACTGTCTGTTTGAATCTACCGCAATTATGGTCCAACTATCGGGATGCTGTCAGCGGCATCGAACCCTGCCCCCGGTCCCCTTAGTCTGTGATCTTCGCACAGACATGTTCATCGGGGATGTAATTTTAACAGTAATTGTAATAGTACGTATAAGACTCAATGAAATAAATGGCAGACGCTACAATAAATTGCATTCAAATGTGGCGTTCTTCTCCCCCCTCTATCGATATGTCGGCAGATTACCTTTGGCCAATCAGAATGCTCGTTTTGAACGGACAATATAGACTCACGATAATAATAAATTGCTTGAAATCATAAATTAATTGTTAAAGAGAGTTATTGACCAATTGTTTAAACAATCTATTGATTATTCAAGTATAGGATTGTTAAAGCGTCGGGATATTATAAATTAACTGTTAGGAATAAACATAATGAGCATGAGTTTGTGTGACTGATCGAGCGACGCCGGGAGGAGCTTCGGTGACGTCAGGTCGATTGTGATTGGCAGGCGCTCCCTTCGCCTGAGCGCGCGCTTCGTTGAACCGTGCCGCCAGCCATCAGCTATAAAAGCGCGCCGCACGCGCGGAATGTGTCATTCATGCGTGAACTTTGATCGGATTAAGACCGTATAGCTTTCGTTACTTTTCGAATAGGCACGTTATCGTAGCTTGACTTTTTGATTTGATTTGGGTCTCATAGATACTATAGCATACCTCGGTTCCCTTGGTCACCCATCCGGTACCATGGGTTGATACTTGAATCGGTTCAATTTACACTACGTGTTTTTGTTAACAATTTTGAATAGAATTTGAATCAGTTAACAATTATTTTTATTTTGAGAATTTTCTCGCGAAGTATACTTGATAGAGTGAATTAAGTCGCGAATTTTTGATAGTGTTGCGCCTAGTAAACAAACGCGTTAGAATTATGATTCGTGAAAGTAACGAGGCTATGTGGCTCAATTCGATCAGGTTCGCGTAAAATCGATTTCGTGTGAAATCGAAATCCGATAATTAAAAAGAATGCGCGGAAAATCTTATAAAATGCATGTACAACGTACATAATGGGATGTCGATTAGAAGAATAATGCATTTAGTATAGCATTAGAAAATTGGAAAATTTTGTTACAATTGTTCCACAATTATTCGATAAATCTGTTGTTAATATTTTCTTACCGAAAAGGTAAAATATTAGAAAAATGGCGGCAGAATTTGAATTTAATTTAAGAAGGGCACGATGAGGGCGCCACCAGTGAGCATCAGTGGCACCACTCTCGAGCCATCTATTTCAAGGGCTGCGAGCGTCATAGTTCATGGTACGTCTAGTGCGTGCATAGTTCATAAGTCGCTCTCGGTATATGTAGTACATACATGTACTTACTAGGTTCGAGGTGGAAACGCAAAGGCGGTGCTCGTAGAGGCTTTTAAATATCGTGAGAATCACGGGACGGAACTGGTAATCACAATGGGAGGGCTGATCGAGAAGAACGAGTGGGCTTGGTGTGCGATCTTGTCACGAGTGTTCTAAGAGCTTCTCCACTTAGCCAAGTCGGCAATCGCGTGAAGAAGCAAGAGGCCGGTGGAATTTCGTCTCGAACTTTGGAGGCGTTGTCACTCTGGTAGGCAAAGATCGCTGGGAAATCGGCGCGCAGCAACGGACGCGCGGATTACACTCGTAAACTTGGCGGAGGTGTCTTAGGAGGTGGGAATTGGGTAAATTCGTGAGGCGAAGCGATAAAGAAACGAAAGAAGAGGAAAAGCGATTCGCAAGGGTGGGTGGGCACTGGTACGTGACAGCATCGACATGGCTCGTCGAAACGGACATCGAGAATACATCGATTCCGTTGACAATCCCATCAGCTGATCCTGTCAGTCGAATACGAGATGTGAAGGCTATGCGGAGTACGATAGTTTACGTGTAAACGTCCTGCTACTATATAACGGGCCTTCCCGCAGCCCGCTCGCTGTTCCGAGCTTTTCTTCGAGTGAGGCAAACACCGAAGCTCACCAAGAAAAAACGGTGATTTTCATGGGAGGATGGGTAATAAGAGCAGTTGTTGCGTTTACTCTAGCCCACAAGTGGGGCGGAAGGAGTTTTCTCCGGAAGATGCACCTCGTACTCTTGAGGAACATCTGCCCGAAGGGGGGATCAGCGCCAACAATCTCCAACACATCAGTGAACGAGAGCCGGAAGACTGGGACTCTGATCCCTCGTTACATCCTTGCGCCGGCACTATTTTCATGGAACGCTCCAAACAAGCAATAGAAAGTATGTTTTGTAGCAGTCTACAGAGCTACTACTCTATTTCTATTTGTAACGGCGAAATGGAAATGCTTCGTTGTGTTTTTCTTCGTTATAAAAGAATTGGTATTTTAGATGGAATGGTGAGGAAGAAAAGTCAGCATCAAATTGCGGATACGAGGCCTCTAAAGAAGAGCAGTAGTTGCAGTACGATATACCTTGACGATAGTACTGTCTCACAACCTAATTTAAAGAATACCGTAAAATGTGTTGCCTTAGCCATTTACTATCACATTAAAAATAGAACGTCACAACGACAAATCGATATATTCAATGAGAAACTTCATCCTCTGACGGTAACTTTTTATTGAAACAGATCTAAAATACTGAATTGTCGATAGCTATATGTATCCTGTGTTTTGGAATCATGTTTCAGAGGGATGGCGTCGCGGATGATTATGATAAACATAATCCAGAGCACAAACAAATTTATAAGTTTGTGAGGACACTATTCAATTCCGCTCAGCTCACCGCTGAATGTGCCATCATAACGCTAGTGTATTTAGAACGCCTACTTACATACGCAGAGATAGATATAACACCAGCGAATTGGAAAAGAATCGTGCTGGGTGCTGTTCTGCTAGCATCGAAAGTCTGGGACGATCAGGCTGTCTGGAACGTAGATTATTGTCATATTTTGAAAGATATTACAGTGGAAGATATGCAAGTATTTTTTCTATCGTATTCGCATGAAAGACGACCGTGTATTTCCTAATGACTCAGTGACTCATTAAAGCTGTTCTTCATGTCTGTAACAGGAATGAACTGGAGCGACAATTTCTGGAAATGTT
Source organism: Trypoxylon attenuatum (assembly GCA_963989405.1). NCBI lineage: Eukaryota > Metazoa > Arthropoda > Insecta > Hymenoptera > Crabronidae > Trypoxylon > Trypoxylon attenuatum. The sequence goes on from OZ022495.1 coordinate 2,747,248, forward strand.
GCAATTCAATATAAATGTTCCTTCGAGTGTGTATGCCAAGTACTATTTTGATCTACGCACACTTGCAGAAGCAAACGAATTAACATTCCCTAGCGAACCACTTAGCAAGGAGAAAGCACAGAAATTGGAAGCAATGTCGAGAGTCTACGAAGACAAAGTTACCGCGGAGGCTTTACGTATTGGCATTAAAAAGTGGTCCAGTTTAGATAATGTATGCATAGGTGGACCGAGACGCAGCATTGCTATTTTGTCCTAGATCTATTAATTCCGGACCTAATTGGAAAACACCAATTAAATTCAAATTATATAGTAAGGTACGTCAGAACTACGTTTTACAAAACCCTCGTTGTCCATAGATTTTGGAAACATTTTACTGAACGTATCGTTTCCTTTTCACGATCATTCGATTCGACGTATGATCAAACGAACATTTGTTTTTGCACGATAGATCGCAATAGCGCGAATCACAATATAAATTTCAACGTTTTTCCCTTTTTCCCCCCGAGGTAAGACAGACAGACGCACATAGAGCTCTGTACCAATTCATAGCTTCGTTTTGCTTACATATACATAAACACATACACACATACACGTATTATCGAACTTTTTACGAGTTTTGTAAAATTAAGCTGTCAGCTTGGGACCTTTTAATAGATATACATATATTAACAACAATGGTAAATTGTTATACGAATGAGAAACGAACTGTAAAGCAGAAATTTTAGTATTAACGCGATTAGTACTTTTTTTATTAAATGAAACTACTTGTGATATATGTTAGTCAACTGTCTTTTACCCAAAGCAGTTAATAATATTGATCGAAGTAAGTAAGAAGTCAAACGTATGGCTGATTTACTGATAACACAGGATCAATTTTTAATCTGGCTTTTTCGTCCAAGTCGATCGGCTACGCGTTGCCTTTTTGAAGCTAGTTCGGCTTCTCATCATCTTCTCTCATATTTGAGCCCTTCCAAAGTATAGGCCTTTTTCTGGTTCCTCGATGATGAATATTATACCTTTTACCAGAGGATTAACCATCAGCCGTTCTCAAGGCTGAGCGTAAATTACGAGATAACCATCGGAATATTTATTTCTTAAAGTTTCTTCTTCAACCTCATGATATTTACAGCTTTCTCCATCGGATCCTATCTTTTACCGAGTCTCTCTCACTTCATCTTCTGTCTTCGATAATCTTTCGATCGTCATTCAATGCAGGTTCCAGAGATTCGAAGGGTCGGGGAGAAAAGTTGGCAAATTGAATCGCGAAAAGAAATCGAATAAACGGTACTGAAAGCTTCTAATCGTAGAGCTTCTAAGACCAAAGTTTTATTAGGCGCATTTTATCTATGCATTTCAAACGCCTCAAGCATGTCCAAATATTTTTTTCATAGTTTTACCATTAATCTGTAGATATCGATTAACCGATCCCGTAAAAAGTAATGTGGTAGGATGAGAACTCAAATACTTAGCGAGTGGTATATCTTACGAAATTCCCATTACTAAAACCGATTAAAAGAAAGAAAAAAAAAGAAAAAAACACTTTGGATAGTTAAAAAAAGAAACGAATTAAGTGATTGCAATGCTTTGTTCGTAGATAAAGCGACAATTTCTCGTTCCTGCTTCTCGCAGATTTAGTGCAATGCGTAATGAATCACCTACTGGCAAAACGTATGCTTATACTTCGAAGCATAGATTCCCGAAGCGTTTTTTTTTTTAGAGGAGAGAATTGTGTATCCGACCACGTAGAAGAGTGACGTTACAATCTGCCCCGATTTCCCATAGATTCCAGTATACAATTCTCGTATCTAATTCTTCATCAGACACCTATGGAAAGGTTTTCCTATAAAAAAGCATTCCAGAACATCCCGTATCATTATACTATCCATTCGTCCATGGTGTTGGCTAGTTTGTACTATGAGAATTTTTCCTCTATTTCTCAAAACATTAGCAAATCAGCCTGTAAAGTTCATCAACTACATTGTCTTAGCTTTCGGCATTTTCGATCAACTAGTTTAATTGTTTTGCACACACGGTGCAGCCTGGGAATATTAAAGAAAAGGAACCAGTTGTTGACTACTACGAAAGTGTACTTTACCAATTATGACAAAGCAGAGCAATAACTTCCTTCTCACGTGCTTGTTTTACCTCTTTTTCTCTCTTTTTCTCTTATGGTTTTTTCCATTTTTAATTGAGAAACCCGACGACACGTGGATCATCTCGTCACGAAGTATAAGATTACGAAGTGTTTTATAAGACTACTGGAAAAATGCTCACGTAAGAAATACTTATTACAGATTGTACTCCTAACTTGCACATATGACCATGGCGTCAGATCAATGTGTATCATTAACATGTATCATATGCGCTACTAATCGATTTATGTATAATAATTTAATATTTTATACTTACGAATTAGGATCGTAAATATAAAGCCATATATATTTATGTGTATATCGACATATATATATATATATGTATATATATATATATATATATATACGTATTTAAGCGTATGTATATGTCTGTATATACCTAAGTATGTATGTAGATTAGATAGATATATATATACATATATATATATATATCGTTCGACTGGTTATGTCTGTAAGAATTGAAACTTAATCTGAAGTTCCGACGGACCTTTGGAATGCTGTTACAGAGCAATTACAATTTATTATTATTTTTCTATTTTACTACAAGAACGTCAGAGTATTATAATAGAGGAGGAACATACAAAAGTGCTGATTAAAAAACTTAAATGTGTATAATCCAGACAGTGTTGCGGAACGAAAAGAAGGAGAAAGAAATACCAGCGTGCAGCGTATAAAATTCGACATAAGAGGGAGTACGTAGCGAAATAAGCGAAATACATAGCGTAACATATCTACGATTTCTGTCCAAATAAGAATCTTTAGTTCCTCACTCCGATTCGCGATGCGATTTGTAAGAATTGTCGTCAATGCCGCATCGACGGATCAGATGGGTCTCCCACGTAAGAAAAAAAGTGACACCTCGGACACAGCAATACGAGAAAGAGCAAGAGAAATTGAGAGAGAAGAGGAAAAAGAAAAAGAAGAAGAAGAAGAAGAAAGGAGTATAAAGAAGTGTGCACATAGTGCAAGTGGATGCGCCAAGTGATGCCAAAATGCTGTTAAGATAGTCAGAAATTTATGCGACGCAGATTTTATTCGTTTATCGTTCTAATTTCACCGAAGAATTAGAACTTATAGATTTTTCATGCATAACTATTTTTATAAATAGAAATTCATTATAAAGACAATCTCAAAGTCTTGTTGCGTCCTGTAAATAAATCGCTAAGCCGCTGGTTCACTCCATGCGAGTCGTAAAATTGGACCATAAGCCAGATCACACTATATTGCTTGCGTGACATACATATTATACATACATAGTACGTGCTTGAGACCGACACGACGACATCGTGTTGTGTCGGCTTTCGAGTCTTCCATTCTACTGATTATACGCGATCTTACGAATTTTCATTTCGACCCAGGGAAAATATTCCTCTGGGATATCGTGGCTAATGCTTTCCGACATCAATTTGTGATACATAATTATACTTGCTAGTCTGATGTACTTACTTACTTAGTTACTTAATCTAGATCCCTAGATATCTCTTTCATCAAATTATCCCGAATCAGTTAGGCAATTATTCTTCACTTTCCTCCGCTAGTGCACTTCCTCGTTCCGTTTTGTTTTTTTTTTGCTCGTCCTCTCCCATGCGCTTTTCTCGTAGAATTTACTCAGGATCCAGACATGCGAAGCGTCCACCTACTGAATTTTAATCTACCTAGAGAATATCGAATGGAATTGCATGTGGGCCGCAGGTATCATACTATACAAGTGTAAACTCTATTCCTAATTAGTTTCTTAGTACATACGTATACAATATGTTTAGCGCGTGCCACTCGTCGAAATGCAACCGAACACACACCGCGCGCACGCGTCTGATGACTGGCAAGCTGAAACACAAGAGAAAGTAATAATCGTATGTGTGATCCAGATTACAATGCTAGTGCATTTTTGCTGAGGGAACTGCAGACAGGGATTCCGTTCTTGGTGGAATAAGTAGGTATATTCCGAAGTGAAGAGAGAATGAGAGATGTTGCGTTCATGTGCCACAATTCTCGACTCGTAGAAAATATCTTTAGAAAAGTCAAATCGAACTGTTATTACTCTGATATGTATATACATATTCTATGTATAGACATATGTATAATAGTACCATCCAATCGCTCTTTTATCCATTTCTTCGTCTTCGTCGGAAGCCAGAACTTCAAAAGATTCGTAATGCGTAATAATAATGAAATTGTGCCTGAACGAGCGTTGTCAAAATGCAAATTTGCATTTCTACTGTCGCATGCCAAAACTTTTAATACAGATTTGTCACGAAAAAAAAAAAATACAAAGCGAGATTGAGAGAGAGAGAAAGAAAGAGTAAATGAAAAAAACGTCTGCAATTAAGAATTTCATGCCGTATGAAATAAAATAATCAAAAGGAATATACCTGTGTGCTACCTTCATTTATTATAGTTACATTTTCCTCGGCTTGTTCTTATCGTTTCTCAACTACTGAACATTATTATAAGTATTGAAAAATGAATATTTTATTTTGATGTGAATACATGTGTAGATGCCCGCAGAGTAACTACATGATTCTATGAAAATTATGATTTATATAACATCTTGCAATATTTTAAATTGTTTGGTATTCGTCTATATCGCTTTTTATTCAATTTATTACACCCAAATGCACTAAATTGTATTCATTTACTCGTGTAAATGAGTTTTTTTAAAATTGAAATTTCCTAAAAATATTTACTGCTGCCCTCTAACGCACATTTTTGGAAACTATTGATTGAGAAACGCGATCAATAGTTTGTAGGAATATCCTTCAGAGGGTGCCACTTGTGAATTCCTATTTTGACAACAATCAGAAACAATTTATTTACGAGAATAACCTTAATTAATTGCATTTAAATTAATTAATTCAATCAGATGCTACGTAAACATGTACAACAACTTGTGTGTACGACTAAGAAAGATTTGAGAAACAGTTGTAGAGATGTTTCTAATGTACGAAACCTAAAGTGATGTTTGTGACAACCACAACCATTCCACTGAATATGTCTTTACTAGTAGAATAATATTTATTTACAAGTCTTTATCATTGTAACCAATAGATGAAGCATGATGTTTCACAAAGTCAGTGCGAAATTGTGTCGGCTTTGTGGCAAAGAGAAACAGCAAGGCACAGACGTCTTTAAAGATAAGGTTAAAGGTGCAGTCCTCATATCCATTATCAGTAAATACTTGTCTAAAGAGGTAAAATTCTTGATTTCCAGCAGTGAATTATTTTTCTCTTATACCATCGCATTAGTTATAGTTGTCTCTGGTGTTTGCATCGTGCAGGTGATAAGCATCTCGACGTCCGACGCATTCTCAAAGTATGTTTGCATCGATTGTGAGCAGAAGATTTGCACGTTCGACGAATTTTGTTTAATGGTAGCAAATGTACAGAAACAGCTCGCAGCTCCTTCATTAGAAATTGACTTTGCAGAGGTGTGAAAAATGCATTTGTGAATGAAGAACTCTTAAATATGAAAAATTCTATACATTCATATTTTAGGATATGCTGTGTCATTTAAAAGAGAACGACACAATATGTAAAAGCATCCTGAGCAAGCAGAATGCAAAAAAGTGCATATGTCCAATATGTACGAAGAGTTTCAGATGTCAGGCACATTTGGATAGGCACAAACTTATTCATACTGGACAGCGACCGTTCGTCTGCAATGTTAGTATCCATTGTATTCCTTTACGATGTTCGTTGTTAATGATTCTCTAATTTACGTAACAGGTGTGTAGGATGTCCTTTAATCAAAGAGAGATTCTCGCGAAGCACTTAGAAAGCCACGAGGGCAAGAGACAATTCCAATGTGAGGATTGTCACCAGTCTTTTCGTTACAAAGTTTCCCTAAAATCTCATACTATCAATTTCCACATGGATATGGGACAGTCGACTCTTGCCAATCGTGGCATGCAAATCGAGAGCAGTCCATTCGTCTGCTCGGAATGTGGTAAACAGTTTGTGACGAAATACAAGTTACACCGACACTCGAGGTGTCACACCGGTGACAGACCCTATCAGTGTAATTTCTGTAACAAAACCTTTTCGCAAACAGGAAACTTGAAAGTGCACCAAGCCAAGTGTCAGCAAATAGCTGGATCTATGACTGAAACAAGAGTGCAACCACCACCAGAGAATCCGACTATAGATTGTAACGTGACTGCACCACTCAACAACTTCAACGTCTTCCTATCCGAGAGCGAGATACAGAAGACGATAAACGAAACGATCAATTCGACGACTGCGAATAACTCGTACCTCAATAGAGGATACGAGGAGAATCCTTTGTACATTGACGACGAAATCGAGACGATGCTGGATCAAGATTTGAAGCAGTTACAGCAGAATAAATATCCATCGAGCTCGCAAGACAAAGTGACAATGTGTTTAAAACAACCGGAGACCCCAGAATTGTTGCACAGTTTGTTGTATGACGATTAATCTCTGAAAGGGAAATGGAATTTGAAAGGAATATGACTTACCGGGTGTCGGGTGGAAGAAATCGGGAAAATGGTAGCAGGAAGTAGTTTTGGATGAAGGTCTTCGGTGAGCGATCTTGGATGCTTAGCCACCTGGATTGCGCCACGGCAACGGTGAGGTCCGAACTAGGGACATAGGTTTGATCGTAGCGGAGTTGATTCGCACAGGAAATCAGCATAAGAACGAACAGTCCGCGCCAGGAACTCTTTCTAGGAGGCTCGAACTAGGAGCACTAGGAGATGAATCATCCAAACGAGGGATCGTGGCCAGTTTTTCCCACTTCGGGGCAATCGTTCGGACAAGGAACCGGCAGAAACATAATCTTACAAAACGATATGATGAATTCACAGGGAAAAGAGTGACGATCGGGCGTCAGCTCCCAATCACCGCGGTTGGGGATAAAAAACGGTCGCAACCCTCACATTCCCTCTCTTCGAGCCGCGTAGACTTGTTTGCTACGAGGAAACTAAACTCATCCTGGCATCTATGATTGAAATGTTCAAACTAAATTGCTACATAGAAACTAATGAATTTTTAACAATCTCCGGAACTCGAATGTGTACACACTTGCGATGGTAGCTACTAGATCTTTCCTAATGCAAATACTTTAATACAGAAGTAAAAAGTTTCTCTTGTATAGTTATACCAGAGTACAGTATGTAATGCTATTAACAAAGGACAGCGAGTTGGCCAGTACTGGTAGCATAAACCATTCCTTGTCCTGGATGTGGTGCCCACCGTATGCAATTCAAACTGCCAAAGGTAGCAGGGACCTGGGAGCAAGGAACAGTGTGCACCAATTGTCTGACAAGGATCATATCAGGATCGTCGAGCCACTCGAGCTCGTCACAAGTGTCGACTAGTCTGTATATGTGTGCAATAGAATGTGGATTTGGATCCAACCAAGATGGGTAAACTTGTACCGCCGCTAATCCAACTAAAATATGTTTCTGCGTCGGTGACATCGACACTGAGACTACTGCTTGCTGTATCGTCGTCGAATACATTTTCTGGCCCAAAGTTTCCCACTCCAAGCTGTAGATATCTGTTACAGAAGGTTTTATGTTATGAATGACATCGAATATTGGATTCTGTTTCTTACGTGTTTCTATCACTTACCAAGCGTCGTATATGTATTATTTTGACTCGATTGAAACAGAGTCACTAATAACTTTCCATCTGCCGAAATATCGACACTTGCGTCATTGTGTATTTTACATTCGTGTACGACGACATTCATATCCGCTAAAACAATAAAGGAATTCCAATTGACAATGAGACACTCGTAATTAAGATACAGCTGAACGGTTAGATAATCTTAAACGAGACTTACGATCCTGGATAGTAGGAATCTTGTCCGAAGTGAAGTCCCATACTTGAATACGATAACTTCGCACCGCTGAGATGTAATCGCAAGAGTCACTCAATGGAATCGCGAATTAGAACGATGGTAGATAGGAAAACTTACTATTGGGATCATCGCTGTATTCACTTCCTGTAGTAGTCCCGCTTCGCATGTCAGGCCAAGAATCAATTTGTCCGGTACGACCGCAGAAATTACGATAAGCGTCCATGTAGATATTCCTTCTACGCTCATCCACACGTCGGAATGATGGAATCATATCGCAGAAAAGATGCAGCAACAGTGCCAAACTGAAATTTGTCGTTGCTTTATTATCGCTCAAATTACTCTAGTTATTTAAATCATACCGTAGACTAATATCCTGTATTCTGCTCGCGATTATCTCAACTTCTCTCGAGAATGGAAAGACAGCCGAAATATCCCCGATGTAGAGACGACGAACAAGAGTAGACAATAATCGTCTTCGCCTATTACCCAGTGAGAACAATGGCTTAGCGTCAATAGTTTCGCCTATCATGAGCGAAGGAAATTCGTTTCGATCAAAGTCGCTTGTACTTCTCCCTGGTTGATGATTCTCTGTGTTTCGAGTCGCTCGGTTATCGCATTCGAGGACTAGCAATAAATCCGCCACGTCCATACCGATCTGAATCAATTCGTATAGCTTCTGCCATCCTCCGTGAGGAAGTACGTTTCGAGGCTCGCTTTTGCCTTGAAGGATTTCGAAAAATTCATTCAAACCATTCGCCATATCATTCAGTACTTTTCGTACCCCCAGACGAGTGATTTCCGCGAACCGCACCTCTCGACTCTCCTTGTTCGTCTGATTGAATACAGTCAAAGTCTGTTGCAATAGAAACTCGAGCTTCAATTTTAAGTACTGGATACACTTGGAACGAATTCGTCGTTGAAGCAAGTTAGCCCGACGGTGACCATCGGATTTCGATTCTTTCGCACCATTCGATCCTTCTGAAGTATGACTCGTTGCCTTGAAATTCGAGCCATTACAATCTGCATTTTTGTCATTCGCAAGATTCGAATTGTTAGTTACCGAATCAGCATTTTTAGTACTCGCATCTGGAGAAGACACTGAAGAGTCGGAATCATAGCTACGACATACGTGACACAGAATACTCAATACTTCAGAGACACTGTACTGTCGAATTTCGTCCAATATGGATTCGCATTCGGTCAAAGATGTTAAAGAATCAATGTATGCATCTACAGGCTGTAGATAAGAAGTCTCATTGCAATCATCCTCATTTATATCGTCATTTGTATCGTGTGTATCGTTTTCAATATGTAGAATCCCGCTTGAAGTCGACGGTTGATTCTCTTTCTCGCATGTGTTTTCTTTTTCCTCCAAACCTTTCTCAGTCTGAGAATCTTCATTTGTATTGTCGCTTTGTCCTTTACGAACTTCGTGTAATGATTGGTACTGATAATGAAGTTTATGCCATGGAGCTTTTGCCACTTCACTGTTCCTACATCGAAAAACGATAATGAATTTAAATCAGTTCGGAAAAATATCGACAAACAAGATAAATGAAATATTAAATAACTTACCGTCCCAATTGTTCAGCTACGGAAGCATTAGCACTGTCCGTTGACGCTTCGGGCGAATTGTAAGAATTAGAGGAATCGTTTCTACATGATTGCAAGTCGTTTCTTTCTGTTTCAGTAGAATTATCGGAATCGGTATTGCTCCGAGGACTGTTCAAAGAACTGACACTCCCTCGGTGAGGACTATTTTCCATAAACTTATTTCGGAGTTTTAGAAGCTTGGCACTATTGAACGCAATATGCTTTTTTATAGCAGAGAGATGATTAATCCAATTAACGTGCTCTGCCGATGCAGACTGCAATTGAAAACGTGCGCCAGAGTCGCGTATTCCGCTCTGCAGTACACGCAAACTTGTTTGACAACACGCATTGTTTTCGAGGGTAGCATTTAGAATATCCCTTACAACTCGAAAACAAGTATCATCTTCGTCTAACATCGTGTGATTGATCAGTTCTATGTATTCTCGATGTATCGCGTATGCAATGTCATTCGCACCGCAATCGAGTCTTAGAACTGTAATTAATGTCCTGAATGAATGATCGATGGTAATACCGTAACGATTTGGATTTTGCGTGCCCTCGTAGAGACCAATACGTAGAGCTTGCCAGTAAAGAGAATTCAAAGCATTTTCCATTATATACCAATAGGTATTGAATTCAACTTGTCGAATTCGAGAGTCTAATTCGTTCTCCGAATCAGAAACTCCATCTGTTGCTTGGTACACACTTAGTTCACCTAATTGATTGTTAAAGCTTCTACTCTTGGCGATCTCAGTGTAACGTTTCACCAGAGTCTCGAAGCAACTAACGATATCCCTGCAGCATAGAATAATTCTCTTCTCCGTTGAGCGTAAAAAGATCTGATATTCGTTGGCATTATTGAGTTGCTCTGTAGTTGGTATCGGATCAGAGTCTACTATTCTGTATTTAATTTCTCGACCCACTTCGCTGTCGTATTGCCGGCGAAAGATTGATAGGACATCTTCGAAGAGACCTCGATTACATCCAAACCTAGTCTCCTGGATTCGTACGAAACAAGATGCAACGTTCGTAAAACTGCGTCTCATTAAATAATAGGAACAAAGTGACGTGTCCAGTAGATTTCCAAATAAGTTCATTAAGTCTTTCGCAATCGAAGTTACTTTAATCGCACGATTTAACTTCTGCAGTGGTCTTCTGATTGGGATGTCCATCGAACAAGTGCCAATTGTAAAAGGATTGCGAAGTTTTGGCATGGCGTGCATAACATCTTGTCCATAGCATGGATATCTGAACAGATTTTAATACGTTTGTTATCTTTCATTGACGTACGACTCCCTCCTCCCTTCCCCAAAGTTAATAAGCAACCACGTACCGACAAGTTGTTCTACGACGTTCCCAAAGTAACTGTACTTCTGATGAATTTGCGATGCCAGTAATCAACTTCGTGCCAAGGCTGTCGAAAGCGACGTATCTAAAAAATGTATATGGCGTGACTCTAATAAAGTTTCAAATTCATTCTTGAATTATAATTTAGAATTGATCGCTACTTACCTTACTTTTTCTTTATCTGACCTGGTACTCGTCACTGCAAAAGGCTCTGGATCGTTCCAATCCCAAAAGTAAATTTGATTGTAGGTCGCAATAGCCAGTAATCTTTTTGTAGGATGAAAAGCTAGAGACGCTATTGGTATCAAACTATCGGTATTCCAGTGTACTACCATGTCGCTCTGTATTATAGTGTTTTATGTTATATCTGAATTTTGAGAATATACTAATTGAAAACTTTACGAGACTTACGCTTAGATGCCAGACACGAACTTGTCCTCCCAGACATCCCGAGGCTAATGTGTCACTGGACGATGGATCGAACGCAATACACCAGGGTGTACGTGGATGACCCACCAGTGTTTTGATATGTTTCCTAGATGCTATGTCGCTAATGTATATATTATGGTTTCCATGCGACGATGCCAATCTAGTACTTGAACGCACAATGAAATAAAATGAATTAAGATTGTTTCGTAATTGTATGGTTTCTTATAATTGTTGTGCCTTACCCATCAGGACTAAAAACAACCAAGAATGTCGCCTTAGGAATTCCAGGTAAGTCATACCTCTGTAAAATAGCAAAAGAATTAAAAATCAAATTAGATTCTAACTAAATTGTATATTACTAGACGTATTGTTCGGATAGGAATACATACAAGTTCCTTGTGATCGTTTAGGATCAGTTTAGCTTCGGCAACTGACTCCAATTTTTGTGTATTGGTCTTGTCGTACATAGAATATCCAATGTCTCTAAACATCAAGTTAGAAAGAACATTGTTGGATTGACAATCCTGAGGCTGCTTCTCATGATTACTAAATTCCTCCATCTGGCAAATACCTGTTGATCAAAGGAAAAAAACGTATGATGCTTTGCCGAATAAAAATCTTATTTAACAATAGTTTTGATTATGTACTGAATTAGCGAAAATACAAGTTCGACGCGCGTATTGGAAAGAATTAAATCCAAAGTGCGTTTAATTTTTAACTTGTTCAAAATGCGTAATGCGTTACTCGAAGTTCGAAATCATGAATCTTTACCACTAATTCGCGCGATGGTGACTGAAAGAACGTAACAATCGAAACTTCTTAATAAATACAAAGTAAACAAAAGCTTTCAAATTTCATCGCGGAATGGTTGACTTCTGTTTATCAGCTTACCAACATAAATTCCAACGGTTCGTGTGGATACCACAATTTAATCAAATTCGCCCGCAAATATGGTCTCTGCGAATGAGAGACGCTAAACCTGGAAAATACGCGATATTTCGTTCACTGATGTTCAATCAAATACAAAGGGAAAATCCGGAAGAGATTTATTCGAAAGATACTTTTCGAGGGAGCGCGATTCGCATTTGTTTCACGTATGTATTTGCGCGATTACGCTAATGTTTACAGTGATGCGAATGAATCGAACGCAGCACTCGTTGCGAATCAGAAGATAAATCTATTATCTACGAACACAGTTAATAGTTTCGAGTCAGTCATTAAAACCTAGAAAGAATCCGGCGGGAGAAACACAAGTTATCTTAGTCGTTACACGCGATCGAAACCATCGAAACTGATCGAAACTGTTCTGATCGAACAATCGAAGATCGTATTTTCCAAAATTTTCCGAGTGGCGGCACCACCAGCGCTGTTTTTTGCGCCATCTGTGGAGGAATCGAGTAACCCAGTGTACTCAAATGATTATTCGACACCTATTTTACCGACACAGCTCGTACAATTTTATAGTAGACGAAGTAGATAAATCAATAAGTATCGAAGAGGTTAATAATGTTAATTCTGAGCTGATTCCTCTTCATTTAGATGCATTTAAACCTACATGCCTTTTGAGGCTGCGTATAAAATCCTATAATATCACATTCTATGTAATATCACTTGTTATCGAATGTCAAGATTGGTGTAAGTAAGAAGAATTGAGAAGAATGATCGGAGGAGTTGTAAGGTCCTGTGTACCGCAGCGTGTGCTTACTTTACCAGGTACGGTATCGAATCTATATTAATTTCCTCAAGAATCGCATCTTTTCCATTTATCCTTACACGCTCTACAACTCTTCATTCAACAATTGGCGATTCACGAAGTAATTTTACGAATAACAAAAGTTTTTCGAATGTGCGAGGTTAGTTCAACAAATGATTTACTATTGTAAAATATATGATATGTGTATTTACAACAGGTTTCATAGGAGACATTCGGAATGCATTTTCATCAGTGTCTGCAAGTAATGCGGTTGCAAATACTGACAGTAATATCAAAGAATGGCACATTTACAGTGCTGTGTGCGTTGAACGGCACCCGGTGATCACCGCTGCAATGACCGAACTTGAGGCAAAAGTATATAAGCTACTCCAGCAATGCAGCTTTGAGCGAAGTTTGAAATCTGATCACGAACTTCGACACGAGGAAGAACAGGCTGCCAAAAAAGTTAGTAAGAAAGAGACGGAGAACGAGGACAAAAATTATGCTGGGAAAGATATATTGACGGCAACCGAGCTGGAGGACATGTGGAATGCAGAATTAACGGCTTTTGATTTTGCGCCTAGAAGCTATGGTATCTATTTCTCTTTTCCTAAGTGAAAAATCTGAAGACGAATTAAAGAATCTTGTGCATATTCGATGATCACACTTTCGTCTATTTATGCAGGAGAAAAAGTGGAAAATAATTTGAAATCTGTGAATCGAAAACTTGACAAGAATTTAACGTTATTAGTGCAACAAAGTATCGGTGACGATAGATTTTATTTACCTCCACAGACCATTAGGAAGTCGGACGAAACCATGAGAGAGGCAAGCATAAAATATTCAGTGACATAAAGAACTCGATTGTTACATAAAGATTCTATATTGAATTTCAGGCAGCGGAAAGATCTCTGCAAAATCTTTGTGGACCGAATTTTAACGTACAGATTTATGGAAATGCACCATTTGGTTTCGTCAAGTACTCTTATCCAAAGCGGTATAGAGAAGATGGGATTTATGGAGCGAAAGTGTTTTACTTCTTAGGAAAGTACATCGATGGTCAAATCCAAAAAGAATCAGAATATAAGTGGTTGGATCGGCACGAATTGAAAGAAACTCTGCCTATGCCAATGTCAAAAGCAGTTTCACGATTCTTACTTCCAGATTGAAACCCTGGCAATGCATTTGTTATTAGAAAAATAATTCTACTTTGAATATTGGCCCTCCGATCAGTGACGATACTCCAGAAACCCTGTGAATACTCTGCACTGAAGTAGGAAGTAATACACCGTTTACACGTTCAGCACATTTAGTGCTGCTACGATTGTAAATTGGTACAAATTATATTTCTTCATAAAATATATTAAGAGATAGCGTACTAAATGATTGAAGTATTATTAAAACCGGCCAGATCTTTTCCTTCCAGTATACTTTGAATCTTCCCGTACATTTCTTCCTTGTCTTCGTCGCCTCTCTTTTTTCTCAGTGATCCACTCTCGAGTGTTCTTCACGCCTTTACCTCGGATCTTCTTCATTTGTTCCCTGAGCAGAAACAAGATCACTAGAAAATCCAGATCAACGTAATCATTTATCAATAGTAATTACCACAAGAATATTAACCTTCTAGCTGCGTAAGAAATACTGGTCCGTTCTTCTTCCTCTTCACCCAAGGCTTTCGGAAGTGCCGCAGGACCTCCAGTCATGAGACAAAGAAAGAATTTCTTTGCTTTCGTGCTATTTGGAAAATCTACTACAACTCCACCGTAAAATCCTGCCTTCGTCGCTTGGGTCATGATCACATCGATCTGAGTACTGTTTTCTGGATAAAATTGGAAGACTGCTCTGGCAGATCGTGACAAGCACGAGAATAAGGTAGAAAAGAACTTTAGCAAGCGTTTGCTAGGATTGTGAGAAGTTTTATCCGCATTGCATAACCATTGCAGTGCAGATATGCTAATTGCGCCGTCGAAACTTCCTGCTCTGAATGGCATTCCTTGACCCATATCTCCTAGGATCAGATCGCCTTCCACTTCTCGTTCCTTTGCTATAGCTATTTTGAAAGAAGTCTATTAGTTCACAGTTGTCCGTTAGCAATACTCATCAATAGAAATAAAAATATATACCGAGCATCGAGGAAGATATGTCCACTCCAACCCACATATGACCACTGTCTTCCAGAACGCTGCCACTCAAGCCCGAACCACATCCGATGTCCAAGAGCATACAAGTGCTATCCTCCGGCAATAAGAGCAGCTCCATAGCACGCTCAGTCATCTGTACCTGTATATCTATCATGCGAGAGCTAAGGGATTAGGATGGCTTTATAGAAAACTGTATCCAGAATAAATCTATCATTGAGTAAAATTCACTGGTTACCTTTGAGTGTATTTCCGTGCTTCGTTTTCATCGTAGAACTAGAAAAAGTCGATGATACCGTAGAGTGTCGCGAGAAAGGGAAAGAAATAATAATGTCAAATAAAAATATCTTACGATCTCGGGAGGAGCCAGGTGTTCCGGTCTTTTCGACATTCTAAATCTTTCGATTAATACCCCGGACTGTTTCTTATTTACACCTTAATCTGCCACTCGATTGTTTATACTTTTAGGTTAGATGGTGTGGACACAGTTTATGATCATGTTAGGTTATGTACAACTTGGTACCATTATACACAACCGGAAGAAAGTTCTCCCACCTTTATCCTCATCTTATTTCCGGTGGTTGAAAATATGTCGGATATACTTTTCAAGAAATCAAAAAAACTAAAGATGAAATATATACGTCGAAAGAGAAGTTTATGTATTAAAGAGCTAGACGAAAAATTACTCAGTTGAATGCACAAAATTTTTTTTTGCCTGGGGCTTAGTGCGAAAACGTACGCAAGACACAAGAATTATTTTCGTTACGCAGAAAATATTTAAAAAATAAAGTAGTACGAGTTGAGTGGTGACAATGTCTCACCCACTGAGACGTACGATATTAAATGAGTACTCTGAAGTATAGACACGATAGATTCGATGAGAAAGTTCTTGGGAATCTTGCGTATTCGTTGTGGGATCGGATGTGTGCGATTAATACGGTATTTCTCAGGTACGGTGAATAAAAAAGAAAAGCGATATATAGATATTCTTCGACTATGCGAGGATTACTTACTAAAATAAGAGAAGATTATACACAACGACTCTATATGCCTATCCAGCAATTCATAGTGAATTATGCAACCGAGAACCACGGAAAGCGGAGAGAGTATTCTCACAATACGATCAGGGGGGAAGTAAAGCGATTTGCGCAAGCATGAATTGCAAGCACATGAGCACGGGCGTATCGCGCGTATTCTCTTGATGTTCTAATATTTCGATACTTCGATTTACTGCAGCAATATGACAAAAGAATATGCGCTCGATCTCGTACGCCCCGGATACCAGGTTTAACCAGCGAATCTTTACCACTAACAAATTGATTCAATTTTTTTCCCCCATCTTCACGTGGCCTCGCCATTTTCTGCGAGCGATACTCGCAAAACTCGTACGAGACCGATCAGCGTCGCTACAAAATTTCTGAGTAATAATTATGATACACTATTTCTACAGTTGTTTTATACCAGCATTGCAACTGGTAAATTGCCAGCGGCCATTTAGATTTTTCAACGAAACGCTTAATCCATTGTCTTTATAAACTCGATCGCGGAGCAGAATTGCGTCCACCAATACTGTTCTTCGCCTTCTAATCGGTTACCGTAGAAACTGTCGACGTACTGTATCGTTGAAAGCAACGATGGTGGATTTGTCTGTGGGAAAAAAAACGAAATATTCTTTTTTAGTAGTATAATTCTACAAGTTAATTGCAATACAAAATTAATTGCGATAGCTACCTTGATGATAACGTAAACCAGTACAGGAATAAGATCATCCGCAGTGGGTATTCCTCTCTCCGAAGCCATTGACAGTAGATTCATAATGGTAGTGGCACAGCGAAACACGCACTGTAATTTGTCCCTTGGTGTTTTGTACGCTGATATTACCGCAAGCTCTGCTTGCGCCCAAGGCCACGGGCATTCGTAATGGTAAACCTTTGGAATGCGCAGGTCTTTGTGGTTTGGAGTTATAACTTTAGCCAATTTCTTAATATGATCGTGAAGCAATTGGTCCCGGTAAAGGTCACCGTCGCCGTTTGGATATAACGCATTGTGATAAACCCGTGCCATCACCGTTCTCTCTACGACCACCCTTGCTAACTCTAATTGAGCTTCACTTGCCGCTGAAAATAATAAATAATTTTATAGAAAATCATAGAGATTTATAACTAGTTCGATTAGACTTCACTTACATTGCCATATGGGATCATTATCCATTTTCGCATGCACTTTGTTCAGAAAACTGTCTACCAGATCCTGTTTCTCATCGGCGAGAGTTAGCTTCTTAAACTCATCGCAGAATTGTAGAATTAAGCTCTCTCTTTTTTCTAGAAACACCGTCACGCAAACGGATACCAAGTGATTGTTGACTGCGTCACGGTCACATTTCACCCTTACGCATAACCTTGGATATTCATAAAATGAATAAAATTGAAGATTCGTTCGTAATGTTATTGAGAATCTCTTGCGAATCAAAGTAATCGTTGTACCTGTCTAAATGAGCTAACGTTGAGAGTAAACCTTGCCGACACCTAATTAGATACGCTATATACGGCGAACGTTTTTGGTAATCTTCCCTCAAAGATTTGAATAACTTTCGACACGCGTCGTCGTTAAATAATCTAACACAGCGTAGAGTTTCATGAAGATGCGCTATCAATGCTCTATCCTGTAAGTTTATAGCTTCCGCTAATTGCAACTGTAAAAAGGCAACCAATTCGTTCTCCTTTTGTAACCACGGTGACGTTCGCTGGAGAAAAAAAAAGATGCTTGTTAAGAAATATTCAATAAACCGATTCGTTCTTACACTCGGGAAAAGAATTGTGTCATACGTCGGCTGGGCTGGTCCAGGGGATTTGTTGTAGATCCGCAGTACTTAATACCATACGAAGTTTCCTTTTCGCATCAGAAAATGCATACGATAATTCAACATTATTAGGATCTATCAAGAGTCGCTCGTCTTCCATCATTTCCTTTGATCGCGATTGATTGCTCTCGATCGATGCTGTGTCACTGGCTGCGCTTGGCTTTCTTCGATATTTCGCAAGAATGTCATCGGAACTGTCTACAAAAGCATTTTTTTAAATTTGTTTTTTTTCCTCCCAGTTATTTATTCTCCCTCAAGTATCTTTATTCATTCAATCGTTATTTATTAATTGTAATGAGAGTTACCTCCAGCAGGACTGTTAGTGGACGTGACATCTTCCGACATAATTCGCCGTAATCTATGTCTTCCTACGTCAATATTATCGCCTCCAGCGTCACGTTCGTAACAGCGTCCAATATCGTCAGAACCACGGATCGCTTTTCCTCTACGATTCCGCAGAGACATTTTCAACTTCCCAAAGAAGCTACGCTTATTTTTTTGATCGTCATCGAGTAGTTCTTTATCGCCACGTTCGGCCGTCATGTCGAAACTGATGCTTTTTGGGATCGCACCAGTCGAGGCGGTTGGTTTTGGAGATTCTGCGATCACTCCATCCGTGGTATCGCAATTTCCATTAACGTGTGCAGTCGATATCGGTAAATCCGACGTTGACTGAGTGTGTTTCGTTTGATGTTCCGATCCAGAACTACTGCTGGACGTTAAACTAGCGGTACTGGCACCTACAGTGCCATCAGTTGCGTTATGCGCGCATGCTTCGGCATCCTACGATCGAAAAATCATTAGATAACTATCAGATTTCAAATAATTCAAGTAAACTTAAAAATGACTATTCTTAGTATACATTCAAGATTCATACGGAAATTCAATGATAAACATTACTAATGTAATCATTGCTACATAGCCATGAAAATCGTGGCTATTATAGCTATGTATACATTGTAATCATGTGTGATGCGAACCTGAAGTTTAATATCAATATTGCGCAAAGATTTATCATTGGACAGTCCTTGGGCTGATATGTGGTTGGCTAATAGTAAAACTGGTGCAACTGCAGCTGCACCAATGTGATTATGTACCGTTCCTTGCCGTTCCGTTGTTCCCTTCCCGTTATCCGTCATTTGAAGCTGATCCATTAAATGAACGAGTCTATCCTCACGATAAGCTTTACCGTATTCCGCGTTATTTATGTTATTTGCATTCTTGTCGACGTATTCCGTAGGATTTTTCCGATAATCGGATTTTGCTCCAGCGCGACCCGTCATACTCGACGAGGACGAAGCCGTTGGCGAAGCAGGAATAGCCATATTTTGCATTGCGCCAGATACAGAACTTTCGCTGTTTCCTTCTAAGAATAAAACATTTGTTCGTACAATTTAATAATATCGAACGATAATGATGTAATAGTATTTCTCGTACTTACGTGCCGACTGCAAGGTATCATCTCCGGCTTCCGATCCACCACGAGTCTCAACTTCGATCTCCGATCTCGCAGTATCGTCGGATCTGAATCGGGATGAATCACAGGCATAGATTAAAAATTGCAGTTAAGCGAAAGAATTAGGAGAAGATAAAAGAAGAAAAAGTCACCTAGCTACACTAGCTGTATCGTCAGTATCAACCTCGGTTAGTCTTTCAGAGTCACTGGCCAAAACGTCAGTGCTCCAAGCTTCGGATGCAGTTTCACTGATATCCAAGTTTGCTTGGGATGGTTCTGCAGGCGATAAAACAGAAGAATTTTGCTCAGGTGGTGGAGGATACGGACCCTTGTCCTGTTGTTCTGCTATTTCACTGTCCGAGGCTAATACGTCTGTTGACCAAGTGTCGGAAACCATCGACACCGTTTCGTCTCCTGTAAAATAAACGTAGTTTAACATCGTCGCATCTGATCTAACTCATAATTATTTCACTTTAATTAAAAGCGTACCTTCGATCAATTTTTTTATTTCAAATTTGCAAAACTTGTCGTCGATTTCGGAAGGACTCTGTTTAGTGCGCAAATTCGGCGGAGGTATATCTAACTGTCGAACTTGACCCTCTCCTCGGCCGTCTTCGCCTTCGGTTATTTGCGAAGATGGTGTGTCACGACCTATTTAAGAGAGAATTGATCCAGTAGAATTCGTTTTGTGCATAGAAATACAGAGTTCTGAAGAAATATACACAACTTTCGTACCTGAAATATTCGGCGTTCCTCTGCCCGAAACACTGGCCGATACCATATCTGACAAATTGTCATTCTGATCTTCGGTTTCCAGTTCCAATGATGAGGCAACACTGTGGTTCGATGCTGCTTCGGATACCGCTTCTAAATTGTCGGAAGTATTCCCAATGAATCCTTCGAGTAACACTATACAAGCATATATGATAAAAAAAGTACATATATTTCCCCCAAAGTTGCCATTGAAATTTAATAACGATACCTTCATCGTGCGAAAGAGAAAATCGCGTCCTCTTTTCTTGCGTTTCTATCCGCTCTACTCCGCAGCTTTCGCGTCGATTGTGGACCGTCGGAATCCCATCCGGAAGATTCAAGGTCACCGGACCATTTTTCAGTCCATTTTGGGGCTCTGTGCATAGAACTTTTTGTTCGCTGAGCAATCCAACAAACTCACCGGTGTTTGGTCCAAATGGAATAACCAAGACATCTTGCGGATTCTTATCGACAATCTCTTCTTCCGGAGTCGACGTGCCATTGGGTTCTTCGGTGGTCTCACCAGCTGTATTATTTGAAATTGCACAAGAAGATAAGAAGATGTGTTACGCTCGGAAAAAAAGAGTTCTGAAAAACAGCTGTTTCCTCATTACCTTTGCCTGAGACGCCTCCTCGTTTACCGATTGCATCGTTACAGCCGTTGTTCGCTTGCTTGTGACTTCCAACCGAGCCTAATGGCAACTGCGACAACATGTCATTCAGCTGCTTTCTATCGAACGATGCGGACTGCGTCCTATTGTCACTGCTACTTTCGTTGCAGACAGTTTGCAAAAATGTTATCAGAGAGTTCAATTCGTTCTCGGTGAAGAGTGCAGCCGATCTGGAGAGACCTTGTAGCTTGTTATTGTCAATAGAATTCGGTTCGTCCTCGAGATCTTCCATAGCACCCTCCAACATCGTATCTATTATAAATGAAACTGAATTTCTCTCGAACTTCTTGTACAGATCCAGTGCCTTCTCCTTGTCGACTGCTTGATATTTCATCAGAGATAACATTTGCAAGATTTGCCCGACTTGCATCAAATTGAATCTGGCAACGTAGCTGATCGGTGCATCTGTAATACCGTAAGGCTCAGGATTGACTATTGCGGGACATATGAAGTAAGTGAAGACCAGATCCGTGCACATTGCGTGAACTTCTTTTGGATCAATGTTTCCGTTCTTCCCCAGAAGTCCTGCCATTTGTCTGACCAGCCAACAGACGCTCGGTGGAAAGCAATGCATGTTCTCGCGAATACTGATGATAAATCTTTGAGTGATACGATACAAAGAATTCACTGTCCACATTCTATATCTCTGCAATTTTGTTTGATATTCCGGTGCACCTTCCTTACCAAACTTCTTTAATCGCTCGCTCGGTGGAAAGCGTATTGGTGCCTTATCCGGATCAATGTCCAAGAACATCTCATCTTCCATTAGCAATTGCACGATGGGATTGTGCAATGCGGCAGTTAAGAAGTACTTCGCGGAGAAAAGACTTTCATGGAAAACGGAGTAACACCTGGAGAAAGCACAGGTTCCGTGCCTTAGCATTCGGCGGGGATTGTCCGACGGCACGATTTGAAGCAACATCAGATGCCTTAGAAGCTTAAGAACCAAAATTTTGTCTTCCGGTAATAAACAGCTGCCATAGAGACCAGCTGCTAACGACTGAACAACATTTTGCATCGCTTCTGGTACCATTCTGTCTCCTTCGACTAAGCAGGATGCCAACAACTTTGGAGACTTTCTCAATGCTCCCAAGAATTCTCCGTACGCTAAGCACGTTTGGTACTTCAAGTACTTGTACCCATCGATGAAGCAAGCATTTTCCAAAAGATTAGCTCGATGACAACAGGATGCAGGAGTACAATCTGGTCTAGCCACGATTAATCTATTTAGATTCAGTCTCTGCTGCGCCGTTATCCATGCTTGCTGCGCTAAGTCAGATGAGACGTATAGTACCTAAAGAAGATATTAATAATTTCCATTATAAGATTTACGTAGCGATAGAGGACAAATCTTGCGTACCTTCTCATTTAGAGTTTGTAAGTTTTGTTGCTCCGAATTTACAAATAGCCTTTCCTGGCGCAAGTGGCCCGCCAATTCCATCATATCCCACTGTAGGGTACCAACGGACTCTATACTGTTAGCCGAAGACATTACTGTGCATAACCACTGCACGGACAAAGTTAATCAAGACACAATGCACCCTAGTTTACCCTTTATTTAACTCTCAAAAGAGTAAAGTCTAAGCTTCTTTCAGCCAGAAGAGCGACTGAAAGAAGGGTAAACCGTTCTTTGTATTCCGGTTCGACCAGCAATACGAGAGTTTATGTTAACGCGCAAACATCGTTGAAGAATCGGATAATAAAGCGTTTCGCAAACATTGCTTATTTCATTGAAATCCTATATAAGGCGTGGAAACAATCCTATCCTGGGGAGTTATTTTGCACAGTAGTCGAAATACAGTTCTTCCTCTTCCTGGAGAATGAATCAAGCTGTCGTGATTTCGTGATCACAATCGTCCTTGAATGCTCGCTCGAAAATGAAGTAAAATTCCAATCTTGCGCACAGAATTCAATAGATTCCTTTGAGTTTTCACAATTTCCGAACTGACTGATGCCAGTTTTGGCTAGCAATGTATTTACACTCTAATGACAATTCCTTGGAGTCCTTCTTTTATTATCTTTTCTACCACCAAGTGACACCCCCAACAACATACAATCATTTTCTATCTCGAGGTTAGAGTTCTCGTCCCGAGGAGTCGACAAATGGCTGAACTTGTTGTCATTTAAATCGAGAATCGCAGTTCGACTGTCAATAGACCATAAAATTGAATTTAGATTAAAATTGAAGCTTTATTACGCTTGAAATTCGAGACTTTTTATCTGAAAATATCTTTGATCATCGTGTAAAATTCTAATTCTCATTTTTGCAGATATAATTCGAATTTTAATTAAAATCCATAAGATCTTTGCCACATATTGGCAAATCGATTCGCGACTAAAAAATCGATTCGCACCTTGATAGATAAACGAGGGATCGATTCTAAAAATCACTAGTCGATCGAGAATCGATTATCTCGAGAATAAATCGGCGGGTTAAATCGAAACGGTTTGAAAATTGCTGTTTGGGGGCTCTGCAATGGGACACGCTATCCTTTTCACTCCTTTGTAGTATTTTCTAACATCTACCCGCATTTACGTTCGAAATTTATCATGAACCGTACTGTTAACCGTTTAGGAACTATAGTTTTAGTATATAGTTTATGTGACAATTTGAGTGTTCAGTTTGATATTTACGTATCAGAAGTGCCTACCAATGTATTTTAATCGCATTCTCGCGAAAAATTGCATTAAACCCTATGGCACATTACTACCGGTAAAGTTTGTTATCAGGTTAGTCCGAGGTAATACACATTGTTAGTTGTTCCTTTATACGAAGTTACATTGAGAACTACATTTGGTTATTACACAAAAAGGTGTAGAAAAACGCAGGAAACTAAAGACAAAGTGATGCAAGAAATTCAGTGCGTGTTTTATGTTGATAATACCAATTCTATGTATGACCTTTATGACACAGTGCGACTCAGTGTGACGATTTCTTTGTTTCGTCGGTTGTGTTGAAATGAATATACCTGAATATACCGGGGTATACGTTACACGACAATCAGTGTAGTATTTATTCGTAACGCTAGTAGTGACTGATACGCACGTGTCGGTTGGAGAACGATTCAAGACAATTATTATTCGTTAGCAAAGTACACATTTTTCATTCGCGTTCGAATATAGTTTTAATAGTATACTGTGCGTTACGTACCGAACAAAGGTATCGAGAAGTAAGGAATTTGTTGAATCTGACACATGGTAGCAGTGTTGAACAAAGTGTTACATTGTTGTAAGATTCTGAAAGTTTATAACACAGGTTCATCGAAAAATTCGTATCAAAGAATTTACGAAGATTTTTACGCTAAATTTTCATTGTCAAGGGAATTTTCTATCACCGATATATAAATATATATATATATTTTGTACCGTTTTTATAAGAAAACTATAGCACAATGGTACCGAGTGAGAATCTGTTGGAAGAAATAAAGAAAAATATTTTTTCACTTCTTCTGCCCGAAAAGAATGGCATGATATTGAGGCAATTACAGCGAGAGTATTTAGAGAATTTTGGGCAAGAAATACCATTTAGGAAATTTGGTTTCGTTTCTTTGACAAATTTATTTAGTGATATGAAAGATAAAGTTTATACTCGGGTTGTGAATGGTGTAACTACAGTTGCGGCGATTCCATCTGCTAAATCTGCACACCTTAGTGCGCTCGTAGCTGGTCAAAAGTCTAGCGCCAAAAAACCAAGACGGCCGATGAGAAGACTATACAATCCTCGTCCGTATTATCCTCCTGCCCCAATGCAAAGGATTCATATTCCAATAGAAGTACAAGGCATGTTGGTCGACATGGTAAATCAGAAGCCAGGCTACTTGACTAAGACAATGGCGTTAGATTGCGTACAGTTAAGTATGCCTTATGTAATTGTTTCAATGAACGACGTGAATACACTGCTACAGACAATGTCGCATAAAATACAACTACAAAACGATAGATTATACCCATGTACACCAGTGCGAGAAACTTCTCGTCAAACTCAAAATGCTCCGGTAAACGGTGCTTGCTCAAAAGCAGATCCAGTCGAAGTTTGTGCAGCTGGTAGCGAATCTGCAGTAGATGTATTGAATTCTGATACTGACAATGATGATTTTAATTTCGTTCCTGCTGGATGCGATCCAAGCCTCATGGATAAGAAAAAGTCTCTTATATCGAAGCTTGCGTCAAATTTGTTAAACGACGCTACATCCAAACGCTGCAATGAACTGAAAGATAATCGAACGGAAAATACAATTGAGGAAAAACGAAAAGAGATAGACAAGAGTACCGTGAGTCCAAATCAATCAAGGCCTCAACAATGGACTGACGATATTAATAGATTAGACAAGGATGTTTACGTGGATAGCAAGACTGTAAGCAGCTTAGTTAATGATAGACTTAAGAATAAGTTGGAGAAACTTATAGAGAAATACCCAGATGGTATTTGGTGTGCGAATCTTCCTGAAAAGTTTCAGGAAGAATATAAAGTGCCATTGCATTATGTGGAATTGGGTTTCAGTAGTATTCGAGAGTTTGCTTCGTATTTACCCGAAATATTTCATTGTAAAGCTATGGATGGTTTTGTAGACTACATGTTATATTCTGCAAAATTAGAGCTACCAGAAACTACAAATAATCTAACGTGTAAAGATGCCAGGCTTCCAGATTCAGCGGTAAAGCAAATAGATTTTCCCGGAGCTGAAAGAGAAGCACTTCCATCAGTTGTGGTAAGCTTATCATAGTTTACTGGTTTTCCTTTTTCTATAGGTTCTTGAACTAACAGAATTTTTGCAGTCATCCGAAATTTGCCGAACTCTCATACCGGATACTGTACTTACTATCGGAGAGTCTGTACCTCATTTGAGCATCCCAAACTTGACCAATTTGGAGGAGATTTATTTGGAAGTTGTAGTTGTCGAAATATTCACACCTTCTTTCTTCTGGATACAGCTGCGAAGTCATCAAAAGTTATTTAAATCGTTTATGGACGAATTAGGGTACGCATCTTTCTCAAAATTACAAAACTCAAATTATTATCAATCCTTTGGTCCTAATTTACAAAAGATAAAATTCCAATTATTATTTTCAGCTCATTTTACACGATAGCAGATTTAACGTACAATATACCACCAGTTGTCTTAGAAGAAGGGTTGAATTGCGTGTGCAAATATAATGACATATGGCATCGTGGGATTATAGAGGCTGTAAAACCAGATTTGCAAGTGACGGTAAGCATTCAAACTGCTATTAAATTTGTCACATTACAATGTACATAAAACTGTTACGTTTCAAGAAGGAAAATATATTTATTAGGTATTTTTCTACGATTACGGTACTTTGAAAACGTATCCTGCGAGCGAACTTCGCTATTTGCATAGGTCATTTGCGCAATTGCCAGCACAAGCTATCCCTTGTGGTCTAGTGAATACGAAACCGTACGGCGATGCGGTGAAGTGGCCTCGCACCGCGTGTCGAAGATTCACAATGCGAGTCAGTCAAATACCTCTCATCGCAACAATTGCTTCCACTAACAAGGAAGTAAGAATCCATTTTATCTTATGCTTAAAAATCCTACAAAATACTGGCCACACATCAATTTATTTATGTACTTTACTCTTATACAGGATAATTCAATGATGATAACATTGACTGATACATCAGAGGAGGAAGATGTGCATCTAAACGATTGGCTAGTCGAGCAAAAACTAGCTGAACATGGAAAGATGGTTAGTACTAAACGTCGCAATATTGCCTTTCGATACTATACGGAATTTAGAAAACTCTCGAGAGGAGGATTAGTCTCGGTAACTAGTTCCAACACAACGAGCCAAGCGACAAACAGTGAGAGATTCCGTTCTCAGAGAAGTTTCAACGACAAAATGATAAAAAACACGTATCCTCCAATTTTTAAATCTTTGACTATCGATAAGAATTCCAGTAGCAAGAATTCGTCTTTACACTCCGACGATAATAATAACAGTGTTAGAGAGGTAGTAATCGGGGAAGGGAAATCAGATTGCGAACAATCGAACTCTGCCAAGTTAACTACCCATGTAAATGTTGAACATGTACAACTAACAGATAGGAACACAGTTCACCAACACCGTTCTATCAGTCGAAATCATTGTCATCATAGTGGAAATTTTCTAAACGATCATTCGTTGAATGAGTTAGTTTTGCCCAAGTTTTACGAGAAGAGTTTCGACGATGATGAAGAGCCAGATATGTTGTACTTAGGGGGAGCAAATATGAGCAACAATGAAATCGATTGGAAAAAACTTGTGACAGGCGGTGTAAATTCATTGCCTAAGGCGACGATTAAGAGATTTATACAATTTAACGAAGCACAGGGATCTTACGCAAAGTTTAAGAAGCGTGAGCAAAGCAATGTTCCAACATATAGTTGTTTTCTTCGGGCTATTCGAAACTTCATGGATGCCAACGACTCAAAGAAAGATTTTCAATGGTCTCCAGCTGGGAATATCAAATATGATGAACAGGATAAAGTCATGTCTGCTTTGAAACAGATCCAAAAACGCAAGGATTATTCGTCGAAAAATTTGATTATTGCTTTCCCAGCAGAAATACTTAATAAACTGAGGGACGGAGGTATCTTGTCGAAGAACACTTCTTCAAATTCACCAATATCGGAAGCATCAAAGAAAAATGAAAGCATCGAGATTAATGAAGAGCGTAAAGAAAGTTCGGCGGAGATTAAAGTTGACACCTCAAAATCAGTTACTGTGGATCAATCAGTAAACCAAGACGAGGAAGATTGCAAAAACGAGAAGCTTGAAGATGCAGACTTATCTGATGGAAAGTTAGATGAAACTGTTAGTAAACTGAATGTTGAGACCAAGACGAACGCAACGGAAGGGTCGCTTGAGGACGAAGAGGAATATTATGAAGCTACTCCAATAGAACAGAAAAATGAATCGTCGAGCAGTTTCAGTCTACAAAATAACAGTTCGGAGACAGTATCCGACCCCTGCCGACTATCTTCTCAACAAGTAAATATTCCTAGGATCGCACGAGAGGAGGAAATAAATAATGCAATGCTGAAAAAATTGCGAATGTTGTCAGGATTTGAAGTAAGAGTGGATGATTCAACTGAAACAGAAGCGGTGTTATCATCCTTCAAACTTACAGCTGAAAGTTCTCCCACAGAATCAAAACTGGAAGATACCGAGGATGTTGTAATCAAAGAAATTCACAATATGAAAGATGGGGTGGTTGAAGATACTGAAACTGATATCGATACATCTAGTAGTCTGTTCGAAACGTCGTCTGAAATTGGTGTTCTAAGCAGAGCTGAGGAACCAGGAGAAATTCAGATAGATACTTTGGTAAAAGAAACGATAACGGAAACCGTCGAAACTCTTCAAAGTAAACCTGAAAATAAGGAAGTAGAAGAACAAACACTTGCTTTACGGTCTGACATTCCTGTCTTTGACGACAATGATCTAAGTGAGGATGACGAAGAGTTTGACGTGGAAATGAGAATTTCTGATTTTTTTCAAGTGTAGATATAATACAGCTATAAATCAAATATTACATAATATCAAGGAGTATTGGTGGCTGTGGGCCATTTGTTAGATGGACATACAATACATGAAATTCAAACTTGTAATTTCATTAGTAAACAGTGTAACTTGGTAGCAATTAATTACGGTAATACATTCACTTATGTTCCTTCGCAGAGTTTATACATTTTGTTTTTTTTTAAGTTTGGGAAAAATAGCTTTATGTTATCGTATACCACACAATGTACCGTATTATGTTGCCAGTAATAAAAAGTTTGAACCGCAAGAGAAATCTTACTGTGTCATTTCAATTAAACATACCGATGATTTGAGAACGTGTTTTCTGCGATTGCATAAAGTGTTCATTTTTCCCAAATTAACGATAAAACAGGACGCGTCGCGAATACACTCTCGTTAATACGGCTTTCTCATTTTCAAACAATTAGGTGGACCATGTTGAAATGTCTAAATTGATGCTATACGAAGAGGAAAAATTGATATATCCCTCGGAGCTATGTTACGAGAACGAACTATACGATTCTCATCCAAAACCAGTGGAAGACAAAACTGTCCAAACTATCGATAAAGTATTGGACGTTCCGTTAATACAGCCTAAGAATACTTTCTCCGAGAAACATTTAAGCCCACCGCCAGGATTCGCAAATCCACCTAATCCTTTTGGTCCACCGAGTTTGGCACCACAATATTCATGGAGCTTTCTAGAAAATGCAGTCAAAACCACGCAAGAACAATTTCAAATTCAGCCTGATCAAAATATGACGTGGCAGCAGTTCGTTAAAGCGTCGAACAAGAGTTTAGAACTACAAATAGAAATCTCACAGGCTTTCAACACTGTTCTTTCGAAAATGTTGAGAAATTCGCAGAACGCTTATCCTAATTACGTAGCGAATCCTCAAGTGCCACCGACGAATATTAATCCGCAAGTTCTGCCAGGTGCAACTGCTAATTTAAACGTTAATGGCAACAGGAATATATATTCTAAGCCTAAGATCCGTGGTGTTCGACGACTCAATACAAATTCTGTATCGAATGACAGTAAGAGTTCTATTGACCAGGGCACAAAGGGTTACCCCTTCCAGAATCCAAATATCGCAACAAGCAATAATGTTAAAAGCGATTCGTTTATTTCGCTTAATCCTTTCAGAACAGCTACCGTAAACGCGGCTGATACTTCCAAAGATATCAATGTGATAAATGGATCTTATTGCGGGAATACTTCCAATAAGATCAATGTAACGGATAGTTGTACGTCGACATATTCGACGTCAGTCAGTTCGGGTGCAACGAATGGTCTGCCGATGGAGCAACCTAAATCCCCGGTAGATTATTCGAGTTTATTTAAAACTAACACTCCAGTGTGTAATAATGTGATTGATGAGAACGGAGTAAAAAATAATATTAATGATAATTTTACGCCTCTCATAACGTCGCCAAAGAGTAAGGATGTCTTTGTCGAAACGAATCCTTTTAAATTAGGTTTAACAGGTAAATCGGCGATACCTGAACCAAATAAGAAGGAAACTCAAAGTTTATTGGGTGAATATTATAAGACCCCAGTGACAACGAATTATTCCGACGCTTTAAATCGTACGACTGACGTAGAACAAGCTTCCTACGATTTATCGTCTTCAAATAATCAAGATCTTTCCGTCCCGAGTCCTGCGCATTATTCGTTCGATGGGAACCATAATGCGGTGGGCATAAATTTGTGGTCCTTCAAAGCGAAGGGTCATTTGAATTCCGATGCTGGCATCGAAGAAAGTGCCTTGCATAATGGTACTGTTAAAGAGAATATCACAAGTGTACTTAAGATCAACTCGGAGAAGAGACAAGAATATTTATCGAACAATATGACTGAAAATCATCAGAGAACTCAGGCCGACTTATATGACTTTTCCAATAAAGGCTCAGGTCTCTTCAGCACTTTTATCGATCAGAATCATTTCCTGCGTCGAACATCGATTAGCATTGATACAACCGCAGCTTTTGTTGATGGGCAAATCTCAAAGGTACCGGTGATGGAAAAGGAACGAACGCAGAGTCCGGAAGAAGCACAAGAATTACATGAATTTTCAAATGGATATTCTGAGAGCAATAATGCTTTGGTGAACAAATATTCTACTGGGAGAAAGCCAATGAATCCTGCTGCTCCTGAGTGGACACCTACTACTGGATTCGCGACACCTCTTACGATAGAAAAGTCGCCGATCGACGAAGGTTACCAAACTGGACCGACTACCACAAACACATTGCCGAGTTCGCCACCTTTGCTCGTAGAATTACCTTTCGGAAAAAAGAATCAAGTTTTGAAAACAAAGTCGATAGACTCTAAGAAAAGTGATTCTGACTCGCGACAAATTCAAAAGAGCCCAGAGACAACTGAAAGAAAACAGTCTACACAATCTCCTCATCCACGACCTGAAGTTTACAAATGCGGCTTGGATATGTTTTGTCGAATAGTTGGTTCGTATGACGCTTCCTGTATACTTGCCAATCATTTGCAATGGTTCTATCTCTTTCCGAGGATAATATTCTGATTGATTAGCATGTGTTTTACAGATCTACCAAACTGCCCAGTGCACATATTTCATTATTCTGGCGAGGGCTGGATATTGTCGGAGGACTTTGTCGATGTGTTCACTGATCTTAAGACCGTTACGTATATGATAAGTCTCTTGCAAATCCTCGATCTAGAGATTAGATTCAAGGAAGTCGCAGTAACTCGCCTCAAGTTGTTGGATCAGTCGAATAGGTATATTTGTGTAAATTAAATCTCCGTTCATTCGGTTCAATTATTTCTCATAATGAAAATTGTATTTCGTGATAGTGAACTAAACAAGAACATAGAAGACGACGGTGAGAGTAAAGACTGTAAGGTACATTTGACGCCGCTCAAGTCAATTATAAAGGTGCTAATAAAATTAGGTGTTGTTACGCGCGATGAAATTCACCGTGCCATCGTGAAGAAAGATATTATTCAGGGTTCTGCTCCTCACGAGATGATATCGGTAAGTGACTTAACTTTTTCCAATCAAGAATTAAACAATTCAAATACGTTTTACTCTGTTTAGATGGTGATTAGAGCCTACGGCGAGTTGTTACAAGTTATTGAAAAAAGAGAATAATTTCTGTCAATTAATAGAAAGTTTCAATAGTGAAATCCGTGAAATTAATTCTAAGCAACTGACACAAATCGTGTAGAACGATACACGCACAGTGATCATATGATTTTTCGACGAGTATATCCCATACAAAGTTTTATGTTTTCTTTAATTCAATAATATGTTATATGTACAATATTTTCAAATACATTACTTGTTAATTGTCTCGGTCATGTTCTTAAAAAATCAATTTTCAAAGTGTGTGTCTGTTTTCCGTCGTTACCATGGCGGAAGCAACTAGCGACATCTCGAAGTTTCGTATTCAACTTTAACATCAATATCGAAAGGAGCAGACGACGAGGATCCAAAGTCGCCAAAAAGCAAACTGTTTCTGACTGTGCCATCGTCTTTGCTCGTTCGTTTGACAAACGTCGATTGCGAAAGTGTATATAACGAGTACGAAAAGAATCTTTTTTTTTGTGAAAATGGCAGAACGAGGTGCTGACGGAGAAGAATTGAAAGGATTGAATAAATATTTTAATAGCACAACCATACGTGGCAGGGCAAACGTAAGTAACCTTAAAAATGTCGCGTTACTCGCTAACGCGGTGTAATCGTGAATCTTTCACTGAGTTGTTTCTCGAATTCATAAATTAATCCTGTGAATTTTAGACTACGAGAGCAACGTATGCAGCCCTTGCTTTAGTCGGCCTGTACTTCTACTTCAAACCAAAGAAAGCTGCTCAGCCACCAAAGTGAACCACAAACCCAGGATGAATCCACAGTCATTATGTAATGAGATCGAGCTGTATAATAATTGCGTTTCCTCCGTGAAATAAACGGTAACGAATTTCTCATCGACGATCACTCGATCGGATCTCGTTATTTTTCACCTGCTTCTCTCTCTCTCTCTCTTTCTCTTTCTTTCCGCCTTGCAAAGTTATTACAACAATTGCGCAACGTTCTAGTACTATGTTACCCTACGTTTCCGTAGGTCGGTGTAGCGCGCGATTTCTCTCGCAAGAAGAAATTCAATGGTATCGCGAATAATTTAGCTACCATGTATATTTACGAACAATAAAAAAATTTCATACATCTACACGTCGTTTCTTTGATGTGCCGAGACGAATGTCGAGCGAAAACGACACTTTGCGAATTGCGATAAAAGATGTAATTCGATGTAGTATGTTGATTGGTGAAGAAAGGGGGAACGAGGATATCACACAAAGAATGTTAAAAATTCTGCCATCTCTTTCTAGTTTATTTTCTCTGTACATTATATGGAATGCTAAATGAAACAATATTAACAAGTTTAACGATAAGGTTTGAGCGATCGGACAGGTTGATAAAACAGTAAAGTCAAGGAAGCGTGTTGACAGAGGATCGTCCAGAATTAAGACGAGAGTTTCTATAGAAATTCATTGTAAGATACTTGTTCTCAAAATTAATGAAAAATGAAATATTTACCCGATTTCTACTTTTTCCAGTGGTCTTTCGCTTAATCTCTAATTCTCGTGTATGTACCTGTATAAATACGTGACTGAAGATTTCCGGCGCGCGACTACAAGTCTGATAAAAAATCAGTGACTAGAATACATATGTATATAGTGTAATTTTTGCCGTACAACTACCAGAGCGTTTCTTTTCCCTCCTATGATTTAATCTTTAACTTTCGATATATTCGTATAGTACGTACGTACGTACGTATGTATGTATGTATGTATATGTGTGTGTATGCAAGTATGCATATATGTATCCCTATATGTATAGTATGTATACAGTTACATTTATATAATCTCCTTGTAAAGAAAACACGTTGAAATCCTTCGGATAAAAAGACGGAGTCAGTCGAAATTAGTTTTGTAAGATCACACGCAAAACACCACCCGTAATTATTATCACCGAAGATACACTTATATGCTTGATTCACATTCGTTCTCATTCGTATATATATATGTATGTACGTAAGTCGCAGTGATACTTTACACACATACACTACGTATGAACAGATTGGAAAATCGCGTTGGAATTATCCTACATAAAAGAAGCTTTGGCGCCAGTACTATATGGCTCGATTAAAGCCTCAGGTACACACAGTTCATGGCTGGCCCTTCAATAATACAACGGTATTCACTTGGAAAATTCACAACTGTCTCTCTGCTTCGTATATAATCGAGCATTATTATTTAATAGACGAATATATTACAATTCAGGCTCTGTTTAGCAAAATGGTTGATTAGGAAAAAGCTGCTTCAGATTTAAAGATCTAGACAAGTGCATATGTGATATTGCAGTGTCGATAGAAATTGAATAATTCCAGTGAAGATGTATTTTTGTTTTTTGGAAAATTTGAAATATTACTGGATCGTATCGTTCTTTTCGTAGAAGCATCTTCGTAGTTTCTTGATATTCCATGCTCGTGTGAAATATGAATAATACTGTTGATCTATATATGCAACTTACGTTGCTGCTTGCGACTTGAAGATGTGCGGGAAATTCTTTGGAATAATGGATCAAGGTTCGAATAGATTCTATGGTCATTCTTATCTCACCTTCACGCATTAACATATCAAAACAATGCCTTACACTGTATATACAATAGTATCCTATATATATATAGTATACTTCGCAAGAATTCTGAGGACGTATATTTCCCGTTGATTTTCTCGATAAATACATATTAGACGCGTGTTTCGAGTGCAGCTCGGTGCAAGATAGACTTTACTTTCAAATCTTACTGTTTATGCTGTGACTTGCATTTAAAGTTCAATGACACAATCTCCAATTGATCCAACTGTAATTTCGAGAGTAAAATACTCTCTGATCGACAGAGAGCGAATTATTGATTAATTAATATACCTGCGTTCTAATACACATAGTATGTACACGTGGTAAACGAGTGCACGGTGCGAGTGAAAATTCGGAAAGGAAGAAGAATTTATAAATCATGGAATAAACCAGACTTAAAACCTTCGTCGTAGTTTCGATCACTGTACACGTTCGATAAAATCTTTCGAATCACTCTTCTTCGTGCAGAATCGAGAGTGTCGTAACGCGGTCACTTTACACATCAGTAGGCAGCAGCAACATTGAAATCTCTATGCTTAAATCTATTTAGAAAATTCGTCCCTGTGACTCGCAGTCGCCGTTTCCTCGCACTCGATTTTTAGTATCGTGAGTGAATACTTGCAAAGTATGTAGAATGCAGAGTAGCAAGAGGAAAGCGACAGTGTTATAGGATCCTATATTACAGTGCAAAGTCACCGTTCTCCTTTTTGCTCCATCCGTTCTGATTACTGGAAGCACGCGACATTTGACTAGGGCTTCTGACGGGGCTCCTCGCAGGGTAATAAACGCAAGGTCCAGGACTCGGTGGCCTGCCGGATAGTTTCATACTTTGCCTGCTGTTCCCGTTCGATATATGGGGATTGCTATTTCTACCAAGAGTGTTTGACCTGCTTAGATGATAGTGTTTGATCGAATTCCTTAGTTCGATATTCGTCGTGTTCGTAACGATCGATTCATCGTAAGTTTGGAATTCTGGACTATCGCGACCGGGTCCGAAGATCCTCGAGCTGCAGAATAATTTGAGGAAGATTCTCTTGAATTTTCTTCCAAAGATTACGTAGATGATAAAATTGATGCTGCTGTTGATCGTTACTAAGAGGTTGCCGGTCTGCACCAACCACAGTGGCGGGTCTGAGACAAACGTTTCGTGAATGTTCGATGCCAGTGGTAGGATATTGCAGATCAGGAATACCACGACGACGCACAACAACATCGTCGCCAGGCCAATTTCGCGGCGTTGGTGTCGCGATAATTGCTGCAGGTCTCGATTTGCTTTTCTCACCTGAAATGTTTTAATATTCAATTAGAATAATATTAAAATACTTGCGATATACAGAGTATCCTAAAACTCAACATCCAATGTTCACAGGGTTGTTGGGGGTAAAATTTCGAGGAGAAAAGTCCAATTGCATTTTATGGCAACAAAAAGTTTTACTCAGAAATAGGTCAATTTCAATTGACGATAACTCAGCCGAATGTGATAAAAAAGTTACGATTTTTTTTTTAAATGAAAGCTTGAAGCCTCTACTTTCGAAGTTACTGTATTTGAAATTAAAATTCGATGCACATCTGCTGATACAACCCCTTAAAACTGAGGGCATGTTTGACATGTCGAAATTGGTGAAATTCGACAGTGCCTACAGACTGAGACAATTTTTTTTTAGCAATTCTGTAAACGGTAAAAGAAAGGGAGAATCTTCCGCTTTAAAACTAAAAAAAATTCAAATCGGCACGAGTTTTTTATCCGAAGTTATTGCAGTTTGAAGCAGCATTTTCATTATTCATTCTTTTGAGCTGTGTATCTCGCTAGGGGTGCTTCGAGAAAAAAAGTGCAATAGGACTTTTCTCCTCAAAATTTTACCCCCAAAAAACCCTGTGAATGTTGAACGTTACATTTTGGAACACCCTGTATAGTATTCGACAATTCAGACAAATTATTACATCAGGTTGTACTCGAAGAAACCGAAGTTAATAATTTCATCGTAAGATATTACATATTTCGCCATCATTGACATATTGTATTTTCCCTGTCACTTCGTAACCTGATACGATTCAGTCAGCAAGTACCCGGAGGCTAAGAATATTCTAACTGATATGATAGCGATATAAAGTGCCCCGTTACCCGAGACCCATTCGAAGGGAAAACGCGCTTTTAAAGTATGTCACGTCGAACTTGGCGAAAATACGATAATGATCCATACACGAAAATATCCAATTTCAATTCGATCACTCGGCTCGTCTGCGTAACAGTATCGGAAAAGTTTTCCTTAGCAAAGTTAACTTACGCGAAATCGTCTTTAAGTTTAATAAGAACCATCCCCATTTTCTCGTCGCTGGAGAAAGTGGAGAGAGAGAGAGAGAGAGAGAGAGAGGAAGTTTTGAGATAGCTTGATAGCGATCAATCATCGTATACTTTATCCTGCTTACCCGTTGATATATAGCCATGTTGAAGATCACCAGTGCGAGGAATGGAACCAAGTAGCAGATAAAAAAATACATCCAGTGAACGTAGAGGGTGACGTATAAATCGTTGCTCCGTAACTCCGCTGGATATAGGCAGTATATTGTCACGTTATACCTCCAGTGGACTTCCGTGTAGTAATCGATCTCCAAGAATCTACCGAAATACATCAACTCTCTTACTTTTTTTTCCTCCCCCGACGTAACAGCGAGTTTCTTTTTTTCTCCCTAAAATGACACTCACTTGGGCAGATTGTAAACGAAGGAAAACACAACGATAATCACGACGGCCAATTGCGCTCTTCCATAAGTGCAGAACGACTTTGCTTTCAGTGGATGACACACGGCGATGTACCTTTCCAAAGTGACCGTTAACGTCAAGTACACCGTTGATATTTGTGCCATACACGAAAGGGGATACAAGAACTTTACTATCTTTGGATATACGATGAACTTGTAGTCGAATAGCATCCCGGTGTATCCGTAAATCGCTGGTAATCCATAGATCAGCACCTGCGAAAAATGAGAAATTGTTGGAGGAGAAAGGAGAAATTGTTGGGAGCATTAAAATGATTAAAATAATAATAATACTCACCGAAATTATAATGAGGACAGTATCGCAGCGAGCTAATCCGATCAGAAGATAATTAATCGAGGATTTCATTTGTGGTCTCGAGAGGATGATCATCGAGATCGCGTTACCAAAAATGCCGAAAAGACCAATGACGTTGATGAGGATGCCACAGACGACAAAATCGAAGACGCCAGTCGAACTGACTTTCTGATGGCACTCGAGCGGTCCTGCATCGCTGGCATTGATCAGTTGATAATTACTCGTAAATTGATCCACGTCGTAAGAACTGGTAGCATTCGCTACCTCGAAACCCAGGTCCATCCTTAAGGACTCTTGTACTTTGCTTTATAATTCAACACCCTTCACGTCACCATTTTCACTCGCCCGTTCACACTTGTTTGATTCTTCGATTCACGTTGAAATTTCAACGGATAATTGTCTCTTTTATTTCACTCTTCGACGCTTACCGATCTAGGGGAGTTTATCTCCTGCAGCAAATCGCCCTCCTGTGTTTTATTCGGGCGCGAGTTTTGCCGAGAAAAATGAGGATATTGCTCTTCTTCATTTTCGCTTGAACCCTGATTTTTTATCTCTCTTGCAGGTTCTAATTAAATTCGCTCGATTCGATTTATCCAATTGAGAAATCTGATTTATTAACATCGTTTATTTCGCGCAAGCAACTTGTATCTGAAATGGAAAAATAAGCTGATTGAGTTTTAGAGAGTGATTTGGGAAATGTGTACGAATAGAGTGTATATTATGATATCCGTGAGCTTGAAATTTCAAGGGCATGTATGTACGTAAGCAGGGTACGCGCAAACCGGCAGTGAGACGATATTCCGAGCTGTCAACAAAGAGTACATACACTCGGTAGCTGAGGTCGGCAAACTCCAGAGGTAAACACAAGCTGTGAGCGGATTGTGAGCCACAGCGAACGCTTGTTTTTGTACCTATGGAATAGTTCGTGATAGGACGTAACGACCTGTGAGTGTGTCAGTGTGCTCTAGCACCTTCGTCGGTTCGGTCGTGTCGATAATTCCTCCGATTCTCGAAAACTCACAATTACGCGACGAGTGTTATTTTATTAATTGGTTAACATCCAACTTATTAACTTACTACCGTTCGCATATTTTCAGTATATTTCGGTATCTCTAATAATTCAAGGCATCTTGGAATTCCTTATAATCGTTCGATCATCAGTAGACTGCGGATTTTTATGCAAAATAACCGAAATTTGATGTCACAAATTTCTACAAATTACAGATGAATTATTTAAAAGACAATTTGAAATTTTTATTCCGATATATAAAGCTCAGAAAGATGGATTACGCGTTGCCAAAAAGACTGCATATAATTTTCTATCAATAATAAAATTCATATTTGCATAAAAAACCGCAGTCTTAATCGTCAGTTATATCAAGTACATTTAGGATCTTGATTTCTTTATGGAGAATTACCATGTAGCGTTGTAAACAATTCCAAAATGCTTATATTTCTTTTAGAATGGTGCGAAGTCAGTGTGACAGTGTAGTGTTTAATTTAACAAGTAGAAACTTGGTATAACTCAGAATTCTTGGAATTAAAAACATTTTTATTCCTGTCGTGACGTGATAAAAGAGGGTTGTGACCAAGGCAAACGTGAGATCACAAAGTTCAACGTCCACAGTAGCGCGCTGTCGCGCTGCCATGAAGCACAGAGGACGCTGGAATATTTGCTGCGAATAACATCGAATGCCAGAGAAAAAAAAAGCGACCGGTGGATCGAGTTGCTAGCAGGTATGTAACGTCGGCAGTTCTCAAAAACGTAAACACGCCATAACGCATGTAGACACGCGGGAATGGGCGATAAAGGTGCGGGAGAAATTAAAAGAGACAGAGAAAGAAAATGTTGTTAGTTCGCGTGAATCTGGAGTAAAAATAATTTTTTCGTCATCGAATTCTCTTGAGCGTTTCCGAGGATATCTACGTCCATGCACGAGAATAATCGCGTCAAATACGAGGGTTCCACTCGAGCCGTCTATTTCTGCTAGAGAGGAACGTCCAACTTTGCTACGATGTTTACGCGATCTTGCTAGTGCAAATTTTCCGCATAAACAATCGTCAGAGCTCGGGAATAGTGTTACTGGTCAGGCTTATAGGTCAGGGCTGAGGTCATAGTAACGTTTTCAGTCCAAAAATGTCTTTACTTCTTTAAAGAATTTATAGACAATATTTAAATATTTAAATATCCAATTGAATTGGATAAAATAGTATCAGTTGTTTTCTTTGATCTTCTTAAATTTCTTCGAATTAATGTCCGAGTGATTCGGCAGATATTCGTTGTAAGAGCTTCGTGGTCGAACGAACCGCGGACCATCACGAACGTTCCGCGAGTGGCAATGGCGTTAAATTGTCTCTAGAGAGCAACGCGGCTGATGCACAGTATGGTACGTCGGTAAATCCTCGAAATTCGACTGGGTGTCAGCGCGCGACAGTTAAAACAAACTCGGGAACTAATTTACCTCGAGAATGTTCGCGAATTGCCGAGCCACCCGTGGGGCACTTTGTTCTCTTTGCGGCCGATATTCCGCAACCCAGTGGAACCCGACAGTCGTATGGAATCATAGAAACTTCATAAAGTTCACCCACTATTCTTTAAACCACTTACGTCGACCATTGTCGAAACTTGTCGAGAAACTTTCGCCAACTTACGCTCCTCGTTGAATCCAATGAAAAGTAGTTCCGATACTCTTTTACGTAAATTCGAATTTTCTACTCGACGCGCGAGATAAATGTTCCGTGTTACTGCTTTGAATCATTAGGGAGGATGCGTATATTGAAATTTTTCTTTGAGTGAAAATTGACGTCAGCAAAGTGCTTCTTGCTCGATTCATTCGCAAAAGCTTTTCGAAGAAAGCATCGTATAATATCGCGTGGCTGGGGAGAATCTCTTTGAAACGTATCGCATTGCTCTTTAGTCCGATTTACGGGGATCCACGTCAGCTCGAATTGCAATTGCCGGCGTGCAATTCCTGCCGAATACCTTTTGCACTCGCTGTGATTCATCTCATTCTGTTTCGAATTATTCTCCAACGCAATATACGTATATGTATATGTATAAATTTTCAAACGGATTTTTGAGTGAAAAAATAATGATGAATCAACGATTGATTAGTTATTATTCCTCTGTGAAAAAAATAGTTAGTTTGATAAAGTATTGCGAAAGAGAGCACGTGCTCGCCTTGAAATTTTTTTCGAGGTTTTGCATTTGCTGCCGAGTGCAGTAGTACCGCGAGTATTCCTTTCGGTGCTAGTTTCGCGATGCTATAAATACGGATTTCCCGTGTACACAATGTTAAACGCAGGCAAAATGTATCTGGCGTAATATGTGCGCGATACGATCCGCTCTGGCTTCGGGACGTCCCTCGTTGGACGCTTGTTTAATCGAGGAAAGTGATTCGTTTGCAAATATCTCGGCACTATCCATTAATTGACGCTTTGCTCAACCAATTTTCCGCGACAGTACCCACCGCCAATTGGACCAACATACGCTTCTCCGGTGAAACTTAATATGTAATTACGTCTTCGATATAATTTCTTTCCAGCTATGTTTTCTTTACACGCGTTCGATAATGATAATTTACCATTGGATCCACAGAATATTTTCTCACTTTGTGTCAATAGTTTTTCTGGCTTCTAATTTAAATTTGGAATGCGAATATCGCGTTGGGTGAACTTGCCTATTTCGAGTAGTTCGTAAAAATTCATTAATTGACCTCGAGAGAAACGGCGGTATGTCGTTTAAACGGGGGGGGGGGG
Source organism: Trypoxylon attenuatum (assembly GCA_963989405.1). NCBI lineage: Eukaryota > Metazoa > Arthropoda > Insecta > Hymenoptera > Crabronidae > Trypoxylon > Trypoxylon attenuatum. The sequence goes on from OZ022495.1 coordinate 2,788,194, forward strand.
GGGGGGGGGGGAGAATTTTCGTAGAGCTCGCACGCTCAACATACGGCTCCAGCGAGTGGCTCTAATGCTGATTAAGGTTAACGACAGCACGCAGCGGCGTGGCTTAAATTAGCAGTTTAATGAAAACGAGTCATTAGGTAATTCGGTGGAACGGCACACGGCGGGAAAGTGATTCCAGCCGATATTGGAAGACGCGCGAGCGCTTCATTGCTATTCCATTGGTCGGTTACGGATTTCCGAGGTCGATCGATGGGATTTAAGTAAGTTTTGCACGAAACTATCTCTCCTCGATATATAAAATACCTTTGAATCGTGTTAGCATTCGAACGGGTCAATGAGTAATGTTCATTCCGAAAATTTCGGATGAGTCATCCGCTTACTTCGATGGGTGCAAGTGGTTATTCCGGACCGTGGCTTTCGAGTCATTATTGGGATTAACGAACGACTCGTAATCCCGGATAAAACTTCGTAAAGAACTGGAACTCCGAAAACTCATCTTCCAACACTTCACTTTTTCCAGAACTCCACTAATTAGCAACGGAATGATTCTCGCTACAATTTCCCGAGAATTACTTTCGCATTTGAAAAATATTCAAGGTTCAAGTTTTTACTTTACATCAGCAAAATTACACTGTGCGAAAACCCAATTGTAACTTTCTACAAGTTCATTAAGGCAAGAAAATGACTGGAAGGAACCTTGAATTCTGTTGCATGGCCAGTGACGAGTATTCGCAAAACCATGGGACTCAAGGATCGTGACGGGATTCGTTGCTTGCGAGAGAGGGAGAGAGAGAGAGAGAAGTGGGTCGCTCAGGAAATTAGATGAGATTACTGTCAGTTAAAAAGCAGTAACAGCGAGTAATGGACTGGGAATCGGAGTCTCTTTCGACTTCTGTCTTTCCGCGATGTTACTCGCCACATAATTCACCAATGTTCTTCGTGTCAGGTTTTAACCGCGCTAGTACATAATACAAAGAAGTATCGTTAATCATACGAGAAAAGAATTACTAGAATTGATCTAGCGATGAATATGAATGGAATTAGAAATGTTCTAGATTAGGCATACACGGACAATTTGTCGGTTATATTAGCCGTGTCATATGCGCGTCGGTGATCGTCGGCAGTCGAGCGTAGAACGAGAAGATGGCAAGAGGCTTATTTTCGCTGTGTCGTCGCACTCTGTAGCCGGGTTCTCATTCGTCACAATTCGCTCACGACCCATTTTGGAAATAGATGCGACTCCCGTTGCGATTCGCTCGCTTCTTTTGTCTCGTTAACGACTACTCTGGCCGACGGAGGTGTTGTAGCACTGCCGAATATACCCCATCGGAATTACATCATAATTCTTGAGCTCAACATTATAAATATATCCCTATAAATACGTGTCTCGTCGTGGAAATCGCAACTGCGAGAAAACACCGATTCGATTGGACAAAAGCAATCGGTATTATTTATTTCTTCCGAATATACGCGTTTTATCGGATACCAGAGTTATAAATTTGAAGACTGTGCCCCCCTTCCAATTATTAATTAAAACAAGTAGAGAAATGTCAACTTGCACGAGATGCTCCCTTGGGATCCGTCTGGTCGTAATTTCGCGGTAACGCCGTGCCATCATAGGCTCTCGCGTCGTCTCCCTTGCTCATCAATAACCCTTCGAGTGACTCTCGTTATTAATCTTTCCTTATCGATTAACAAGGAAGGTTTCCAAACGTGAAATCTCAGATCTTAATGAAACTTATACCACATGCAGATATCATAAGAATATTGCACCCATATTTTTTTTTCGTGCTGAGTCGCATATTTAGGGGTTGAAAATGGAGGTTGAAAATCAGCGCAAAATTGACAGTAAGTTAATCTGTCCTTCTCGTGACTTCGACTCGGAAACTTACAAGTGTACTCACGCAAATCGCTAGATTTCAGGCTTATATCCCATCCATTAACCTTCTCCCTCTTTCTCTTTCTCTCTTATTCGATTGTTTGATCTAATTGCATTTGTCTAATCTACAATTTTCCCAAGATTTTACCCAGGTCGGGTGTTCGAGGGATAGGTCAGGAGTTCGGGGTTTGCGTTGGGGTCGCGGTCGGGGTCGCAGGATCCATCGGCGAATGTCGCAGTCGCGGTTTGCGTTAAAATTAGCGAAGGAGTTCCTATAGTTGACTCACGCGACAGGTAGAGAAGAGAAGCGAGGCGGTAGTAGCTCGAAGCTACTACGTATTTTTAGAGGATTGGCACCAACGACAACGACAGCTGACTATTCCGGCGAGCCGACGATAGGCTTTTCGAACGTTAACCGTCTTCTTACAATTCTCTTTCTACCTTGCCCTTAAAAAAAAAAAAAAAAAAACATCTTACGACGATTCCAACATCACAATTCCAATTTCAACCCTCTCCAATTTCGCTCAACATTCATCCCACATTTTTGATACGATTCGCACGAGATTATGCTGTGGAAAGTACTGACGATATTTCTCGCGACCTTGTGGTTCTTTCGCTAACGGTCCGAGCGTGTTTGGCCATGATCGAGGAAGGGTGGAAGGAAGAGAGAGGAGGGGTAACAGGATTACCATGGGACGGTACGATCGTTGGTCGAAGGAGATACGTGCACGCGATAGTGTTGTACGCAGCAGCTGGCCAGTGACGTCAAAGGACCGATCGCTGCCTGTTTCGTGGCGCATGGTATCCTTCGAGCGGCGAATTACCACCCACCGAGCTTTCGTCATTGTAGAGTGGTGGCAACGGTCTTTTTTTGCGGCTCTCATAAAACTTGTATGAAGTCGCCGTAGAAACGAACGGCAGCGACGGTGGCGGACGAGGAGGGTCTTCTTCTTCTTCTGTTGCGCAGAGGTCGACTTTTTTGCTTTGGTACACGCGCGAGACTGTTACACGATGTATTTTTCACCAATTTTTCATGACACTACGACGCCCTCCTTTGCAAAAACGTTTCTGGGTAAAACTTTTATCATTGGTTAACGTATCGGAGCTTTTAATAGAAGAATCACCCACAGATTATTTATTTTCCTCAGGCAACAAAACTGTTGCGCCACGTTGAATAGTCTCAGGTTCTTCGTCTTTTTTTTTCTTCTTTCTTTCCTCTTGTTTATTTTTTCAACAAGCCGGCTGCGTTTCGCCGATAAGCTTCGCCATTGTCGAAAGCTCGTCGATGATACTCAGTATTGTTTGCTTTCGCTGGTTGTTGTATCATTAATTTCGAAGGTACATTAATCGCAACAGCCGGTAAATTTACGAGCTGCGAACGCTTCCGGGGTTCGAAATACATATTAATATGTTCCCTGTGTTGACGTTACATTTATCCGAAAGCTTCGAATATCAATTAGCGCGTTGGACTTTTTAACGGTTTTAATATTTACTTGATGAAGAATTCGCGTATGTGTGGGAGTTAATTGATCGAAAGAAGGGGTGAATATCTTTGTCTAGGTCTAGTGAGGGGTTGTCGTGACCAATGAGATACCAGTTGGGATCACGATCCCAGAGGTGATTGCACAGCGTCAGCTACAAAGAAGAGAAATCGAGGGGAGGCAGCTGAAACTCTCCGGCTTGCTTATTTACCGGACTAATCTTTCGATGGAGCCCTTGGAGGTGCTTCTCTTCGTCGAGATACGAAGACTTCATCGAGGCTGAAGCCTCGTTTCTCCATTTACCTTAATTCTCCATTTCTTCTGGCTTTTTTCACCGCACAGGGTTGCCACAGTTTTCTTACTCCCTTCAATTTTCTTGCTTGGTACTTTGTCACCAGTGAGAGGGTACTTTGCTCTTCCTCTTATATTTTTTTATCAAATTATTTTTACCCTCGATTTTCGAAAGAATCCAATTTGCATACTTTAATTATATAAAACCTGTGTCTCGCGACTTTGATAGGTGTGCAAACGAGTAGTTTCTCCGATAATGGATCGTGAGAAATATCGATCAATGTATGTATTATTCAGTGGCAGCGAAGGTTCGTTCATTAATTAGCAGTTTATCAGAGACGTTGTCAAGTCAGTCGACAGCCATGCGAGACAGAGAGAGAGAGAGAGAGAGAGTCTTGCCAACTCATTTGCATAGGTAACTCGTGTATGCTCGCCACTTTTGCTCCCGAGGACTCCACTCCTTATCACCCAGCTGACGAACATTTGCTCATTACCCCGTTGTCATTGTAAAATCGTTATCGAAGTATTCGAAAAATTCTATTTAAGAAGAAGAAGAAGAAGAAGAACGATATCCGCGTTGATTTAATTAAAATGCCACTCGCGATTCATTACAATTTAACTCTTCTTCCACTTTCTTTTAACTTCCTTTTCGCTGCGGTTATGATTGGACGGCCAGCGGAAGAAGTCTGACGCGAAATTTGTTGGCAGCCATCTGTGCTTGGAGGTACGAGCCACTCGAACCGTTACGTGACTCGATTTTCGTTTAGCTTTTCGACTTGTTCGCTTAGTGAGTTTCGAAGCTCTCTTCTATCTTCTCCCTTGTGTTTCTTCTTTCCGCTGTCATTATATTTCGCTTCTTCCCTTGCTTGCGACACAATATTTGTTTTCTCATCGAAACCGCCGTTTGCTCTTTTCGATCACCCTCCTAGCAACGGCGGTGGCTGACCAATAACAGTCCGAAACCACTAGCTTAAAAACCCATTCTTCCGCTCGTTTAAACCACCTTCTTTCCCAAGTTTTTTTTTCTTATTAATGCTATCAAACTGGTGCAGACAGAACCCTTTTCATGTTCAGTTCAATTAAAATTCAATTCATTCCAGCGATTTATTTTCAATTTTATCTATATCGCCAATTGGGAGAAATTTAATATTCGCGATGATTGACATTTTGGAAAGGTGGTGGAGGCAATGCGCAAAATAGCGTTTAAGAGAATGTGCACAGAGAGTGAGGAAGAAATAAGATTAAAAAAAGGGGTAAAGAGCAATTCTTGGCGGAGATCTTTCCGTTTCTGGATAAATAGGCGCCGCGAATCTGTTTGGCTGAAGTATCCTGACATTCTTTCCACTCTGCTTATCGCATTCGGTGAATTTAGGCCGATGGCAGCTCTAATTTTCCACTTGCCTCTTGCCTTGCCATTTGCATGCTTTGCGCTTTTTCCACAAGCGGACGATTTACTTATCCGCCCTATAAAGAGCGGCGGGAATTCCTCGGATGTTTCCTCGGAAATGCGAGGTCTTCGAGAGCGCCTTTGCCACCGGAGACATTTATTCGAGCGCAGCTTTATCTCGGCAAAAAGTCTGCTAAAAATATTCCCTGTACATTCCTCCGTGTTCGATGGTCACTTTTAGCGATAGATTCCTTGTGTCGGTGATAGAGTAACTCGAAATCCGATTAAACTTGTGAATTGATCGGCTGCACCTAACCTCGAGTTTCAATAATGAAATCGACACTGACGATGTTTTGTGTGCTGCTCGATGTCCTGCTGTATTTTGTAACGCGAATCAACCATTTTATCGGCTATCTTGCGAATCGAGCTTCAAAGGGATTTCTATAATCTTCGGATTACGAGTTTTCCTGGGAAATTACTATTTGTACAATTTTTAATTTTTATAGAAAAATTGGTAGATCAATACCAGTGTTGGTGAATCAGATTGAGATAATTGGTGAAATGCCAACAGGAAGTGCAACCATCTTTCCTCCTCTCGTCTGAGATCTCAATGTTTCTTGTAGATTTCGTTAAGTGTTCTACCGCTTAATTTTCCGAATTCGAAAATATTTCTTACAATAGTTGCGCGAATTTTAATTCAACGAAAAATAAACTAGGCCAATTTCTACGAGTGCGATACGAATTGCTATCATTTCATTAATTTTGTGTGGATCTTCTGTTTGTGTTTCCGGGGGAAAGTGCATCGTAGAACCGGAGCACGTCCCTCGCGTTTGCACGGCTACCGAAAACCGATTGATTTTCACTCCTCGATTTTATGGCTGATCCAGTTCCTTCCGTATGTGCCGCTAATATAAATCCGCGAAATTTCTTTCATATCATGGCCAGATTTAATCTCAATTTGCCAATAAAATCCCTGACTCCAGATTTTTAATAACAGTAATTTAAAAATTTTTCCAATTTAAAATTATTTATAAATATGTAAAAATGTTACTTTGAATTTAGAAAATATTTTTTAATTATTCATGTAGTATGCAAAATTCAGAGAAGTATGTTATGCGTTCTAATGACACTTGGTGGAATTTTGCATCAATGGTACAATTTGCATTTGCATAAAAATCCGCGATTGACTCGTCCGCGATAAAGCAGATAAAATGAGTTTTTCATTGGATGATTCGACGCTCGAAAGTAGTTCGTGATATTCAGCAACATTGGCTTTTGATGTGATCTGCCCTCCCAAGGGCACAAAGGCCCAAGCAATCACCGCGGGATAATTGCATCTACCCTCTCCTATATTGATGAGTCCCACAGCTTTCCGAAGATCATGCAGTTATCGCGTTAAAAAGTGTCGTCGGATAAATAAAATCCCGTAATTTACCGTACACTTCATTTCATTTCTTTTCGCATACGTAAACAACGTGGTTCGATAGTCGCTCTCTCGACGGCTGGCGAGTGCTTTGTCGGCGTCCCGAAGCCGATAATTATCAATCGGAAGAGAGCGAGGATCGCGAATCGTACTGCAAAATCGAACCATTTTCGACCTAGTCGTGAAAAGCGAACCCGAGCTTTTGTTTACTCGTCGATAGCAATTCCAGCTGGTACAGCTAATGCAATTATCGCTCGCGAACTCGTGCCACCGTGATAAAGGAACCAGCTGCTCGGGAAGCATGACGTTCTCCGAATCGCGTATTCCGTCTCAAGGATTCTTGATTTTGAGATCCCAGCTCAAGCCGACACAATGATTCTTTTCTCAATAGATCGAGCAATCTTCTCTCAGCTTACGACAGAGAAAAACCAGTGACTTGATTCAATTAACTCTCTTGTACAATTGTCTCGAGTACCCTTCGTCAGAGTGGAGTACGAAATCTAAGATTCGATTGCGATCATTTTAAATTATGTTCTGAGAAATAAGTGGAAGGAAATAGATCGGTCGATCAAGGATTTCGGGGCGAATCTCCATCAGTGGCGGAAGAGGCGCGAGGATGGAAGGAGAGGTTTTAATTTGGAGCTTTTGTTCGACTATTCGACTTGGAATCGTCGAAGTGAATACTCTCGCGTTTGCTCGTGACTTTGGCCCTCCCCAAGTGAATCGATCTTCTCCCTTTATCTCTCTTGAGCTTTCTTGAGCTCTCTTTAGCTCTCTTTAGTTCTCTTCAGTTCTCTTTAGCTCTCTTTCTCAGTCCTCCATCCGCGACACGTGGCCCGGGATCTAGGTAAAGTGGTCTTGTGCCGTGCGATGAATAGCACGGTGCGGTCAGACGATCAAACGAATTACGGCTGGTGCCAGTCTGATCGCATTTATCGCAAGCGGTCAGGTGGTTCTGTTAGTCACACTTTCTCTCCACGACCTTTTTCACCTTGATTCTCCACCGAGTGAACCGCGAAATTCGACCCCACGCAATCGTCACATTCGCCTAAACATAAATCATCGCATTCGACTTCAACCCAATTAATCAGACAACTTCTAAGTGTCTTTTTTAAACTAAACGAAATTAAACGACTCGAGGTGTACAGAAGTTAAGTGTGTGTTAATTGAAAAAGTGAAATATTGTACACAAGAAATATATTCGATAAATATATTGTATATTCGAGAAGTAAGCAAATGCAACCACAAATACAAAATTTCATTATAGGCTATTTTCTGTGGGATTATTTACATCAATTGGGGGAAATGATAGAAAAAAAGAAAATTTGAGGAATCATTTTCGTTTTATTGAAAAAATGCTCGTATATTCTATATGGAAATATTCTATGTTTCGTAATTCATAGGATAAGTGCGGTGCTAGGCCACATTCCCCCCCCCCCCCCCCCCGTACTTGAAGGCAATAATCGTGCCATTCTTAATCTGTGAACAGACCCGTTAGGTCCCAATTTCTTGGGTCCAAGAATTACGATAATTATATCGCGTTTTGTGCCCTTTTATTGCCCGCCAATTAAAAATAAGCAAGTATGAGCAACTCTAGTTACCACAGCCTTCAAGCCTGTATTTTTACCTTTCAAAAAATTTAAATGAGAAGGTGGAACTCGGTAGAATTTTTTTTAAAACTCTAAAACAAGTTTTATATGGAAAATGCACGGTAGCGATTTCCGAGTCCCAACTTTCACTAATTGTGTGTGTGTGTGTGTGGGAGGGGGGCTGCAAGGAATCGACCAAAGAAAAGTGATTTTAAGTACATTGGATATTCCTCTCTCAGGATATAATTATCCCAAAAAATTTGGTAGAACTTGAAATTTCGATTTTTGGCGCAGTTTTAAGGGTATCTGGACCACTGTGCACTAGTCGGGTTTGATCGTTCCGGTGGTTCTCGTGCTAACGAGCCGTCGCCCGAATGAACTAGTCATTACCCAGTTGCCCGGGGAGGAATTATGATATCGTAGGACCCCATTAATCCTGACTAACGTAACGATAGTCGAAGAAGAACGCATTCACTCTACATTTCTCTCTCTCCTTCCCTCGTCCTCTGGTAGCATTTAGTTCCACCGAGCGATTCGGATCAAGGATATCCTCGGGACTTTGCATCCCTCACTCCCTTTCTCACGAACTTTTTCTCCCGATCCGCGTCCCAGCTTGTTGCTGGCCTCGCCATGTAATGCGACTAGTTCGAAACTAGATAGAGAACCTGGGGGAGGATGTTTCTGAGTTACAGAAACGCTTGTGGCGAGGACCCAGGTATTAGGGAGATCGTCTCTCGAAGTTCGATCGAAAACGCAAAAACTTAGAAAGGTGTAATGTTTCATTCATTCGCTTTTTTAGACCTCCCGACGAAAGTGTCCCTTCGCCCATAAAAAGTATTGCTCGAGCGAATGGAAGATTACCACGAGTCTTTATACTTGTCAATTGGATCTTTCGTTAGAACGTAGTAATTGACTGGCCTCGTGGTTGAATTGCCATTATTTAGAGATTTGTAAAAATAACGCGACTCTTTTGACGCAGTTGTCGATACGCGTCAAGTTTTTTCCAATTTATCCTTCGAGTGCAAGTTTCTCGGATTATTAGCAGTGGGATTAGAAATCCATCGCGATGGTCGCTTCTAGAATGGAACTAACAACGACGAGCAATCAGTGTTCGCTACAAAATTCAAGGGATGATCGATCAAGTGCGCTTCGGGGTTTTCGCCGTCGACGAGATCACTATTATGCGGCTGTCAGTCGCAATTCTCATCCACTGACTGACCAGACGGATTCGTATCGTCGAGAATTCTCGTTCGAATCTCGTGGAATTCTACGATTGGTAAAAGATCGTTCTTCTTTCCTTTGCGATTGGATCACTAATGAAACTCATGGAACTGACGAATCGCGAAATCGACACGTTGCGGAACAAGGCCACTCGTCAGTGCGGCTTCGCTTTGTCGTCGGCAAACGTCGCTCTCAAAGCCTCCCTTTGATTCGGACGAACGATCCTGCGGAAATTCCAACGGCCTTCGCGAATCGTTATTGCCTGTGATATGAAAATTCGCGAATTGTTTCAAGACACCGCTTTAACGTCGAAATAGTATCAAGTAAAATGGATTCGACGCCGCTGCGGCAACTACGCATTGACAAAGGGGGACCGTGATGGAATTTGCAAAAAACTGAGGACGATTGCGCTACAGGGATTAGACTGCGAAATGAATTTTTTCCCCTAGTCGGGATTTTAGATCGGCGATAAACTCTGAGAAATCCAAGGATATTTATGCTAATGTTGAAACAGAGTATCAATATATTTATTGAAATAATTTTTGCAGAAATAATGGAATCGTAATATTTCATTTAAAGAAGTGAATTTTATTAAACGGATGAACGTCTAATTTTTTTCCTAGAGAGTATCTCAATTCAAAGTTGATTAAACTAGACGGATTACTTTGGTTTTAGAAATTAATTTTCGCAGCGCCAAAAGGATTTATGATTGCAAAGGGTTAAATGAGGTAGTGAAATAGAGGAGAGGGAAGAATTGTCTGGAGTGAAATAGCTCAGCAGACCGTGAAATTGTAGTGTATTTCGGTCTGAAACGAAGAGAGCGATCGTACTCGCATGAAATAATCGCATTAAACGAGCGACGATGCCACGGGACGCTATACGATCCGCGCGACCGGAAAGAAATCCTCGTGAGTAATACCATTGAGAGAGAAGAATGTTGCACGCGATTACTATCATCGTTCTTCTTCGTCACCGAACTCGAAAGGCCCCCCGATCGCGAAAGAAGCAAACACTTTTCTCTGTCAACGAAGATTCTCACCACTGATGTACACTAGAATCGCTGTATTTATTCCTGCAGGTTGGAGGTGGCTCCCGTTAAAGAGCCACCTGTCCCGAGTCCTTCGTCTTCTTCCTCTTCCTCTCGTTCCGTCGCCCTGCTGGACCCGTCGCTCTGCTGGACCCGTCGCTCTTTTCCATCGTTGCACTTTAACCCCCCATCCCCCACTTTCTATCTTTTATCCACCCCTTTTTCTTCTATATTCTTCGTTTTTTTTTTATTCTCTTCAATAGCGACACCGGAACTCTCGTGGGCCGATCAGTCGTACACTTATTCCACTTCGCGTCAGAATACCAATTTGTATTGGTCGATGAAGATCGAGGATCTTAAATTACTTTGCGCTTTTGGATCCAGAATCACTCACTGTTTGGATAATTTTGTCACTTGGATCACTTTCGTCACTTTGGTCACTTTTGTCGGATGGTTTCGAGATTGGTCTATGTTTCTCGGTCTCGTTGTAAAGGGTACTAGGACGATTCTCGGAGGAGGAGATGCGTAAAGAGGACGCGCGGCTCGAAAGCGCTTGTAGCGCACTGAGTGCCCGAAGAAGAGAGTCCGCGATGTAGAAGGAACATTTGCGGAGGAGCGTCAGAGTGACCCTGGCAGTGGGTGCCGCCTGCGCGTTGTGACCTCTCTCCCTCTCTTTCTGCGTGTCTCCCAACCTCGGCCCTCTCGCCTCGCACTCTAGCTTCTTTCGCGAGTTTACGCTTCTCGCGAATCGTATGTATTTACATGTTGTGGCATTCACTCTTCTTTCATACGACCATTTACCGCCCTTTTTAATTCTCTCTCGCTTTTATCCCCGTTGGGACATCCGCGAATTAATTTCACTATTCTTTTATTTCTCTCTCGTCTTACTATCTTCATCATTAAAGTTTAAATACCATTCTCGTTATTAAACTGTCTCTTAATCCGGTTACTTTATATCTGACTATTATTTTTTGTTCATTTCGCGTCGCGAATATGGCACAAAGACGATGAATAATTGAAATTGAGGCTCCTTGAATGTTTTGGAGTGTTTCTTCGACTACGCCAAGTTGGGCTCGTGAGAGTGATGCGATCGCTCGGTCGTAGAGAGTTTCTCCCTGTCGCGTATTTTCATTCATAGCTCTTGGAAGAATGGTGGAACTCGATCGCACCAGCGATATCCAAGCGAGCTAATTTTGGAGCTGCCTTCTTCGGGTGTAACTTGTGCTATGTAGACTAGTCTGGCGGAGAGCGTCGCTCGAATATGTTTCGGTTTCCTCAAGTTTCGCAATCCTTTTACCCCGGGGCCATTGAAAACTCTGTCTTGCCTTCGACTATTTTCGAATAGTTTCTTGGAGCAGTGGACGACAGTGGCCGGGGGCCATAGGGGGAGGGGGGGGTACATGTGTCGCGGTTCCTAGAAGAGACTACAATCTCTCGAACTACCTCAACTACCCCTTTTCCCTTTGTACTATCCAAATAACAAGAAAAAATCGATCCTCTTTCTTCTTCACGCGAATTAACACGCGGACGGTTTTCATTAAAGTAGCAAAATTAATCCAGTAAAATTGAGGAACCAAAGAGAGAGTTCCCGTAGATGCTCGATTTTTCTATTGTTCGAAGCGAAAGCTCGAATAATTTGGGCCTGTTAATCTCGCTGTTGGCTCTTCACCTCGTCGTTGACCTCTCGCTTTGTGTTGCCTCTAGCTCCACTCACTGGCGTTGTTCGCGTATCCAAAGATCTCGTATCAAGAGCCCACGCGAGGACGCAACGCTAGGCATATCCATGTGCACTCGAGCAACTCGCGAGAGACACGCGCGCGACCGTCGGCGTCCGGATCGATGTTAAGTGACGCTGCACATCCAGAAAATTCAAGTCTAACAAGCCCTCGTAATATTGACGAACGTATTTCGATTATAAATTGCATTTCCCGGGGGTTTCAAGCTTTTCAGTGACCATTCCAATCTAGACTATCTCTGAGACTCTCTTTCCTCTTGAGAGTCAATTTTTTTCTTAATCTCCTCGGCGAATGATCGTACGATACGCCAAGGAGAACGAAGACGGTCCTATTCAGCATGAAAGTATGAATTTGTCGTGCCAACGGTCTTTGCCTCCTTGGAAATACCGGTTCCCGTTCGATCACCGAAGTCAAGCAAGGTTGGGCGTGATTAGTACTCGGATGGGGTGACATCCGAGAGGATGTTGTTTCACCCATCATTAAGAAACACCACGTACTGTTGCGCACATAGTGGTTCGAATCCCACTTAAAATAGTAGGTCCTAGGGCATTATGACCTTAGCAGTCGGTCCCGAAAAAATAAAAACAAAACACACAAACAAACATGAATTTGTCGTAGGAGTCATCCCCGAAACAGGATCATTCTTGGATGTTTATCCAATGCGAGGCGTGGCGAGGCGGGGTAAGACGAGGTTCGGAAATTCAGGGATTCGAAGGGTGGATGGTACCGTGACTTACAGTAGTAGCCAATATCGCGACCCTGACAGCGAAAGGGTTGCTCGCTCGTATCGCGAGGATCTCTTCGGTATTATCTCCGAATCCCGCGATCGATACCATTGTGTATCTAATAGATCGAAAATGTGGAATAAGCTCGAATGATCGAATAACTATGTATATCCATAATTCCCGATTCATGCGGAATCACGTCCCTTGCCATTTGCACCCTTGTCTTCTGGCAACCATTATCCTGAGTTCTGCGACCATACACGCGTATACCACAGAGTCCTTCACTCGATAAGACTGTTTACTCGGGCCCAATGCGAAGCTCCTGAATACCTCATCCAAAGCGCCCTCGGGCGTGCCGATATGACGGTGGAGAGGACAAGAGTAAAAAAAAAATAAGGGGGAAAGAAGAGAAAATATTTCTTAAACCAACTTATTTCTCTCCTAATGGTAAAGGCGTTTTACTTTCATCGTTCGAAGAAAATAGTTTTGTTTCGTAGAGTCGAGTGAATTGGCGGATATGCTTGAAAAGTATCTCGGAGCAGGTCGATTCGGGTCGACGGGCATATTTTAGTCGCTTTATCAGTGTCCGTGCGATTCAACTACCCGATCGCCTCGCACGGGGAAACTTCCGCCTGGGGCCATAACGGGAAACATTGGAGCGATATATCGCGGACTATCCACGCGAGCCGCCACCAACGAAAGAATCGGTAATAATTCACGCTCGATTACGGTATTGCGTTAGTTGGGAACGACGGGCTTTCTTCCTCGGATTATTAAGACCGATTGCCACGATTACTTATTGATGTACCGTTCCGCCTTTGACGCTGCAATCGATCAAATTCTCAGTGAATTATAAATAGTAGTTGTCAGGGAAGAGTGAAACTGACGATGTGGAAAATATAGGAGGGAGAAATTTCGTATTTGTGGTATACATATTCCGCTCTCTGATTCGTAATTAAGGGTATCGATATTTTTTCAACTTGTTTGTAAATCCTTCGAGGGTAATTCGAGCAATTCCTTTCAAGTGGAGAGTCGAAGATTCTCGGATACGTAGGACTGGTGGATTGTGGAACAGGGTTGATACAAAGATCGCAAGAATAAAAGAGAGATAACTGAATTCCGTCTTATCTGGCGCAATGAGCCAGTCGAAGAACGGGTTTCCCGAGAGTATCGTCCATCGATTCCATCTTTTCCTTCCCCTTTATTTCGAGCTTCCACGTTGCATCTATTGCTCAGAATAATGCCTTCGATGGATGCTATCTCTATTTATTCCCAGGAATAGACACAGAATAAAAACTCTTTCCTTGAAAATCTATATTTCTATTCCTTCATCTTCGAACGTCTCCTCGTAATCTTCGATATATGCTTCAAAACCTTTGCAACAATATTGTCTTATTCGAAGAACGTTTAATTAACATAATTATTTCCTACGTATTTTTTCTACCAGGGTTATTTATAGATCCGCGTTTCACTAAGAAGAAGACGGTTTCCCGAAATTGTCAATGGTGACGACATTGCACGACGATACCAAACGTACGCGTTAACTCGGTCATTCGCGCTAATTTATCACGCGCCGTATCCCGCGTGCATACATACGTCAATGGGCATCGCTCGCGCAAGAGAAACAGACGCGAATTGCGTGAACTACACACGTGATTACACCTGTGTATATACTTGGTGGTTGCGCGTTGGGGCGAATGATTCCGGTGCAATGGAATTCCTGAAAATTCTAATTGGCTATTTGCGACTCTTGTGTTTCAAACTTACACTCTACAATTATTCATATTAATTCATATTACCATTTTTATTATTCAGATAATTATATTTATATTTATTTATTTCGATTTATTGCTATTTACTATACGTTGTGTGCAATACGACGTAAACTATAGAATCAGATGACACAGTACCAGGTTGTATTTAGAGCTTGGCGAATAATTTCCCTAGTGCTTCCGTCGATTGCTGACATTCCGGCAAACCTCAGACTGCCGTCGATCAAATTGACGATTGCAACCAGAGTGAAATTGTTCGATTAAAACCACTTCTGTTCCCGCACTGTTCTCACACTCCGATCAAATTCCAGCCCTAGGCCGAACGAAATCCCGTTCGATCCGGGTGTCGCGATTGTCGCGGGTCGCGGGGTGTCGCGTCTAAAAATACGCGTCTCGCTCTGCGGTAATTGGGTCGCGCGATCTTGCTCCCGGAGAAGAGCGACGTTTGGGGGGCCTTTCGAAGGGGAACGAAAGACAAGTCAAGCGAGGACGGATGCGAAGCATTACTGCGACCATTATTACTGGCATTATTTTAACGACGACGATCGTGCGATTGCTGCTACTGTTACTGTTACTAGTGTGACTCCTTTTAACTGGTGTTGCTTGTCCCATACTCGCTCAAGACGCAAATACATACGTAAATACGCACGTAAAATGGTACCACTCTCGACCGCCCTATATTATAGTCTGACGGAAGTCGTATCTGGTTCGCCACGCGCGTCATTGGCTGATCTCATTGTTTTCACATTCTTCGTCGCGACATATTTTTCTCAGGAATCAGAAATTCAATCGCCCTTGATCCGGTTAATCCTCTCAATTTTAATTGGCTAATTCGACTGATTCGAAAATGGAGGATTAGCGAGCGATAAAGGTCGTCAGGGAAAAATTCGGAACATGTCTATTCGATGTTTTCGACGATTGCAGAGTTAATCGATACCAACCGCGACGTCTGGTCGAGGGTCACTCCAGACAAAGGGGTTATTTTCGGGCCGCAGCGGAAAACTCAATTCCGGTCTAATTTTCTCGCGGTCGACTAATGCGAGGGTATTGAAAATAAATTTACGCGCGTGTTTTCCCAATTATCAGTCGAGAGAGAGAGAGAGAGAGAGAGAGAGGGGTTTCGAGGGGATCCACGGTGTCCGATTACAAACCCCCGTGGTATCCAATTGATTATGCATTCATCGGTAAGAATGGCTGCTCGTCAGTCGGACGTCAAGAGCGACGTGAAAAATCGTGCCTGTTGCAACTGCCAACGCAACTCGCTGTTGTTGTTGTTGTTGTTCCATGTCACGTTTTAATTCGACGGATTTATTCCTGCTAGCCTTGCCCTCGGATAATCGGATTTTCCTATAATTTCATTGCACCTTCCTTTCTTTTCGTCGCACACGCGGAACCTCCTCAATTATTAGCCAACCGAACAATGGTAACGGGAGAAAAATACTTTCCTGGATTCCGAGGCTAATTGTGGAACTTGGCGAAACTTCGTCCCGAGAAACGAAGACGCAGGATGTTCTTTCGGAAATATTTAGTGATATAATTAATTCGGTGGAGTTGGAAGTCGAGGAACGAAAGAATGTGAGGTACATATTAATCTTCGGAACAATAGAACATAGATCAAACGTCATGAATCATAGAATGGTCTCATTGAACCTGACATTGGTATCTGGGAAACAAACGATTATGAGAGGTCGGCAGTCATCACCCGCAATTATGAGTCAACGAGAAAATACATCCCTTTACATTTATCGAGGAGATTGTAAATGAGTCAGATTACTCTGCACGGCTTTGGGCTACCCGAAAATATGGAACCGCCGGCTGGTTTGTATTTGGTCGAAACTTCCGCTAATTTAAGCCCGCTGAAAAGTTCATGAATCATCGGCTCAAGCCGAACCAGAGTAAGGATGGGGAGTCAGACAGTTGGGAGCCGCTTTCCGCACTGTCGCGAGCAAACGTTTCAACAGAGTCGAGAATCTATTGTCTAGCGGGGAATCGTGTTGCGAGGGAGAGCAGCTCGCTGATAAATACGTAGATTCAAGTATTCCGCCCTTAAGCTTGATGATAACATCTGCCTCCTTTTTTTTCGTTACGCATTTCTCCAGGATTGGACTCGTGAGAGGAAACTAGCTCGATTCTCGTCGCACGAAAAGAGAGAAAAAGATAGAAAAATTGGATACTATTTTCTGTGAATTTTTGCAACGAAATTATAGTTTAGAATTCTGACTAATTATATTATTTATTTATTGGAGAGGGTTATAGGACTTAAATGAAGTGTAGAATGGATAATGAAAAGCTTCGAGCATTTGCGAGGAATTTTGAAAAATTCAAGTTTCAGACTTGGAAATTCCTCGGAGATTTTTCGCGACTGTAAAATTTCCTATTCGACGCTATAACGCGTCTCGAAACATTTTCCTTTACTGGTCGAAAACGGAAGAAAATCGATTGAACGACATAAATGGTCAGAAGTGGAATGTGTTGAAATGTTTTCCGGGAACAGCCGGCTAAGCAGAGATTCCCTCGAAGCTGAATGCGAAATAGTGGAAGATGCTCGAGGGTGTTTGGTTGGAGAATTCCAAGGAAATTGATTGTCCCCGGCTCCGGATTGCATTCCAGGGCAATTTACATGCCACTGGTGTGTATTCCACATGCGAGAACAGCTGGCTCAACGCAAATCTCCTTTCTCACGTACAATACATACACATGTATATGTATTTCAACGGTATAAACATTCTACCGGAGTCGAGGGTTTTTCTCGAAGCCGAGAGCAGATTTGCATGCTAATCGAACCAACGGTTCTTTTTTTCGCTAGTCGGATAAAAGTTGGACAATTTTCCACGCGAGACTGATGCAGTCTAACAAAGTGGTAGCGAGCGAGAGGCTAGTAAGAATATCAGTGGTACGAGTCAATATATGAACCACTGTCGGCCGAGAAACATCTGCGCTCGCTTAAAAACTCTCGCTCTGAAACTCTTCACGAAATACGTATGTATGTGTGCCACAGGAGACGACACTCGAGCGAGGAAGTTCGCAATGACACCCTCCACACTCTGGTACGATATTGAAGGCGTTATCGAAGAGCACTTGGAAGGTTCGAGGGTTCTACTACTGGTGAAACTGAATAGAAAATGCTTCGTCAACCTATCCTCGAGACCGAAACTTCCGAATCCCGGTGGAAACTTGCCAGTAACAGAATTCTGTCCCCGTTTTTTATCCAACATATTTCGTTATTCCGAGTTGCTCGATGACTGTTACCCGCAGACGAATTGATCGGGAAAAGAAATAATAAGGATGATTCGAAGGGGAGGAAGTCAAGTGGGAATTTTTAATTGTTCACTCGTTTGGATTATTCTTCAGAGGAGTCTATTATCGAAACTGTATTTCACTAGGTTTTCGAGGGTCGCGAACGAGGGTTCGAACGTGGACAACGAGTAGAACAGATTTTTCAACGTTAGTATATTCGGGGACCTCGACTCTGGTGGGCCTCAGCTCGTGTAGAGCATTAATGACACGATTCGTTTCCGACGCGAATGGCCAGCAATGCCAGAACGACAGTGGAAAAATCATTTTTCGTTCGCCTGAGCAATTTCGGCTGCGGGGTAAGCACCGTGCTACCATGAAATCGATGCGACGTGCATTCTTCTCGCGACCAGCTCGTTTCACGCTCTTTCAACATCAACTAGAATCTTCCCCGGTTTACAATAATCTATTTTTTTCCCTTAAATTCCCTTTTTTGAGTAAATTACAGACCGAAATGTTAATCAGCAATTGTAAATTCTAATTGGATGATTAAATAATTTAGCAGTATTATCGCAAAGTGGAACAATCAATCGGACAGACAGATCCGTTTCTTTCGATTTTCAATTATTCCAGTAATCAATATTCATCGATCTCAACTGCGAGAAGAACGAAATGCCTCAGCTGTTTTCGATTCAATTGGCTAATCAATTTTTTAAACCGTGTCGCATAAATCTCGGCTGTGTCGAACATTGGGCTCCGGATTCGTCGGGGCTGATACGATGCCATCCGAACAAATTGGCCGCTTGGCAACAGGTTGTCAATTAAAAGTGACGAGTCGCGTGTTTGTTTCGCGATGCGCCCGCTCGCTTCATACTACGTAGCTGTTTAATCTTTTTGCTTTCGTAACTTTTAAGCGACAGAAGAAACGATCATAGGTAAAAATTGCGATGAATTCGAAGATTTAAGACGACTTTGTTCCAAGAGGTATTATTTCCCGAAGCACGAGATAGAATCGCGTTACTGGTAAATTACTGTAAACGATTAAGATTGCTGAGATTTAATGCAGCTTTGCTGCAAGGTACCAACTTGTTCCCCTCGAGTTCCCAAGAAGGTAGAGATATACGGTAGACCTTAATTTACGGGAAGATCGACTCGAAGTACATAGTTACTTGTGTAGTTACGCATACCCGAAGCTCTGGTTGCTAGTAATTTAGGCGAACGTCGCATGCCTCGACTCTATCGAATTAGAAAGGGCATGGTAAACGCAATCTGACTGCTATTTAATTTATCGTGCAATTTGTAATTCGATTTTCGATTTGATTTCCAATTCGATTCCGGTGCAACTTTATCGTTCGAATTCGTAGATCGCTAATTATTTCTATTCACCACTGTTCAAAATCGAATAATATTCTTGACGAAATTAAGTTAATACCGAAATAGATAATTTCCATTCGAAAAAACGATACAACGAAGATGAAGAATTTAATCCTGTTTTAACGAAGCAAATAAAAGCCTCGTTTTCCAACAGCATTTTTGATAAGATTTTTGTTAAGATACTCGAAGCTACGCGTCGACACATGAGTAACTCGAAGATCGAGATAAACACATTTCCATGACAAATACAACGTCTTCGGAGGTTCCTCTACCTTTTGCGCATCGATCGTGGGAGTCTTTGGTTAGAGTGAAACGTCTAGCGAAAGGAGAGACTGATTTGCCAGAATAAGCGAGTCTGAGTTTCTCTCAGACAAATCGACTTAATCGACGCTTAATCCACCTTGGTTCCAGCTGTGCCTCTCGGAGGATCAACACAAGCCCGATGCATCCCAACGCATCTTGCACACGAAATGTTGAATTAGTTTGAACGACCCTTCTAAGAGTTGCCACGGAAAGCGAAGCAACGTAAGGCGTTTGGATTTCGGGATTTCGAAGAGGCTGGTTCGCGTGTTTGCTTCTTCGAGCTTCTCGAGGAAATGGAATTTAACAAGTGGAAAAAAGATCGCACTCTCGAGGAAATTCGTCACTCGAAACGACGTACCATGTTGCAGGGTTTCGAGAGAAAAAGAAACTTTCGAACTATCGAATTTATCGGTTAGTCTCAATTTTTCTTCGTAAATTTTCTCTTAAATAATCCATCGAATCTTCGAGCTGCATCGAGTGCTCGATTGCGTCGGGTTCGATCAAACGACGTCGTAAACGAACCCTTCAGTCGTTTAGCCATCATCATCCTCTTGACGAGTCTCCAAAATCGAACGTATTTGTTCTAAATTGGCAAAAGGTCACTTTTCATTTTACTCCGGGTTTCATAGGGTATATAATAAAAATCCTCGTACTATCGAAAGTGTCTCGACACCCGGGGCAAAACATCCAAAAGAAACCGTCATTTTTCTTCGTAGATCGAACTTTTAGACGCCCTCCGATCCATTTGCATGTTTGGAATTAACGATCGAGGCGCGATCAGGAAAACAATGACTATAAGAGTTTTTCTTCGTTCCTCGCGGCAATTAATCTTCAAGCTGCGTCTATCGGTCGATCGCCAGGAGAAACCGATAAACTTCTGATGGATGTGAAAAAAAATTCTCACTTTTATTTCAGTTACATTTTCATTGTTATTCTACTTTTATTCTTATTTTTGCTTTTTAACCTTCGGATGCTAACGATTGGTTTTCGAAGTTAAAAATGATTAGAAATTCTCGAGAGGAAATCCATTTGAATTTCGTAGTTGGAGCAGAGCGACTAGGATTCATAGTGAAATAGTGTAACTCGCTGACCACAGTGTTCGCGTAATTAAATTAAGCTGTGCCACCGAAAACGTCTCTGGCATCTCTATGAGTAGCTTACCATAGCTTATGGTAGCATGTACGCTGCGGTTAAATCTTAAGTTGCATTACCACGCTACCTCGCCGCAAATGCTTCCTGCATAGCGATGCATCGTTGATAGTAGTCCACTCGCCAGTCACATTTATCCTTCCTCTTATGCACACTATTATTACCTCTCGAAATCCTTGAGCTCGTTCAACGACGCTCAACCAAAGAAATTAGTCAGGTCGATCTTAATTCGGTGGCATCTTGTTCTTGAATATTTCAATAATCTCCGACTCGGTAGAAATTCAATCCGAGACTTCTGGCGACGGTAAGATCCACTCTGATTGATATTCCACTCTCCTTCGCGACATCCCTCGAGAAAGTTCCGTCTACCAGAGATGTTTATTCCACATAAAGAGGACAGTGGGACAGTTTGGACTTAAACAACGCGAGCTTCGTAAAACTTAAGCGATACATTTTTGCACAGAGATACATTTCGAAGAGAGCTTGAAAAAATTCTTTTGTTTCTCATCGAATGATTTAAAGTCAAATCTCCTGCGAAATTATCAGACAGCCAGTGTATTTTCACGGCAATTACACACTTCGAATAGGGTAGTAATTCTATCGAGTTTATTCATTTGCCTCTCTTTTGTCCTGTTGCCTCCTCCCTCTGTTTCCTTCCTCCTCCGGATCATCCCCCCGAAATCCAGGGTAGTTTATGCGCCGCTGTTATCCGCAGCGCGCACGTAATAAACTTTTGCGCGTCGAGTGAGCAGTAATTTATCGCTCGTGTGTGGAAGCAGTTACATGTGTACGTAACAGGAGGAATTCGCGGATGAATTTGATTGCACCAGTTGCCAGTGGAAGATAGGGGACGTTGCGACACTCGTGGCTCCAATGTGTCTGATACAGTAACATTCCCCCACTCTTTATTTCACTCACTCACTCACACATACACTCAGAATTCTAGGTGGTTCACTTTTGCATTTAGCGAAAGTTCACGTTTTAAAGTTGAGTCTCTGGTTGGAGGATAACTCGAAGTGGTCCGGTTAGATTATGTAGGTCGGATAGCATCGTGGATCTTGAGACCGGGGTCAAAGGGTGCCTCGAGTTACCACAGAGGCAAACGCGTAATTCGCCAAAGATCTCGATACCCTTGGTGAATTCCTCGGGCTTCTTCGCCGCGTGTGTGTCTCGAGCCAGTCGACTTGGGCATCGATCGATTCGTGCTGGAATTCTTCTGTCGATTCTTCTGCCAACTATTCACATATGTACATCCAAGTTCTCGACATTTTTCATATGTACCGCAGCTGTTACACGCGCGATATTACATTCAATAAATTTTTCTTCTACTTTCCAATTGGAAAATTGTAATCGTTTTGAAAGCAGGAAGTTGAGTAAGAGAGAGATTTTGATGAAAGACACGTTTAAGAATCTTCCTTGGATCGTCATTTTTATTTAGGAGCTTTTAATTAGGCAGCAGTCGGGAGAACGTAAAGCTTCGAAGTAATTACTCTAGTGAAGAAGACGTAGAAACATCTTTGAGGAAATAGAAGACGTAAACGAATTTGCCGCATAAAGCTAATGAAACTGGTCTCTGGTTGTTCATAGAACTCGATATTGGCGAGTAGCTCTAGACCCATTTGCGAGAGCTTCTATTTCCTTTGAGTTCGCAAGCCGCCTTTGAAGCCTGCGAATATCAAAATTCACCGTGGAATTTTTCTTCGGTCAGTGATTCTTTCCAGCATGATCGACCCTTTTCCCAGCCGCTTTCGCCCCTTCTACTTTTTTACTGACTCTCTTTTTCATGTAGAGCGTGACACACGCAAACGTATGTAAAGTTGCATAAATTTCAATATGCTCCCTGTGAGCAACGCGAAGCTAGCCCGGAAGTACCACCGAAAAATTCCTAGTCTAGAAAAATCCTGGTTTCATAAAAATAATAATAGTCACTCGGTAATTTCTTTATTTTCATTTTCCTTTTAACTTTCATATTTTTGGAACCGGAACAACCTGCAGGATTCGCGGTCACCTGTTATTCTATTTTTTGCCAGTGGCTTTAGTTGCGTATCATGGTTAAGAACTAGAGTGGAATGCATAGGAGTAAAGAGAACTTTCTAGGTTTCTGGGCCGCAGAAATTACGCGAGGGAGAAACAGAATTCTGTTAGATAATCTCATCTTCCAGATGTGGGATACACATACACGAGTTTCTCCGACCACTGGGAAAAGCACACAAGTTGTCCGCGCATTGTCGCGTTTCGTTCTAAGAGGATTTGCTTAGTTACCCGCTTGGCCCTGCCTTATTTACTTCTACTTCTCTTACATATCCTCGTTATTTCGCTGTATCGTCCCGGTACACTTCGCTAACAATTCCCGTGCGGTTAACACGACGCTTAACGCGTTTAAACTGTGCCTCGAACAACTGGCTCCCTCCGAATTTTCGAACTCAAACATTGGACCTCGGCAAAGTGAGGTATTCCGGGAAATGAAAACCTGAGGAAAATCAAGAAATAACCGAACTCCAGAAATAAAAAGAAGATTTCTTTGTTTAAAAGTGAAGATTTAAGCGGAATTTCTTAGAGTTCTTTTTTTCGATTTCTTTACTGGAAGCTGAAATTGGAAGGTGGAAAACAAGTCTTCACTTTTCTCTCATATTTCACCGTTCTATTAATTAAGGAAATTTTGAAAATCTTCATAGCGAATTCTTTTACAAAATCGTTTGCCTCAGGAATCTTTTCGAAATATCAAATTCCCGTGGAACAGTCGCTCGTAATATTAATTCAACGAGTGGCTTGTTGCGAAATTAGCATTCTCCTTTATCAAGCGTTTGTACCGAGTTTTTGTCACGCCTCGTCTGCGTTAGTTGCCTTTGTGCTAGGGAAAAACTGGTTATGGGCTACGGTGGACCACGGTGATGTCATTTTTTCCCGGTGCTCCTGCTGCACGACTCGCTTCCGTTGCATGCGACGCGCGTTTCCCGTTGCTAAATGAGTTTTTCTCGCTTCGCGAGAAAATCTCTGGATCTCTGGATCTCCGGATCGAGTAAACAGGCGGCTTTTACTCTACCACCACTAGTTCACTCTCGCAGATTTAACACCGTGATTATTGTAAAAGTCACTCAAAAGCGAATTTGCACCACAAGCTTCTATTTTTATTTTTTCCATTTGATTCCGAATCCCGGGTATACAACCTCGCGGCGACGGAGTCGTAATCGGGTTAAAACAGCGGCTTTGTGCCGCGATCGTTCTAATTTGTCAGTGTCAGTTTCACCCAGGGTATTTAATTGACGAGGGAAGCTTTCCATTTGGCAAATTGATTGACGCGAAATCACCGAGGGCTTCTGTACGTTCGTTACCAATTTGAATTTTTAGTCAAAGTCAAGAACCTTTTAACACATACTTCTTCTCTTCCGGCATCCGGGTCTCTTCCCGACGGTGCTTCTAAAAATCAGAAATCTATTCTACCGAGTAAACTCGTTTCTAATCCATTTTCTCAGAGATCACGCGATAACACTTAGCGAAAGTTCAAAGTTAATAAATAAACAGTCGAAAGTGAAGCGGAAGAAAGTTGCACAGGCCATCGCTCACTCTCTTGCGCAATGATGCTGAAAGGTTGCGCGGAAAAAAAACTCGAAGGTAAAAGCGGGAAATAGAGCGTGCCAGGGAAAGGGTGCAGAATGGAACGTACCAACAGATTGGGCTCGAAGCTGCTCGCTCGAAAGTTATTTATCACGGTTTACCGTGACTATGCTGCACTGCGTCGAATAGCACCCATTGACAATCGCATCGCGTTGCGCGCGTTTGTCCCATCAGGTTTGATCACGGTGCATTAAGTAATCACGCGAAAAGTCGCGAGTTCACGCTCTCATCTATTTCCGTTTCTTTTTTTTTCTCTCTATTCGCAATACTACGGTTCCTCTACAGTTTTTTTTTTCTCTCGGTCCTCGTATTTCCGTGGTTCCGCTTCCATATGGTTTCTGGTGATTTGCCGAGTTTTCCTCTGCTTCTTTTTGCCGAGCGATCGGAAAAAATTGCAAACATCGCGGATGAAAGCAGCTAGGGAAAGTTGGAAAAAAGCCAAGTAATCGAGAGAATTTCGTCATCGCATCGCTCGTCAACGTCAGTTTGCGATTATTGAGTCTGGCAGGAAATTTCACACTTTTTTGAAACGTGAGAAATTCATATTTTTTTAATTAGAGAACCTAATATTTTTTAAATTACAGAAACTAATATTTTTTAGATTAAACAGGATACGTTGGACCAATACGTCGAACTTGATAACCCAAATAATAAATCATTTGGCAAAAGGTCGAAATCCGAGGATAGAGGGAAACTATTGGTGAATTTTTCTGCGAATCGTTCGGCGAAATTTGATTAGCCACATCGAGATGGGTCGTATAGCTAATAGTGGTGGGATATGCTGAACGTTTACTCTATTGATTTCACCGTGATTCTGTGACCCAGGGCCACTGTCCAGGAAGCAATGGACCACGGGTCATCAAGCTCGAAATCCCTTGATCCTTCCAACGACCCCGTGTCGCCGTCGCGAGCGGTTCGATCGAGAAATAAATAACCCCCCTGATCTCTATCCCGATCGTCCACTCGCCCACCGACCTGTCTTCGCAAAAATTACTCGAATACAATCTTTTTTTAATCGGCTCGCGAAAATCGGACCGCCACTTTCGAGCTGGGTTTCGCGAATCAAAAATAGTCTCAAAAATAATAAAAATAATAAATAGTCAATATCGACGAAAATTTCGTGAGTATTTTGTTGGAAGGATATTTTTCGCAAGTTTTTCACTGGGAAGAGATGAACGGATGTACGTGTACGAGATAGGAGAACCAAGCTCAAAGGTGGATCGCAAAATAAACGTCTGGCCAGTCGCAAATTTAAATCGGACATGGAGATCTCAGGAATTTCTTTAATCTAAAGAACCCTTGGTCAACATTGACGCCTCTGAATAATTCAAGAGTGGATGATGAAAGGGAACTGATGGCGGGTTCCTGCGAGATATACCCTGCCTTCGTCCTCCCTAACCTTCTCCCCATGAGGACGCCATCCAATTCCACGATGTCTAGAACCGCTGCCGTCACGACTCCTCGACGCTTTCATCCGGAGCAATAATCCTCGGCGAGTCAGAAAAACACCAGAGATTTATCCCTTTAAGTCGATTTAATTCCAGGGTTTTTTTCGGATTCAAACTGCCGCGGATGAGTAACGTTAAAATAAAGGGTTAAACGCGCGAGAATTAACATTCGGCGATACACCTTCGACATAAATAAATAAATATAATGGAAACCCTTTGTGACGTTAAGCAGAAACAGAGATGAGAAAAAAATGAGGATAGGGACGGTAAAGTGGCGGATGGAGTGAGATTTAAATAAGGAAGCTTATCTCGGAATGTCGCGTTTTATTTCTCCCGAGGGATATGTTCGGGAAGAGTCGGAGGGTCAGAGGGCAGGAAGTCTTTCTTTTAGGCGACGCGTGACTATTTTGACACAATCCGAGTGGCCGAGCTTCCTTGCACGGTTAACTGCCACTGTTTCGCAAAGTATCTGGGAGCGAAAATATAAGACGAAGAAATAGAAGAAGAAGAAGAAAGAAATGAAGAAGGAGAAGAGGAATAAAAAGAAGACGACATCCAGTTAGCTTAGTTTTATATTGTTCACTTCCACCCGATTCCATCGCTTCGTTTTCAGCGAACGAATGGCAAGACAGCGCCGAATGGAGAGATCAGTTCTGTCTTCTCGCCGAGATAAGGGACCAGAGACGATAAACCGAGGGCGCCAGTCGACTCGTCTCGTCAGGTTAACACCCTCAGCGAACAAAGAAAAACAACGCGTCGATTCGACACTGGAAATTAATAGAATTGAAGAAAAGTTGAGAAAAAAGAGTAAACATCGATTGTCCTCGATGTTTCGACAATTTTCACCAATTCAGCGTGAAAATGAAAATCCACCAAATATCTTTTATCTTCGGTCTTGAATCCCCTCGACAGACAAGGGCATTTTTCTTTGCTTTTCATTTCTCACTCGAAAGTGTCTTTCTTCCCGACTGCTGCGTCTCGTGGAAAACATTAAACCTCTTCCGCCACCGCGGGATGTATTTCTCTAAAGTTTAATGAATCCCTTACTTTCAATTCCTTTCCAATTTCCGCGAAGTTTCTCTGCGCGACTTTAATTGCTTTATGGCCGTCAGGAAAATTGTTTCATCGGGCGGGCTGCTTTTATCGCTGTCCTCGCTATTCCTTTGTGATGGAATATAGTTTGGGGGGGGCGAACAGGGGTCGCTTTTGTCGGCATCGATCAGATAATATATTCTCGATGGTTCGAGCGACGGCAGCCGATCAAAGTAACACAACATCGCGGCTGCATCGAGAATACAACGAGAGGGGGTTATAACAGGGTTGTCACTGCGGTGATTTATTCGACTACTATCAATGTTTAGTTGGGTTTGTTAGTCGCGAAGCACTCGCTAGAAGTGAGATATCAGTCTGGCAACCCAATATATCTATTTCATCCCATGAAACTTCAGAAAATCTTCCCCCGTTCTCTCTCACACTTTTCATCTAAATCTAACCGAAGAACTTGATCTCTGGTCGAATAAAAAGTCAAGGAGAACGAGAGGGGAAAAGAAAAAATTCTTGGCAATGTTTGCGAGGCTGTAAAAGATTCTCCTTCCAGTTAATGTTTCTGGGTCAGTCCGATCGAAATCTAGGTTCCAAACAAAAATACACCCGATATTCCGAAATTACATGGCAATAATTCTTCTACGGATTCGATGCCGTAAGGAGAGCCGTAGCTCGAGGATTTCTCATCAATTTCTTATCGACGGACCGATAGTAGGTGTGGAGGGAGAAACAGTGGTGAACTAGTGTGTTACTTCTCAACCGTGGACATTTCGCGTAAAGCGGTATCAATATCATCCGAGATCCATTCCGTCCCAACTCCAAAAACTCTTTCGACTCATTCGAATTTCATAAGGCTAGCCTGATTTAGGGTGAACTTTAAACCCACGCCGTTGTGCCTCTCTTATTTTCTCATTTAGCACCACCTGGAGCGCACGAGCCTTTTGGAGAAACAGAGAAAGCTGCGAGAAGCCGGCAAAAAAAAAAAGTTCGTTTCTTTCTCTTTCGAAAGAACGAAATCCTTCGAGAAATATTTTGAAGATTAATTGTGACGGGTGTGAGAATCGCGAACCTTCGTAGCAATTGACTACTAAACAGACAGGTGGTTATTAAGGGGGAAGGGTTATTCAAAACTCAATTGCGAACGAAAATCTTGTAGGTTTCTTTCTTTTTCCTCTTCTTGTTCTCTCTTGTAGAATTAATTGCTACTCGCGGGAATCGTTTGCCTTGACCTTTCTGTCGCTGGCAGAAGAAACAGACACGTATGTAC
Source organism: Trypoxylon attenuatum (assembly GCA_963989405.1). Taxonomy (NCBI): domain Eukaryota; kingdom Metazoa; phylum Arthropoda; class Insecta; order Hymenoptera; family Crabronidae; genus Trypoxylon; species Trypoxylon attenuatum. Next base: position 2,816,159 of record OZ022495.1, read on the forward strand.
TATGTTCCCCAATATTCGAGCAGCTATTTTCTTCTGCTCTCCGCCAGTTTCTACTGGTTCGAGAGAAGTTCTCATCATTTAAGCGGCGGCCACAACTTGTCGAGAAGTTAGAGAAGTCTTCCGAGAGAGGCGGCAGACAAATGGTTTAATTAGCTGTAGTAAGAAGAATCGTGAAATTCTTCGCTAATTGATCCGGTGACTCTTGAGTCTGCTGATTTCGTTACTTTTAACTTATTCAGCATCGTTCCTTCGGTTGGCATTCATCGAGAGGATGCAAAGCCGCACCCTTCGTTCGGCAATAAAAGTAATCGATTAATATCAACCACGAATGAGCTTCCATGACGTTCGGTCATTCACGATTATTAATAGTCGCGGAAATCGATCGCTCCCGAATGCGAACGATGTCGAAAAGCTGACTGCTCGATGTAAATCCGTACATCAGTTGAATTATGTACTATGCTATTTAAATTTATCGGAGATTCACGTATTTAAACGCTGTTGGATTCTCGAATCATACGATCATTAATTCTTACTCCAAACCCGCGAATAATGCACCAACCCTTTTCGACCCTTGATCAAGGTCATCAACCGAGAAATATTCGCGTCGATGGAACATCTCACTCGCACGTTCCACAGAGGTAGCAGTCTGTTAGTTTTTCATTTGTCGAGGGAAAATCCCATCGGGAAAGGGTCGATGGAAGCTTCTGCAAGTGACGCTTCCGAGATTAGAATTTCAGAAGGGTAATGGGAGAATCGTTTTGTCGATCCCTTTTATTATTCCCAATGTTGATTGCAATAGCGGAAGTATCTAATTACACTTTTGTATATTGCACCCATCGTGGTCAAGAAGCGAATTTAATCAAGGTAAAATTCTAGCGAAGGGTAAAATTCGATCGTAAAAGAATACGGTTGGTATAAAGCAATAAATAAGTGACCTATCGTAAACGTCTTTGTGTGCCAAAGGGTTAATGCTACCTTTTGCTCGTAATGGTACCTTCGTTTCAGGATACAAGTTTATTGCAAGCTTTTCCCCTTACGGTTAATATTTAATTATATTTTTCTTATTACCGCGAAACCGACATCAACCTCTTTCCCGATGTATAAAAAAAACTCGAGTGGGAAATCGTAGCGTTGACTCGCTCACCCTTTTCACCCGTCCCATTGGTCACCCACGAGCACCCCTCCTTATCGAGTAGACTCTTTCCGAATGAATTAATCAGCCGACGAGTCGCTAGATTGTGCAGCCGAGTGTGTTTAGAGGCCGATAAACTTTGCGTAATGGAACGCAGCGAAAACCCTGTTATATTGTGCGCACATTCGACCCTTAATGGGTTGGAAATTTAAAGAGCGCGGGTTTGAAATTACGGATCCAAGAAGATAATCAAGATTCAGTCTGAAATTTATCCAGAATTTCATTCTTCAATTTTCTTCTTTTTCCCTGAATTTTTCACCCGGATCTTTTCGAAGGGTTCTTCTTTGAATAGCCAAAGTGGGCGAGTAAGGATATCCGCGATTGGAGAAATAATTACAGAGCTCGAGATGATTGATGGGGAATAAATGCGAATCTCGCGAAATATTATCCTAGAGGGTGGTTTTTTTGGAGGTAGTTCATCGAGTTAGCGAGAAAGCTAGCCGACACGCTGATACCTCGAAAGTGAGTCGTTAGCCAGCCGTATTGATTTTTCCACGCGAGTCTCGAGCTCTGCTGCCATCGAGGGTGTTAGGAAAATGAGCAGTCACATTGTGCAAATATTACCATCCTACATTCACCGTGACGGCCCAGCTTTTATCGATCACTTCGAAGAAAATTTCCTAGGACACTCTTAACGACAATCGGGAATATCGCTGATCATCATTCTTCGTAATCAATAAACCCTCGATCATTCGGAACTACGAATTCCTTCCGCCGAAAAAGTATCTTCTCGAATTACTGTTTCAAGAGAACTATGGTTTCTAACTCCTCGGAAATTGATCTGACTCGTTACCGATCCATTCCGAGGAAATTGAGCTTCTAGAATATTTCCTTCGGGTCAATTAATGTAGCTGGGATTTAGAAGAGTCATGTTGTCGCTGCTGAAGACTGCACTGATTTATTTGAGCTGCTATTTCAGCTACGACTGCTTTTGCAAATACAGTCGTGGGTGTTTACCTACTCGCTTAAGACGAAGGTAACTCGGAGCGTGAGACTTATGGCTGCCGAGTTCCACTGGAAGCTTCCTCGACAAACATCCCCCCCCCCAACCTCCTTCGACCCTCTTCCTTCCTTCGCGAGTTGTAAGCATCGAAATGTCGAAGAAACAACGACCACTCTACGCGATAACTTGAGAAAGTCTCGTTGTACATTCTCGGATTCTCCGAGAAGTTATGCGATGAATGTATTAATTAAGGAAGAATAGATTAATTCGAGCTGTTGAAAAACATTGATTAAAAAGGTTGTTCTTTTAGAGGCGAGAAATAATAAAAAGTTGTAGGATAAAGGAATCTGATGAAACGTGTGTATGGTTGGTGACGAGGAGATTTTCCTTTGTTTCTGAAACAAATCACAGCGCTCAGAGAGATTTCTCTCCTCGATCCGCCTTTTTCCTGCTTTCATTCTCTGTCTCGAATGTTTTGCACCCTTGTTCGTATTTGTGGGAGCCTGTTGCGAAATTCGCATTCTACTCTTTCAATTCTACCCTTAATTAACCATCCGAGTCCTTTGTCCACAGGTGGATTGTACCGAAGAGATTCGTAAACGAATCCCGACAAAAATGAGTTGGAAGTATTTTTGAGGTAACTTGGCAAGAAAGAGTGCACAACTTCGCGTATTCTTTCGACTGGCAGCTCCGAATTGTAGTCGGGAATTTTTCACAGAACTTGTCCAACGATGGGAGAACTCGACGCTGACAAATTGTTCGAAGTGGCACGGTACAGAGGGTGTTCGAATTTTTTTGGATAATAATTCGCGAAACTTGGAAAAATTTCCTCTATTTACCCTGTTCTCTGCTATTTGTCTTTGTTCCATTCGAAACAAGGATACTTTTTAACAACGTAAACAGAGACTATAGAAATATTTTGATTTTATTTTTGCTCTTTTTCTCTTTATTTTTACAGAATTTCTTTTTTAAAGAGAACCTAGTTCGGTGTTAATTGTCAACGGTATTAAGTTTAATAGTAGGAAGTGCACTCCTCAACATAATTAGGCAAACTTGAACTCTTCGCGCGAGAAGTCGCGCGTTGCAAGATTATAAAATAAGAGGGAAAAGTTAGTTGGCAGAAGCAGAAATTCTGTTTCCTCAACGGCGAATTCTCGCAGGCTCGTTAGCAGCATATAAATTAAATTGAAACTGCAAACTTTGGGAACTGTGCCCAAAGAAAGCAGAGATATATTTTTCATCAATGAACTAGTCCGAATAAACTGCACCAGTCCTTTTCCCATTTAAACTCGTAATTCCAACATTCTTCTTGCGTAATAACTTCCGAGGAAATTTCCGCGAATTTCCTACTGCTTTTTAAGATTCGCGCTTTCACTCGCGACTCCTTTATTTCTCATTATTCTCGTCGCTAGAATCCAAAACTCTCCCGTGAAAGAGACAACTTTGAAAGAAAAAATTTTCAAATTAGAATTTTCCTTTAGCTTTCATAATACTTTAAGACGAATTGGAAAGAAATTTGTCTTATTCGTGATTTAATATTTTCAAGCTGTAGAATTCTGAATCATAAACGAAGGTTTTGGAAACGTATTGTGGGTGAAAATCCTGCGACTAAAGACACGTATCGTGCAAGTTTAACGATTGTGTCCCATAAGAACTGCCGATTCGCTGTTCAAATATTAATAACCTCGGGAAATAATTCAACAAGAACGAGGGCTTTGCTCCCTCCGGCCAAGAAGGTTAGCTTGATTCGTGGGCGACGGGTAAGGTCGGGATCGAAGGTCGCACCCCTAGAATCCTCAATCTACAGTTTTACCTCGGAGCGGCACAACCGCGCGAAGAATCGCAATTTACGAGGGTTGCCCCTGATGATCGGTGCATTCCAACGGCCTCCGCGATTTAAATGCCAGCTCATGCATACTGCACAACGCGTAAGCGATTTGCAGAGCGTGACGTCAACGACGCTGTCCTCTATCAACGAACCACCCACGCGTCGATTCTATTCTCATCCTCATATCGCTTCGCCGTGTATTCGATATCTTTACCCCCCCCCCCCCCCCCCCCCCAAAAAAGAAGAAGAAAACAATGATTCGGAATCAGCGACCTTCTACTCTCAGAGAAGTTCTTCTATCCTAATAATTATAATAATAATCTCAATTTAATTAATGATTTTAAATTATTATTTGAAAGCCGATTCGAACTTTGATGAGGAAAATTCTAATGGTAGATTTGGAGGGAGGAACATTTGCGGGAGCATCTTCGAAACTTCCTAATGGGGTGAATTAATTTCGAGAAATTCTATCGACCATCGGTGATCAGAGGTAAATTGGACGTAATCTGAGATGCATCGAGTTCCACTGACATTTACGCTAGCTTTGGAAGCGCATCAGTGTTGCAGCGATGCAAGTGCATTGAATGCATTACATACGAGCGATCTGACCATTGATAAGAACTTGGAATTAGGATCGATCGATTACCATTGATTCGAGTCATCTTCTGATGCAAGAGTTATGGATTTTGCGGGATAAAGATATTCGTAATTGCAAGATTTCTCGCGATTGCAGTGACGTTGGTGGAAGTCTCGGTTTCCATACGAATAAGGGGTGGGAATTCTCCATCTAAATTAGGAGCCTTGTCTCCATTGCGTCTCACCCCAATTCATAGATAAGAGACTGTCGCCGAGTAATTAGTACTTGGTGATCCCGAATAGCGATTATTTCTTGCAGCCGCGACACGCTAATATTAATTACGAGCGGCTTTGCCAGAAGCTCACGTCTTTCATTAAATTAATCCTGTTTCTCGTGCGTTTACAAGCATATTCTCGAGATATTCCATTCCCGCATCATCTCGAATCTAAACTCGAATTGTTCCAGGATTCAAATTTTACTTTGTTTTTTTTTTTTCGATGGAAAATAGAATTCGAGGTTTTGCATTCTACTTACTTTTAGTGGAGAAATCGTAAAAGTAAACAGGAGTATTTTTTTGTCACGCTTTTATCGCGTTGACCCCTTGAAACTCGACCCCCGTGGGATTTGCACCAGCAGGAAATTTACTCGCTGGTTGTGCTTTAATTAATCACAAGCTCGCGCGATAAAAATATCGAGTAATAAATGGACAGTCTCCTGCAGGAACAGCTTGGATACTTGGATGCAGTAACCGCGCGTTAAAAACCAACGTAAACACTTCCCTATATGAAAGCCTCTCGATTATCGTTTTTTCCTTCGTCTTTTTTTAAACAGCAGCTATTAGCCGCCTTAACGATTAACCAACGACTATACTTTTCCCTTAAGAAAAACTTGAGAGTCGATCGTAAATAGCATACTATAGACTATTGAATTTCTGCACTAAATTAATTGCTTTTCGTCAGTAACATCAGGTATCAATAATTCGAGTTTCCTAGTAATTATCGGCTCGGGAGTTTCCGGTTTAGTGGAATTCTAAATGTGACGAAACTGTCTCGAACTGCGATATCCCGGGCGATTAGGTAAAGTGGAGTAAAGGAACGATGGCTGCTCCAGTGAATAGAGGTCTGTCGTTTACAATCCCGTTTGCATTCGTTGGTGACGATGGCCTCGCTGTTACGCGTGTTCTATCGTCTCAGCGAAAACGCGAGTGTCTTCGCGTCTCGTCATGTTTCCCTCTCATGGGTGACACGCTGGATCCAGCACGCCTCATTACCACGACTTCCTTCCACGGAATTTCATGCGGCCGCGTTATCTCTCACGCAATATCGACCACTCGGAGTTCAATAAGCCCCTCTCTCTCTCTATAACTATTTAAATCATCTGAACCATAGTCTCAATATAAATATTTATTACGAAATGATAATCTCTTATGAGAATTATACAGGGTGAGTCAGTGACCTTGCACCAAACTGAAACCACGTATTTTGGGGGTCAATAGAAGCCTAAAAGTCCCGGAACACAAAGTTGAAATCTCAACCCTTTCGGAATTACAGGGGGTTGAAATTTTAAGTTTTAAAAAATCATATCTTGCGACAGGATAATACTAGAGTCACGGGTCTTTTTCTAGAATGTGTGGGAGGGCCCGAGGTACCTGGAAAAAAATATAAACGACGTGAAAATTATTATTAATCCACATTATTATTGATTTTCTCTAAACGGGCAAATTTCACGTTCATAGAAGAACTACAAGAAAATCAATAATAATGTGGCTTAATAATAATTTTCACATCGTTTCTATTTTTTTCCAGGTACCCTGGGCCCTCCCACACATTCTAGAAAAAGACCCGTGACTCTAGTATTATCCTGTCGGAAGATATGATTTTTTAAAACTTAAAATTTCAACCCCCTGTAATTCCGAAAGGGTTGAGATTTCAACTTTGTGTTCCGGGACTTTTAGGCTTCTATTGACCCCCAAAATACGTGGTTTCAGTTTGGTGCAAGGTCACTAACTCACCCTGTATACCTTCTCATTTGATAATGGTCCAATTAATTATTATTTGCAGTCTAAAGTATATTAAAATTCGCAGGTTTCTCTGTATTTTATTTTAAAAGCGAATGCCATCTTTTTTAATATTTTTTTAATATGATTTTCATTATGAAGTTATAATCGTTCTACCAAATTGTAATTTTGAGTAGAATTCAGGATTTAATATGGGGTATACGTATGAATTTTTTTAATTCTACCAAAGGCAGAAGGTAACGAGGAAGCGTTCGCGCGTCGGGATTCGGTGTCAAATAAAAATTGGCAGGGATAACGAGGCAACTATAAATTTCCGGGAGCCCTCTGGAGAGACTGCGCTCGAGAGACTCGATTGCTAGTGGAAATAAGGAGCTGTCACGAAGTGGCCAAGGGAGCAAAGCAACTTCCTCTTTCTCTTTCTCCTCTTCCTTCAAGAAATTGTTCTGTCCGTGCATCCTGTAAACTCTTCCTACTATGTCCACTCCTCCCGCGAGTTTGCTTTCGTATTTCATTAACCTATTTCCTGCTCAGGTTACGTTTCCCACCCGGAACTATTCGTCTTCCGCTTTGTCTCGGCACACTCTTGTCGCTTAACTAGCTGCCGGCGAAAAATGTCCGTCAGCCAGGTCCTCGTTAAGGGGAAAAAAGAAACAGAAACACGTATTATAGGAAAATATCTGGAAGATTTATTGTCCAAGAAATTCTTAAAGTAGCAACAGTCGCATCCACACATTTCGTCTGGATTAGTCTACAAATAGTCTTACAGTAAAAAAATAATACATTTCTACATTCTTCGCAATTTTTTTTCTTAAATAAATCGCAAAATTATCCTATAAAGTTTCGCGCGCTTGACATTCGCTGTTTGCCGATTAGAAAGGGAAAAGCAGAAGCGAGTCTTTGTCGAAGTGCACTTATTGTGACGTGAGGGGCTCTTCGAGAGAGTTTTATTGGCACTCGGCAAGGGGCAGGAAATAACAGCAGCACGCTATCCGTAGCACGACCGTTAGCTTTACAGCTGTAAATCCCTCGTAAACGGTCTGGACGAGCCGCAACTACCAGTCTCGCACATAATTTTCCAATTAACCTCCTTTCCGTCGATCGCCCCGCACGAACGATGTCTCGAACGAAATTATACCTCTAGCCAAGAGTATCCGTGAAAATTGACGCGCGCGAAAGAAAATCTGTGGCTCGAGAACAAAAGTAGTCTGATTCACGAAGAGTTAATATCGACAAATATTGACTCGTAGAATTGATACCCGCCCACGAAGAGAAACCTCTCCTCGTTTTGTCCCGTTATTGCTCGCCTACCACGGTCATTACGCCGACAAAGGAATATATTTAACGATTCTGTGACACTCAAGAAGATTCCTACACGTACATCGAGATCACGTAAGAATTGCTGGAAAGAGTCCAAGTCTCCTCGTTATTCGCAGAGGTAAATTGGGAAACTATAAGCTTGCGATCGATACCGTTACCAAGGTCGATTTTCGATTTTTCTTCCCGTCGAATGCAGTCTGAACTGCAGACTGAGATTCTAGAGCTCGAACAGGGTAATTCGTCGAGACTGGTGAATTCTTTCGCATCGTGGCACTCCGATAAATCATCGTGAAGCAATTGATCCGCAGACTTCGAAATGGTCATCTTCCTGCTGTTCCAGAAATCTTCCCAGTCTTCTTCCTGGTCCAGAAAGCTGTGATTCCAGAAAGGATTTCTCGGTGAGTTATCGGCTATTCCCGATAATTCGAGACCGGATTCATCTTCGCTTGCACTGACGAGTATATGCGTAGCGTTTTTCAATGGGGTGCTCGTGTGACTCTGTTTCACGCAACTGGTCGATCTGCTCTTGGTCCCTTGCTTCAAGTTCGAATTTGTCGAATCGGTAGAATTCACCCCGGAACTTGATTCTCCATCGCTGCTCTCGTTGCTCGGGCCGGTGAAGGGAAAAGTATTCTCGCCGAGGTCGATCCCAGAATCTCGGAAGAGAGAAACGTAACTGTTATCCTCCGGTGGGAAATCCTCGACGGATCTCCAAGGTTGCGGTGCGGTGTTCCTCTCCGATGTTCCAGGAAAATCTCGCGAAAGTCTCCGTTCCAAGCTGCCGAAGAACGATTCGCGAGACTCTGAATTCGTGGAAAAAGAGAGTTCAGCCTCTCCGTGAACTTCCGCCGTAACGGTCATCGGTCCATCGATTGCCGAGGAAGCGTTTGGGGCGTTCATCTCGGTCTCAGCATTCAGCAATGACGACAACGATGACGAGGAAGAAGATCGACCAGCAGAGTCTCTCGCCAAACGCATTCTCCTCATGGCATATTCGTCCAAAGGTCGTCTTCTGAACAAATTATTGCTACCCTCGCAGATGAAGATTCGCTTGAGGCTCTTTTTGCGACGAAGCACTTTGCTCGATTTTGGGTCGTCGATCGCCAGAGGCTTCTCTTCGGTGTCGTTCTCTTCGAATCGAGCTCGATGATGGTCCTCGATCAAGCTGACACTCGCTCGATCATTCGCCTCATCATCCACTGGCACCACTTTCGATTTCTTCCCGAAGATCGATGCTATTCTTCTCGAGATTTTCTTGCGCCGATTAGCAAACTTGGCGGAACTGTTCCAGCAGAAGGTGCCGCTGGATTCCGGGTCACTGTTGAATGATTCTGGCTCGCTGGACAACGTTGAACCAGACGACCATAGTCGCTGAGGTCGATTCCACGCAGAGTCGAAGACGCCACTGCTCGGAGACTTTTTCACCCAGTCAAACATCTTTCGGCGAAGCAGCGGAAGTGAGTACTGTTACGAAGAGCACAGAGTGACAGGTGAGAGAGTTCGTTTGGAGGGAAATCTCGCTGGCGAATCCTCGTCGTGCGACGGTTTAATTAATTCTGAAGGGTTGTTAAAGCGGTCTCCGTACTTAAAGGTAGAAGCACCTTTGGAGTGGGGGTTAAGGACCAATTCACCGAAGAAGGTTTATGGTCCGCTGGTTTGCGCGGAGGCCCACTCCAATCCGACGGCAATCCTCGACCAATCCCTTGCCAAGACCGTCATAATCCCTCGACCCTATCCCCAATAGAAAAATTAGAAGTGATTCTCCTCGAAATATATTCCTTCGTATTCGCCAACTACCTTCATCCCCCCAGTCTCGCAATCTGAATTTTTTTCCTATTTTCCTTGCTGCTTGACCCCAACAGAAAATGAAACATTTTTCCGATACTTTAGGAAATTTATCTTTCGATATTAATATTTCACTCTTGATACTTTAGGGGGGGAGATCGAATAAGTTTGTCACTAGGACCGTTCTCGACAGGCAAGCGATGAGAATAGCATCGAGCTACCAGATTCTCTTATCACATTTGGATTAGAAATCGTGTCACTGACGTGGAAATTGATAAAATCTCATTCCCGCATCTCGTTCTTTGATCCGTCCGGTTTGGACGGAGCGGGTGCCGACCCGAGAATAATTACTGCGGGCGAAGCTTGCCGAGTAATTAATTTCAGTCTCGCCACTGCAGCTGAGCGAGCCGCGGAATTTTCCGGGCGTGCCTTTTTCTCTTCTCAGATTTCCCGTTGTGGAAAATTATTAATTCTACTTTGTCTGGAGTCGGCTACAGTGATGTTATAATCGATTGCATGAATATTCATCAATTTATTTAACACTAGAAGTGGGCGAGTAATTAGATCAGTCAGTTCGGAATTTTTCATTAGGGAAACACTAAGGCAAACATAGCCAAAAATCAAGTAGGTAGCTCTAAATCAGCACATGTATCAAAATGATTTACAACTAAATTTAGTGGAAGTCTAGGACCTCTGGTATTGTCAGAAAATCTTACAATACCTTGGCAATGCGCATTACAGCAGCATTTGGAACTACTTATCGCTGCGAATCATTTATTTCCAAACTAAACTTAGTAAAAATAAAGTATCGCAGCAGGTTGCTCGATAAAATCATGACAAATCAACTACGATGCGCGTCGACTAAATGATCGGTTGATATTAAAAAAGTCTCAAATAAAATACAGAAACAAGTGTCACATTAATTGTTACGTAATAAAATACTTTGAATGTTGTACGATAATAAAATATTTTGAATAATTTGTTCTTTTATTTTGATACGTGCGTTCCACCTCAGGTTAGAAAATTATTACTTGATCCATCAACCAATTTGGGTTGGAGACTAATACAGGGTGTCCCAGCAAGAATGTCGAATGAAAATATCTCCGTCAATTGTGTAAGATACGCGAAATCCGCAGAGGGCAAAGTTGCATGGTTCGAAGGGGCTCGTTGAATGGCGGTATGGGGGTGTTTTTACAATAGGGTGGTTTTTAGTTATTAATGTTAACTTAATATTTTTCAACGGGTCGACCTACTTTTTTTTCGATATTCTGAATGCTGGGATCAAGGCGAATTCAACGACCTATGACAAAAGGCCTTTGGGGGTAGTTCACCCCTCGGGGGTTGTAAATTTTCTCCTTTAAATATCTCTTAAACAATTAGATTTAGAGAAACAATTGTTTAACGAAAGTTACATGGTATTAATGGGACTATCAGTTGGTGTCATCAAATTTTTGAAATTCCAATTGTTTAAACATTTTTTTATAAACAATAATGTTTTTTGACAATGAACATCTATTTTTTTTCTCGGATCATGGTGGAGGATCGGAAGACGAATTCATGGGTATGCATCATAAGGTGATTTTAGACCCCTTCCTAAAAAGTGTGGAAAATTATTATATACATAATTATTGTATATCTCAAATGAAAAAATACTTTCTCATTGTCGTCGATTGTTGGTAAATGAAATTTTGGAAGAAAATTAGAATTGTGAGAATCGCAACAAAGATCGTAACGTGGGAGGATAGTATTATCCTTGGCTCTGCGGAAATAATCAATGACCATGGCGCCAAGAGGACTAACGCGCGCTCTTCCGCGAAAACTCTTCTATTTTCATTGCCCTCGACCCACGCGCGTCCCACTCGCATGCCACTAGCATGATCTTCGACCTCTCGAAACTGGGTCAAAGGTCGCTGCCAACCACGTTATCCGTGACAACGGAAATCTCGACTTTCCTTTCCACCCTTCCTCGATCCCTCAAATGAATTAATCCTTCTCACTTGCTCGTCTTTTTTCGCCACGAGAATAAACTACCCCGAGCCTCGTCGAAGATGAATCCTAGGGTCTAAAAAACGACCGACTCTTATCTAACCGAGCCCATTCGCCCGACGAGTACATCCTTGACAATCAGGATTTTCCCCGGAGAATTGCTGGGATTGTTTCACTACGAAATTAACTCTCGAAATCCCGCTGGTAAAAAAAAACAGATATTGTTTGTTTTGCCGTATCACAAGCTACATCGGAACGAAAACATGCGACTACCTTTTGGAAATTTATATTAAATTTCAATTGTAAGGATTTCGTTACTTCGGTTACACGTTAAGCGCACATTTATATAACCGTTATTAACGAATTTAGTGGAGACCGATATTTGAGGATCGCTGGTAAAAGTAGCAGTAATATTCTATTGTAAGTCAGTAGTGTTATAAAGGTATTTAATTGCCTGGCAGGTACATCTGTCTAGCAATAATCTGTGGTGTAAGGAAAAGTGCTACAAAGCTAAATGGTGACGAAAAACCGGGGATAGGATTCTTCCGGTTCTAAATGCACAAATAGAGCACCTACGAACAATGGGTCATAAAGAGAGTTGCTCGGGTTTCTAGAGGAGGATAAGGGTTGGGAGGGTGGTATACACTAGCTCGAGTGCGTTACCTAGAAACACGGTAATAAATCGAGGTCGAATCGCCTCGTTGCGCGCCACTGATTTTCGAGTGGTAGCTTAATCCGACGAAGGGATCACAGTGTACTCGCTTATACTCGCTTATCCCCGGTTCCTTTTATTGTCCCTCTCTTGACCGACGCGATTAATTCGAGTCTTACCACCGAAACATTACCCTCTTTCTCTTTGTCTACATTAGCTAGAAGCCAAATTTCGTTAATTGCAATATTGATCCGAACGATTTACCACAAGCAATAAACCGGGAAAATACAAGTTTTACAAATATGGAAAAATTGTGATAAATCTGTTTTTTAATTAGTTGGTTCGATGAAGGAGAATCGAGTACTGAGATCGAACGAGAGTCACGATAGTTAAATTCCGCGTAGAGTTAACCTTTTAGATACGGCAGGATTTTGCGCGTGGCTATTTCTCTGGACGGCAGTGTATGACGTGAACGATGTAAAAACGATACAACACTGCAAAGTGGGACGGGCAATGCCGTTCTGTGCGCGAGTAGATTCAAATGAAGTAATTGATAATCCACTACAGCAGCGCGGCGTTCAAAGATGACATCCGCGAAAGCCACTATAGTGGTTCCTCGTTCAGAGAGATGACATCCGCGAAAGCCACTGTAGTGGCTCCTCGTTCAGAGAGATGACATACGCGAAAGCCACTATAGTGGCTGCTCGTACCTAAAAGGTTAATGAAAGCCTGAGGGATTTGGTTTTATTGGAGTACCATAGAGAAGCGCTTCTCCAAGCTTGGAAGATTATGTCTGTTATTAATATTAGATGCCGCTGTTTACGGCGAGTAAACCCGGAATGGGACGAATGGGATACTTTGATCCGAGATATCGCCAAGCTTCTCGGTAATATCGACCTTTTATCACGGCACTGAATTCGCTATCTAACTTTAATCCTCGCCGGTTCATTAAGCTCCGATCAAACTCGAGTTCCAGACGATTGACAGATTTCAAAATGACTGGATTCACCGGCAACAAGTCATCTCCTCGTCTTAATCGATTAATCATAAATCCAAAATTCGTTATCCCATTACTTGCTTCTCACTTAGAGAATAATTCATATTTTGCGGAAGATGGAAATCCCGAGGGGAGAGGATAGTTTATGCCACTGACAGGTATCAGTCGCAGGTAGAACTCTCTTCCTCTCTCTCTCTCTCTCTTTCTCACGACTTTGTCAGTGTAACTGGTTCTGATCGACAGCCATAATCACGATTAAATGCGCTATTCTGATTAGGTCAATATCGCAGATTGTCACTTCGAAATTTCAACATCAGTGAGTCACCAGTGCACCGCAGTTCCTGGTCAGATTGGCGGGAGTTAATTAAATACTTTCCACAGGGGCTATTTGCATAATGAGGTTAATGACTCGCGAATAGTAAAAATGTAATGGAGTCCTTGTCGCCGTGCATTTAATTATACGTACATTTTGATTTGACGGAGGCACGCTGGAACTCATTTGCACCAAGGGCTCATCCCATTCTGCGGGAATTTTGTCGATAATAATCATTTCCAACCGCGTATTTTGTTCTATCGTTTGACTGTCGTTCATTACCGCTAAATGATTGCCGGGTCACCGCGAATCTCATTTTCGCCAAGATCGAATTAACGTACACACGTCAATTTGGCTCGATGCCAGAGGGCGAAAGTGGCAAAAAAATTCTCATAAAAATAAGGAATATATGGGATTATTAGCTACGAGAACCATTTGAGATTCTCACGAATAATGAATAATAGACAAATTCACATTATCTTTTTACCGGAAACTATCTATAACGCGGCATTCTTTGAAAGAGTGATTACTATAGAAATTTGGAAAAGTTGCGGATAATAAAAGTGTGGAATATTTTGGTAACATAGAAAAGACTGAAGTTGAAAGAATAAAGTAGACGTCTCTCGGTTTTAAGCATAAGCAATAAGCTTGAACGCAGTTTATGAGGATAGAGGGGTCGTTAAATATGCCAATTAGCTTTCGGGATTTTTCGTATTTCCAAGAGAAGAAAAGGGAGAAGGGAACGGTGCGTATTGATCCGCGAGCAAAGAGACAGCTCGCGAAGTTGTATTTATTGTCTCCAAGGAATATCGAACCATCGGTTTGGCTACCTGAACTGACAATAAGCCGATTAACTGAATTCCGTCAATTTCGGATCCTCGTTCCATCGGTACTCGCCCTTTGGTTAGAATACTCAAACGGTACCTTTGCGGACAAAGGATGCATTCTCGTCGATATTAGACGCTGGGTAAATGCAAATTGCCTCGTATTATGTGAGAAGCTAATTTCCACTCGAAGATGGAGTTTCAGCCAGTAATATTCCTCAATTATCCAAGTGAGATATCAACGATAGAATCGATTTCACCGAGAATTGAAATCAATCAGGAGATGTATCGTGATCGTATCAGTGAAAATTGGCAGCAATCTCACGACGGATAAAATGATCTCGGAGATTCTACTTCGGTTTGGATTCTACTTCCCATTTACCGGAGCTCGTTTTTCCTATATCGAGGTTTTTTTTCCCCCGCGTAACGGGTGGATCGGCTGAAATAGACGAGGGACCTTGAACAATCTTTCGCTTCGATTCGAGGCTAACTGTGAGTTTTACCGAGATAACCCGCAGTACGATTATGATAAGCCAATCGGTGCTGCTTTGTTCCTTGGCTCGATGTGAAGAATGAACGGAGGGTTGAATTTCATTTCATCCTCGGAAAACCTCCAACAACTTGGAACGAGAAATCTTTATATTTATCTTTCTTCTTCGAATGATCCGATTACATTAAATACTACAAGATTATTCCACAAGAAATAATTTTTATCATTTTCTTTTCACGTATATTTTCGCGTATATTTTGAGAATGAATTTTTGGGGGAGGGGCATAATTCGATTGGAAAGTGGAAAATCCACAGGTGTCCTGGGAGGAGGTACCTACTGACCTACCGTTATTCCGATCCGGGTTAAAGTAGTGTGGATAGTAGTGGGGGGCAGAGGGTAGAAACGGTACTTGTCGGGGAAGGGATGCACCGAGACCAGCGAATTTTCGAACAGGTACAAATACGGGTGACTTGACGCTCCGCGATCATTTGAAAGCGAAATTTCCAGCTGAACGGTTCGTGACAATACTGGGTAAGCTCTGTTGAGCTTCGCGAAAACGGACTCGATAACCGTGTGGTGATCAAAGGGTTGCGATTGTGCGTGAAATGTGAATCAAAGTTCCGAGCGATTTCGGTTAGAGTCGCGAAATTCGAATATTCTAGCGAGATTCGATAGTGTCAGGATCGCTGGATATTTAAGGTGTCGAGTGATACTCGAGAGGTGTTATGAATAACACATGCAGAATGAACACGTTTCTTCAGCGCATGTTGAGAACGAGCAACGAGGAGGTTCGTATCGGAATTTCAAATCGAATCAAATATTTATCTAACTATCCAGCTTGTAGCATATAATCAGAACTACTTGATCCACTTCTCTAGAAGATTGCTCAGGAAGAATGTTTTGTAGATTGTTTATTATTATTATTATTATTTATAAGGATCTTTTATTTTATTATTATTCATAAGGTTTTTCGTTTATTATTATTCATAAGGATCGAAGAAAGTTAAATATAAAAGTGAAGATGGATGAATACGTAGGAATTTTCTTTCGTGTTGCAGTTAAACAAGAGCGTGGAATCCGAGGAAAAAGTGGAGCGCAACAACGATTCGTTTAGAAGTGGCAGTTCTACGAAGGGTAGCTGGATCAAGAAACTCGGCACGTATTCGCCCAGTAAATACAAAGTTCTTGGGAGTCCCATGAGATCGAGCACAATGACGAGGTTGGACAGTGGATTCTCCAGTGGGTACCTATGCGGAACCCCAAAGAAGGCATCTCCCCATTCCCCGCGATCGCCATCCGAAATTCCAGACTTGGAAAGCATAGTGCGCGAGTTCGAAAAAGGCTTTTTATCCCCGACAAAGCAACAGCAGCAGTATCAACAGCCCGATGTCACGACGGACCCAGTGAAACAGCGAAATTTCGTCAAAAAGATCGTAGCAGCGTTCGAGGTCAAGTACAAGAGTTCCAACGAGACGAAAATCGAGCACGACGTCCTTCAACTCGAGCGACAATCCACCGAAGAAAAACGTCTCAGTCTCGGTAGCTTTTTAAATTCGCCAGAGAAAAATCTTGGAATATCCACTAGTCCGATAGCTAAGAGCTTTTGCGAGGAATCGAAAGTCGCTGGGGAAAAGAGTGAGGAAGGAAGAAGATCTGGAGTGTTTTCGAGTCAGTTCAATGACAGTAGAGTGGAGAATAATAGGCAAGAGAAGTCTCGAGTGTTTTCCAGTCCTTTCATCGCAAGGAGCGCGTCGAAGGATCCTGATCGAAGATCCGGTATTTACATGAGTCCAATCAACGTGCAGAGACAAGATTCGGAAGGTTCTGCAACCGCTGAATACGTGGATATGAGTTTCGCCGAGCTGAATAGAGAATCCTCGATAATCGCCGGAGGTAGATCGAGCTTCCTACACAAACCACTATCTCTCGACGATACCAAGTGCATCGACGACCTGGATCTAAACGCTACGTTCCCCCAAGCCGAGGAGACTATTCCCCTGGAGAGTCATCTTCTCAACGAAACACTCGAATCATCCTTCGATAATTTCTCCACGATCGAAAGAACCAGCACGAAGATCTCTACGTTGGATCGATCTCCAAAAATCGTAGGTGCGTTCCTAAAGAAACCGATCGAAGTCGAAGACACCTCGATCGATTGGATTCCAATTACCGGGAAGAAACTACCGCGAAAGAGGTCACTGAAGAAGCTACTATCAGCGTTAACTGGAAGAAAATCCACGCAGAAGAAGAATAAATCTCTCTTTTCCTCCGAGCGAAATCTTTGCGAAGAGCCACGAGATCTACAGGATTCCGGATACGATGAGCGATCTTGCTCCTCTTCGTCTCTGACATCGTTGATCTCGATCACTGACGCGCTACTGCATCAGGAGAACAGTTACGTGGGCCCGGAGCGTAGATCCACCGCGCTGACAACTTTTAGCAGAACAATATCCTCGACAGCCGAGAAAGCAGAAGAGGAGGAAGAAGAAGAAGATGAAGCCTTTCAAGACACGTATGGAGTGAAACGTAGCAAGAAAAAACTCTTGTTAACAGAAGTACCACGAGAAGAATTAAAGGTAGATTTGGGCCCAATGTATCCTACCGCGACGAAGCTCGCTACGATGTCACTGGATCGCAGATCACACTGCAAGCCAAAGGAGCACAGTCTATCTCCCGTCTACCACGTGCCGATTACGAGGGTTCCGAAACATCCGTACGCGTCGCGGATACCCAAGCACCCATTCGTCTCCTTGACAAAAATGGACGACGCTCCAGAGACTACGGAGCCCTACTCCGAGGCTTCCGTGACGATCCGCAATGACCTTTACGAGGTGGAATTCCGACGAGGATCTCACGACGAGTACATCTCGTCACTCGCATCCACCGATAGAGCTTCTTCCGGTGGAAGCATCTACGACGAGCCAAGAAGATTCCTTTCGAAATCCGAGCCTGAAATCCCGGCAATGTGCCGACGACGCGATGCTGATGCACTTCGTCGTGGAGAACGTATTTACGACGTGCCACGAGCTGCTAGACTCGAAAGGCCCAGATCGAGCGTCTACGAAGATGCGCTTTCGCTTAAGAGGAGAACGGCCAATCTGACGATGAGCGCCCCTGCTAGCTTTTATTCGGCCAATACCAACAGTGAGTCACACTATGCAACGGTCAAACACAGAAGCAAGAGGATCTACTTGAGCCGGGACATGCTGAGCTCCATGGCTGATTTCACCGCGATGGAGAGGAGCTCTTCATTCTAAAGGTACCAGACTGGTTTGCGTCATAATTCTTAGATGGCGATGATAGGAGGGTAAGGCGAAGGTATAAGATTTAAGTCCTGTAAGGGTCGAGTCACGGTTTTCCCCTGATAGCAACGCGTTGGTAGGTGACTAACAATTTTTCTCCACTCCCGGAATGCTCGAGGTATTTTGATCGAGGGAACGTGGAAAATTCGTAATAATCGTATTGGACGCCGAGGGGAATTTCTTTATTGACGCGGTCCTCGAGAGATCAAGATTTTTTAGTGATACGTCCTACGATGGAGATTAGGTACAAAGTTTTACATTTAATTTCTGTAGACAAAGTTCAATCTTCTTTTAATGATCTCATTCAAGGGAAGTCGTTTATTAAATTGATGGTGAAGCATAATTACTTAATCGTGCCCAACTTTCCTAATCTTACGGAGGTTGGGCAATTAGCGATCGTAATCGTGGTAAAAGGGTGGTCGTCCAGTCGGAACAATTCAAGTATTGCGATTAGTGAGCAATCTGGAACGAGCATCCTCTGATCGATCAGGTAATTGAGCGTAAATCTCTCGGCGACGATACATCGGGAAATATTTTTTCGGATTCTTGGAGTCTCGAGTATTTTGCAAAAAATATTCCGATCGATCTCTAATCGCGAGAACAACACATTTTTATATTTTTATTTTCACGAGGAACCAGTCGAATTTTTCGAATAATATTTATGGTGAAAGATTTTCTATATTGTAATGTATCGCTGCTCCACCGTACAACCTTTCCGACTTATATGAGAATTGATGGAGTGCCATTGTCTTCCGATAACGCGCGAGAATTATGTTACGACAAGCAAGGTAGAATTATTCTTGAGCTGCCGCCCATATAGTCCTAAGATTATTGTACATCGTCGACGATAAAATTCACGAGATCCATTTGTCGGGATTAATGTGATGATCTCGAGGATATTATTAATTTAACGGTAACCTTAGAGAATCGTAAGAGAACCTCGTTCGTTTTTGCAATTGCAAAGATCGTGAGTGGAGGCAACCACAAAATTGTACTTTATAATAATCCGCGCAATTAAAACTGACTTATAATTATCGCTTTAACTGCTGCGAGGCCTCTCTCGTATTTCCTTGAGAAATACTTCGAAGAAGAGGATATTCACCAGAATTCAAAGGACTATGCGAACACTTTTTGTACATAGGATAAAATACCTCGTCAGTATTACAATGATATGTTCTTAACAATTAAGAATCTCGTGTCGCCTAGTCCGTTTAGTAATAAGATTTAATTAAGTCGCTAAAAATCACAGTTCTACTTGTTAGAATAAATCAGCGTCATTCACAATTGTACGATAGAATTTTATACGATACAATTATATTTTTATACGTTTTATAATTATACACTTTTTATACATTTTATATTATTGCAATGATCGCAGAATAAAAATGTTTATTTAGCACAAGTGTTTTCTCGATCAATGGAAAGTGGCCAAGGTTTAAGCGAGGAACTTGGGAATTAAAGGTCAAGAACCCTTGCCATTAAGAGGCGACCCTCTTCTATCCGTCTACGAAGCACCGCAAATTACATCGAAAACTTCCTTCATCCATATCTCCCACCGCAAAAATCCAAAGGATTTTCGAGGGCTCGACACAATGTCGGTGTATAATTAGACGCTCGAATGGGACACAAGAGACGTAATCGAGAGGTAGCAAACGATTAGGGGGTGTTAGTATTCGCGAGCGTCATCGGTGACCTCGCTGGTTCGATTAAACGTTGACGCAGACGTCTTTGACTTCTTCCAGACGACTAAAAAGAGGAAGAAGATAGCTAACGTGAAAGTAACAGAATACGCATCTTGCGAACAAAGGAATCGCCAACCGATACAACATGCGATTCTCCTGAGTAAATTTCCTTCCTCTTTTTCTAACCGTACTGACTTTTTTCTTTTATCGAGATACGAAAAGGAGTGGGATTGATCGGTGGCCGAAGTTTGTCTGGGGATTAGAAATAGCTGAGAGAAAATGACGAAGGTGGTAAGAGCACCTAATCTCGATAGAGATTCTCCCGAGATTCGTGGTAGAAAAAGCGAGAGAAGCGACACACATGGGGGAATTTTTCTCGATAGTCATTTTCTGGCTACTGATGACTAATGGTTCTCGTGTGACAAAGCTACTGCAGCGGTACTATTATTCTCTTGCATGAGAGAAATGTGTAGTTGGACAATTATTTATCGCCTTATGTTACCCTGAAAACTCATTAGTTTCTTTGTATCTGTTCGAGACATAATCGAACGGAAGACAAACTACGAAAATGGAAGATTCGAAGGATTCGAGTACACGGGCTGATTGATCGGATTAATATCCAGTGATTTATAAATCGTAGTGTTTAACATTAATTGGCCGTAACAGGTTCGTTAGTGAGAACGAGAGAGAGAGAAATGAGAATCTGTAGAATCCTAAATCTCAGGAAGATTTATGAGTCGTC
Organism: Trypoxylon attenuatum; assembly: GCA_963989405.1. Classification (NCBI taxonomy): domain Eukaryota; kingdom Metazoa; phylum Arthropoda; class Insecta; order Hymenoptera; family Crabronidae; genus Trypoxylon; species Trypoxylon attenuatum. The sequence goes on from OZ022495.1 coordinate 2,836,807, forward strand.
TTCCAGAAAGAGAAGATTACGTGTCTCAAGATTAGAGTTTAGTCGAACGGCGCCGGATTAGGCGCTATTGTAGGTTTAAAAGGAATTTTTGCTTATGGCTGCTTAATTTGTTTGTTACACTTGTTTGTCAGAAACAGCAAGATCGCCTTTATGCAAACACTAATTCCATATCTTTCAATTTGACTCATTTCCTTTGAATTCCACTTTCTTGCTCGGAACATTCACGAAGAAACTCACGGATAGAGAGAGAGAGAGTAAATTGACCCTCACTTTACTAATTGTAAGAGGCATAAACACTACTGAGTAAATCTCGAACAAATTTTATTACGAACCCCAGTTCTGCTCGAGATTCTCCTTGGATACAATCGCAGTCTCGTTCCACATCATCAAACAGTTTTACTGGCCAAATATCCGGAATGCAAAGACCTTATGAATTTAACTCGATTCAATATCCTCCGAAGGATTAAACAGCGCCCAGACGAGAGCTACTCGCGAAATTAATCAGGACCCGAGGGCGAAATAATTTATCGGATTTTTTAATCCGATCGCGAGCTAAGTTTCAGCATAAAGCTGCGCGATAAATTAAAAAAGCTTGATAAAGCAATTGAGATTAGCAGCTGTATCAAGAGCATAGAAAAAAAATATTTATTATTTTCTTATTTAGTCATTTTTCGAAAGAAAAAGTAATTATTTATAATAACTTGGAATTATCGAATCGAAACACTATTTGTTATATTCATTTTTTAATTCGTCTGCCGGCTCAATAAGAAAGAAAGTTGCGCGACAAAGATGCGCAAATCGAGACGCGAGGGGTAAGTTTAACAACCCAATAAAGTTAGCGGGGTTTCCGCGTCGAAATTCACTGTCAGTCCCAAGGAGACGGTCCGAGAGAAAAGTGGCAAAAGTGTAGTAGGAACACGGAAAAAAGGAGGGCCGACAGAACGAGCCGTGGAAAGAAGCAATTTTCCAGGGTGACGACCTAGAAAATTGCTGCAACCTGGCCGATTTAACGTTGCCGAGTGCCAACGATTTTTTTATTCTCCCACTCAACGCTAATATTATACACGGCTCGTCGAGGTTCTTCTACCTTTCTCTTTTTCGTTTGGTACCTTGCCTAACGCAATTTGGCCCATCATCGCGGAATAAGAATCTATTTCGTCGACTTTGCGATTTCTATTTTTATGCGAAACGCCAAAAATTTTTATTGCGAATCTCTACAATAAAGTAGAAATTTTCTTTTTTCTAATAACTTTTTAAAATTATTCCAATCTATCGTTGTTCTGCATCAATAATGAATTTACTTGGTAATAATGGAAGAAATCCGCCGATCACAGGAAATACCTCATGTCTCCTTTAGTCGAGGAGACAATCCAGCAAGAACCAACGAGAGCGAACGACGAGTTTTGTCGAGGCTTTGTCGGAATGCAAAAAGAAGAGCACGCGCACCGCTAGCGGTATTGTTATCGCGATTGTCGGGGGATAAAAACGACAGATTCCTTTTGTCAGGGTAGAAAAACGCCACGACAAAAGTATCATAAATCGATGGAAGAGCTTACTGTGCAGTCGGAGGGAATATTCACGAGGAAAACAAGGAGGAGAGAGACAGCATTTCGAATTTTTTAGTATTCTATTAAAAGCTTTGCTTTTTCCCAGTACGAAAGAGTTTGGAAGAAATCAAATTAATGACGGGAATGTCCATTGAATTTCTATGTCAACTTGACTACGTTCTTGGTTCCTTCAAGACTCTCGATTGTCTACCCCACAATTTACTGCCAATTTTTATGCAGAATATTAAAAAGTCTATGTCATAAATCGCAGCCAGTGATGACTAATTACTGAGGAAATAATTTTTAAATATGCTTAACATGGTCCGTGCTAAGACGTTTTTGCTCAACTTGTCCATTAGGCCACGATATTTTCAGCGCACTAAATAAGCATGTCAGCGTGTACCACCGGTGGTACACGTGGCCTTAAGATCAAGTTTAGCGTGTGCCACTGGTGGTACACATGGCATGGAACGTGTTCAATTAGTAATAATATTGAATTTTGTATCAACGATCGAGTTGGTATTTGCACAAGAATTCCCAGTTGATGTGTTACAGATATCTGACATGAATAGACATACGCAGAAAGATATATAAATATGTAAATTTGGTAGAAGTTGGGACTCACCGAGAATCGGGTGAAGAATCGGGCTTAAAATCCTCGAAAAATTTAGCTGGGAAGTATGGCTATGAGTAACGACGACACACCGGTTGGGAAACCTAGGTTGGAGTGAGTGCGCAACTACGGTTTTCGATCATTTCCAGCCGATGCTCTGTACTTTACAGATGCACTGGATGCTTACAACACGTTTAACACTACGCACGTCTCGAAACTCTACTTTTTGCCACTTTTATCGCGAATTTTCCTGAGCACAAACGCGGTAGGGTTACAACACAATACTTCGCGGCACATAACATGGCGCCGGAGCACTTTCCGATAGTTTCAAAACCGCTGCTCTGATTGGCCGAACGAACTACAGCGAAAAGCCGCAACGGCGCCGTCTGGCGGAAGGAAACTGAAGGACAGAGATCAAAGTTATCGGAATGTGTCAATCCTATTGGAGCTCCATGAGCCAATGAGAGTAGCGGATTTCGAATGATCGGAAAGTCGGCGCGACGCCATATTGTGCGCCATATCGAGTGCCGCGAAGTATTGTGCCGTTAGATCTCCATCTCAGTACTCGGGAAAATTCGCGATAAAAGTGGCAAAAAGTAACGTCGCGAACTGCGAGTGGTAACAAAAGTGTTGTGAACATCCAGTGCATCCGAAAGGCATAGAGTGCAGGTCAGAAACTGCCGGAAATATTAATTATACACTCCCTCCAACATCGGCTTACCAAACAGAGCGTCGTCATGAATCACACATACTAACGCGCAACATTTTTCGAAGATATGGACCGGCACTTCCCGCCTGCTACATTGGTGAGTCTAAGATTCCATCAAATTCACGAATTCGCATGAGTTACGTATACGCATCAATTCAATGGACCTAAAATATGTTCGTTGATAATTCTCATATTTGTTACTATTGCGTAGTACGATTTGCGTACGAAAATTCGTACTGAACCCCGAGATGCACTACTACGCATCGGCGAACTACAGTTAAAATAGCGATCGGTAATATCGCTGTGTTAGCAGTGACATACGTGATAGGTTATGTGCAAATATTTATAGCAGTAGAGTAAGAGTGGTTATAGTATCCTGTAAATGCAAACACAATTTTGGAACATCATAAGTTTCGGAATCGTAGACACTTAGACATTCATATGTTGTATTTATCCAAACATACATAATACAGACGAATTTAAAAGAGTTATATCTATGGTTAGTTCTCTCAATTTCGAGGATATTTCTTCGACTGCCTGCGTAAGCGTACCGCGAACCATGGTAAATTTTCGAACCGGATATTAAATCGGATATCCGGTCGCGCGTTTCCTTCATTCCAGTTGTAACTTCTCTCACGTTAGATGTCGCCGCGGCAAAGATTTTCGAAGATCTTTCAACATTTTTCTTGCTTAGTTGCTGTCAATTTGGCAGTTGCAAAAGAATGACCAAATACGTCGTGAGTAACGCCACTATCTGGAAAATATTCACCGTGTATTAAAAGTAAACGAATAGAAATAAAAATAAAGAATACTTTTAATAAATTTAATATTGTAATATAATGTAATAATACAAAAATCGTCAAAGAGAAATTGGGAGGGGAATACGATAATTATTATTAATCTGAGAGGAATTTCAACGAATCGGCGGAGTAAATAATAATTGGTGGATCGTGTCAGTAGTTTAGAGAATTCTAAGTGGGTTAAGTGCCTCCCAAAATGCAACTGGTTGCAATTTTGAGGAAAGTTGAAATGACACAAGGCCGCACAGCGTAATCAAGTTGGAAATTATGCAGCATGCATCCCCAAGAGTTTTCACCGATGCAATTTGCGATAGCGCCTCACGACATCCCTAAATCAAGCTGAATTCCGAATCGCGAGGTCTTAATCTCCACCGCGAATTGCTTTTCCACAGTAGATTTGTAACGCCATTTCAAAAAAGTTAAATTATTCTAAAAGTAAAAATTAATGCAATTCAACTTTCTCAGAATCTTTTCGAGATCTCGTTTACTAAATGGACTTCACGGCATGAAATGTTCTTTAAAAATAACAAAATTCCGTAAAAAATGTAATTAGATAGTTTTTAAAACATAAAAGGATTACCGAGCGTAGTAAGTGGAAATTCACCGAGAAACATCCAGCCGCAGAGAAGTTTAATCTTCGATTGTAGAGATGCACCAATGACTCGACTGGTGTCTATAAAAATAATGACAAAATAAATCCAACAACCTCTCAAGAATTAAATATTCAGAATGATTAAATATTGTCCAGGGCAAAAAACTTCAATGACGATCACTGATCATGGATCAATCAGACAGATCGGACCAGTGACTATTAATCGTAGTTGGCGTATTTTCCAAGGGCACTCGAAAATCTGCCAGGAACAGAACACTTTGCAGTGCATCAATCACTGTTCTACTTGTTACCCAGATTAATCGAAGAAAGTTTAATTGAATCAATGGGAAACAATTAGAGAGCTGTTAACGATATACATGTATACACTGAAAATATACTCACAGTTTTTGGATCGCTTCGCACGAGCCTAGCATTCCAGTCTACTAGAACGACGCTCATGGAATTCGCCTGGAAAATCATAATTCCACATTACCATGCTTCTGTGCCACACGCCCGTCTACTTTAATCCAAGGCCGAAAGATAACAAATTCAGGAGGGTTCGTCGGTCGCAACGTTATGGAAATGCATACTAAAGACAGCGTGCAGGATAAAAGTAATTTCCTTCCCGCAGAATTTATCCTTGCAACAAAAAAAGCGTAACGAAAGATCTACTTGAAAATTTGTTTCTCTAAATTAGAAATCTACCGAGATTTTCAACTCGTCAAGCTATGGAAGATGAAGTTTATTCGAGTCTGAAAATGGGACTAACCTTGCTGGAAGTGTAGTCGCAAGCTATGTGGACAATCAGAAGTTGAACGAGGAAGGAGAGGAGCCAGGAGACGAGGCATAGGATCAGAGGCCAAGCGATTTGGTTCCAAGGAGTCAAGAGGATCCAGTCGATCACGAAGTAGAGATTGGTCACACTGTGCAAACTGAGATTCGCCAGCCAGAAGAAGAGGGACCAGGAGTAAATAGAACCTATGTCCTCGCTTGCTAACAGCAGCTCGTTATGCAGGCTTTGGATCGTCTTTGGAAAACATACAAACTCTCTTTATCCTTCTCTACTTTGATGTACCATTAATCTTCACTTCTAAACTAAAATTTTAGATTTATTTAATGTGACTCAAAATTTACTATGCGCATTGGCGCACATACTTGGTAAACATTAATTTCACTACTTTTTACGCTGTGATACTATTGGAAGATTTTTTTGTGATGTACATCTCTCTGTACTATAAGATTCTTATTTTTATAGGAAGCAATTCTCTGTATTATACAGGGTGAGTCAGTAAGAATTTCGAATGGAAATAACTTCGTTAATTTTGAAGATACACGGGGTGTTTGTACAGTAGGGTGGTTTTTAGTTATTAATGTTAACTAAATTTTCTTAAATGGATCGACCTGCTTATTTCGATATTCTGAATGCTGGGGACAAGACGAATGCAACGACCTATGATAAAAGGTGATTGGGGGTGTTTTTTTTCTTTTAAATATCTCTTAAACAACTAGATTTGGAGAAAAATTTCTTTAACGAAAGTCGCATGGTATTGGCGAGACTATCGTTTGGCTTCAACAAATATCTTAAATGTCAACTGTTTCCATTTCCAGTGTCAGTTATTTCCATTCGAAATTCTTACTGACTCCCCCTGTATACTTGGCGCGTTTTTGTACGTTACATGGATAATGTAATGTCATTTGTTGGGATTATCAAGTTTACCAACATGCTCACTAGCTACAAAATTTCTATAAACTGAATCGAAGGTTGAAATGAAGATACGATAGAATCTGATAAATAAGGTACCAACCGGTTTACTAATATTCCTGAAAGGTTTATATGTGGCTCGCAAAGGACGATTCTCCAGAGCCACCTCCAACAGATGATGGAACCGCTGTCCAAGAAGGAGAACCAAACCAACGAACTTGTAGAGGGCAACCGAAGAGCCCACATAGATGCTCATATACCCAACGTTGTAAGTCCACGATTCCAAAAAGGCGTACATGCCGCTGCGGTTGACAGTGGTCCAGATAATAGTTTGAATGACAAAGATGGTCCAAGCCACCACCGCTGTTCTCGTCTCCTTACGCGGGTATCCCAATTGCTTCATAGTGTCGTCGTAATCCTGGAGAGTGTTCCACACCTTGAGGACCGTGTTCCTCGTGGTTACAGCCGATATTAAGTTGTGCACTGCTACAAAATAATTGAACGCGACCTGCGGATAATAATCAGAGAAAATGCACGCTTTCATCCAAATCTGACGTATAGATTAAAAAATGATTTTTCATATGGAGGATAATATTGCGTACCTTTGCGGTTTCGGTCCAGCCTAAAACCGGTCGATCCCTTTTGATGCCAGTGAATCGCATGTAGACCAGATAAATGTTGTAGGTATAAATGCCGAAGAAAACGAAGGAGAATATTATCCAAATGTTCGAAACAGCAAGTTGATCTTTGACAAAGCCATAAGGACCAAGGCCGAAGATTTTGATGATATAGATCATCGGATATAAACTCGTGTACATCGGAGAGTCTGGCCCACGATACTTCTTCACGCGGTTCTTTTTCGACCAGAGGCTATTCGCGAAGATCTCGACGTCGAATGGTTTTGCCTGATAATTCATTGCGAGCTACTCGCGGGGTTCTTCCGATTAAATCTGAAAATAGATCGACCAAATGCACACAATGCCGAATGTCAGATGTGTAAGAAATTCAATTGCACTCTTCACATTGCGTTCCAAATTGGATCTAAATAAAAGGTGGATGAAGATTCACGTAACGCGAAGAGGAGACACTCGCGACAATGAAGATCGATAGGAGACACTTTGTTAGGAGCACTCATTTCGCTTCTTCCACGGAATTACCTTGACAAACTACGCGAAAGATGCTCCACAGAGCTGCACACTGGAACGCTCAAAAATCGTAACTGTTTGTCTCAGAGGAATGAAATGGTTTTACGAGCAGACGGAATCACCCCGTAAACTCGCGCACTACAATCTTTGCCGCTGCAGTTTCCGCGATTTCTCTCTATTCGCAATGGACACCTTTGGGTTTTTATTTTAATTAATGTGTGGATTTCTCGCTGCTCGAAATTCGTCTCTACCAACCAATTTTTACGAGGGTACTTTGAGAATAATAACCAGCAGTAATTCATCACCGAAAAAAAGCAATGTATCTGGCAGGTAGATACTCTGCAGATTTTTCGCTTGCGAGACAGAAATAGGAATATGGAAGAGTGAAACGAATGTTGTACACGCGTTGCATGTAGCCAGCAATATGTATGTATTGCTTGAAAGTCGACTGCATGGAACGACCGATATCGATTTTGAATATAGCTCGTAGGATGAAAAAAGAAACCGAATGCCTTGGTACTCTCCATCATCGATGGCTGCCGCAACCCACCTTCCCCCAGCCATCATTCTTCAGATTTATTACCCCCGCAAGCCGCGTGTTATTATTTCGCGACAGCACCGTCATCCGAATCCTCTCTTGAGAATATTCCCGAACAGCCTGGGAAGAATAACTTCTCATTTCTCTCGCGAATATACCTGATATCGGAGAAAGGGTACGAAACTGATCTCTCGCGTATCGAAGGATCGCATTAGATCCATTAAAAGAGAAGGACCCCCCTCGCTCGGTTCAGTGATCGAGGACAACCACGACCAGACGCCAGCCATTTCTCCCTGTTTATGATATCGTGTAACTTGTTTCACTTTTTTTCTGGCAACGAAAAACCGGAGGCAAGAAGCAAATTATTTGTGGGAGGATTAAGCGAAGGTAGGAGAATGTAAATTGCAATTGAAATATGAAGAAAAATCTCCAGTCTACTAATGAGAAAGCAATAGAGGAATGAAAAGAGTTCGACTAATATTTCACTGCATCATTCTCGGGAGACGACTCTCGACTCAAGATGGATTCTCTTTAACGATGTCAACAGCGTCGTTGAAGGAATATTTCATTCCTGATTCCCTGGAATTTCTCCGACTGATATTTTGAAGAAAATCGTTCTGAGAGAGAGGGAGAGAGAGAAAAAAACGATGAAATTCTTAAGAACTCACCATTTACGATCACTCGATGCAAATCACCCTGCGCCCCATTACCAATCGAGAGAGAAGTAGGATTTTGGAGAATCGTGAAAAATAAGAAGTAGACGAATACGAGGACTCTACTCGAAGAAATTGAACGAGTTCCTGACGTGTAAAGGCATCTTTGTATGGTTGGAATAGGAATGTACGACTGGGTCGAAATGTAACGACAGACAGGTCTAACGGCGGGATTCGTATCGGTCGAACGATAAAACAGAATTAAAGCTCGAAAGGGTAAATAAAGGAATGGGAGAGTGGGCGGACGTAAACACACGTATGTAGAAGGATAAGTAGGAGGTACGCGGTACATCGTGGGTGTACGTGTATTATGCATGTAGCTGTCGCGCGGACTCTCATTAAATATTATCCCACGATGGTGGGATGAATTATTGAACGGACGGAGAAGAATAACAGCTCGACAAAGTGAACGTGCCACACCTGGTGCGACAAGTACATGTACTGACAATCTTATGTAATCGTCTCATCCACCCTCTAGGGAACAACTTTCCCTAGGTACACTTGATAGTGGGAAGATTTTTCAACCGTCACTTTCACAACACAAAAACAGAATAAGAATCAAATTTTTAAGAAAATCGTATTTTTTAAAGTCATTAAATCTTGCAAGATATTCTTCCCACAAAGCTCATCAATATAAAACTTTTTAAAATCACATCCTACAACTTTGTTTGCTTCTTATTGAATCAATTACGAATCTTGTGGGAGAGATATTCGACTTGAGGTTGTGAATTCCACTAATCAGAATTTCCGAGTGGGAAATGAATTAAACGATAACAGCAGGGAGGATATGAAATGGATGTTTAGTAGCGATGAAGGGTGTTGATAGTGAATAGTAGTAGCATTAATAGGTGGTGTGCTAACCGATTCCGTATATGCAAACATGATAAACAAGTAAGCTGCGCGGCGGCACTCCGACCAATGTTATTTACCAGAAGACCATGGCGCAGGGCATAATGCACGGTACGTGCGAGAGTGCATGCGAAAGTGCACGAGTCGAAAGGCTATCTGCCGTCTGGTGCAATAAAATCAATTGTAATCCGTGTTTGCCACGGTACTATCCCTTATTTCAGATGATAGCACACCTCCCTTGCAATTCTCCCTTACAATCCGAATTACCATCTTCTATACAGGGTGAGTCAATGACCTTGCACCAAACTGAAACCACGTATTTTAGGGGTCAATAGAAGCCTAAAAGTCCCGGAACACAAAGTTGAAATCTCAACCCTTTCGGAATTACAGGGGGTTGAAATTTTAAGTTTTAAAAAATCATATCTTCCGACAGGATAATACTAGAGTCACGGGTCTTTTTCTAGAATGTGTGGGAGGGCCCAGGGTACCTGGAAAAAAATAGAAACGATGTGAAAATTATTATTAAGCCACATTATTATTGATTTTCTTGTAGTTCTTCTATGAACGTGAAATTTGCCCGTTTAGAGAAAATCAATAATAATGTGGCTTAATAATAATTTTCACGTCGTTTATATTTTTTTCCAGGTACCCTGGGCCCTCCCACACATTCTAGAAAAAGACCCGTGACTCTAGTATTATCCTGTCGGAAGATATGATTTTTTTAAACTTAAAATTTCAACCCCCTGTAATTCCGAAAGGGTTGAGATTTCAACTTTGTGTTCCGGGACTTTTAGGCTTCTATTGACCCCCAAAATACGTGGTTTCAGTTTGGTGCAAGGTCACTGACTCACCCTGTATAACTGGTAGTATTTTCCAAAGAAGCCAGGAGTTTTGCATAGATATTTTTCTTCTTTCTGTAAGTGAATAAAACCCTCGGATACCATAATAAATAATGACACGTTGTCGAGTTCACTCGACCAGGGATCGATCGAGTGCACGGATCAATCACCGATTAGCGTACCCCTGCGTTGCACGACTGCATTTTAACATGCCCCACAACTAATAATAAACACCCTATACACCCTGTATAATATCATAACGTGCCGTCATAAACCTCGGATTGAGCATCTCTACCGAAAAACTTTCAATGATTTATCCTGGACACATTTGGAAAAATCCTAAACTTTTTATGACATGATATTTTCTTTTGGTGCATCAGAGAATATCTCTGATTTTTTTCATACCTGGAAATGTGGCCGGTTCATACAGAAAATGCATACTAAACCAAGAAAATCAATAATAATGTGACTTAATAATAATTTTCACATCGTTTCTAATTTTTTCTAGATTTCTCGGGTTCTCATACACATTCTGGAAAAAGACCGGTGACTCTCGGATTATCCGTTTAGGAGATATAATTTTTTAAAACTGAAAAATTCAAACGCGTGTAACTAGGAAAGGGTTGAAATTTGGCCAATTCGACCCAGGACTTTAAGGCAGGTTTCCAAACGTGAAATCTCAGATCTTAATGAAACTTATACCACATGTAGATATCATGAAAATATTGCACCCATATTTTTTAGATTATTACGTATTAGTCACTGACTCACCCTGTATAATATTAGTTTCCAATTAAAGCAACGCGCGTGAAACTCTTCTACACTGTTTACACGAAATGATTATTTCAATAAATGAAATGAAATTTGGCGTAAGATCAGTTGGACGGGGATGATTTACTCCAGCGATTCTATCGTTCGATCTCCATCGTTTTCCACGCAGGGGAGCGAGAGCAATACATTAACCGAGTTGGTATCTACAATAAGTATCTCGATCGATTGACAAGGACGGCCTCATTCATCCGATGTTCTAGAGCAAAGGCGCGACGGATTTGTCCGGATGCAGAAAGTGCGCCGGAAGGAAAAGGTTCGCGTGGCTGCGTGCAGGATGATAATTTACGATGGAAAGTGTCCTACCGCGCCAGTGCGACGCCCTAGAGAAATGCAATTTAACTTGGCGTAACACGCGACCGAGAATGATATTCATTGAGCGGCAAACGTTCAGATGCGGAGCACGCATACATATTCGCGAGAATGAGAGCTGTTTTTATTGCGGGCCACCGGGAAATTACTTTCGCCGATGGCACCGGCCGCAAAACGCTCGGCATAACTTAAATCCACCCACGGGGCGACATTCAGAATCCCATTACATTTCAATATGCTACAGTTCCTATTATTTTTCAACCTCTATAATTTAAACAATAAAATTAAATCATCTCGATTAGTTCGTATTTTACTTTATTGCAGTAAATATTTTGGTTTATTTAAGTTTGTTCTTCGAATGATAAAATCAAGTTGCGTAATTTTCCTGATTGTACAATAAGAGACAACATTGTTTTAAGACGAATGAGACACTGATGGGATTCGGCTGTAAATAATAATAAGGCGAAAGCAGACTGGGCATTAGTTTGGTAAATTTTGCGGTATAAAAGGCGAAAGGCGTTTGAATAAGGGTAGCTGACAGGGATAAAGGACGCTGCTCTCGAGACGCGATAGCGGTACGTCCTGACCACCACCACCAACCAGCTCTACCACCGACACTACATAGCAACGTGACGGTGCGACGGAATGGCAGGAATTAAGGTCGGAAAGGGAGAAATAAAGCAGGCGGGACGAAAGCCATTTTTACGTTGGAATTGATACGAGATTCGAGAAGAAAAAAAGTTGATATGTTCTCCCTCGGTTTTAGGTCGAAATCGAGCCTCTCTGTCCTGACAACACGATGCTGTCAGGGTTAATTGAACGATCAGTCGACTGTTATATTTTCTTATCGCTATTCCATTCAACGCGAATTTGCCGGAATAATAGTATAAAAACAAGATCGAAGAGAAATTAATTAGATCGAAGAGAGGGGCACGTAAGGAGTTACACATACTAATGGAAGTTGTTATAACGTTGTGCAAACTCAAGCTAGAACTGCGGTTCCTCAAGGAATTTGAGTAATAAAAACTATTTGCCATCGGAAAAAGATAATCAGGTTGACTGCGTGTTTCCGTTGGAAAAGTTGAGTGCAGAGTGTTTGGAATCGATCTAAGTTAAGAGGTGAGGAGTGGAGTGGACGGCTCAAAGCAAAGGATTCAAGTGGCCCATCGCCGTTTCCACGTAGCCATAGGCAAAGCTTTGCTACGCCGATGGCCATAAAGACCCTTTACATCGGCAAGCCGCCTCTTGACACGGTACACCTGCGCTAATTAGAGGATCCTACGCGATTTCTGGTCAACTCGCGTGTACAGCGATCCTTACTAACGGCAAAAGCGAGGAAATAGCGAGGAACCATCGAGAGAAGATCATAAGTAAATAGGGAAATTCTCGAAGGATTTATGCTGAAACGTAAAAGAAAGAAAATACGGAAGATTTTCTCGTGGCGAATCTCCTATCGCAGCAGTTGGAAGTGATAAGACTTCTTCAATCGACGGTGAAAAAGATTATACGTACTTGTGAAAATGTATCAGGCACAGCAAAACTGTCGAAAGAGGAGTAAAAGGCGAAGATATCGAGGAGAAAGTATCACATGGGGTGAATGAAGGTTTCCCAGCGTGTAGCTGGGTACTTTGAGGCAATTCCTGTCGATGATGGCTCCTTCTGAGTAATGCGAACTGGATACCAAAGCCAATGGCACGGCGGTCGGCCCAGCGTAATCCATTGCGTGGAAGTGATGCCGGAAGATTTATGGCTTATTGTGCTAGCCGACGAATAATTTATAGTTGCATCTCCTCTCGTCCGGCTGCGATCATTGAGGAATGCACGGGACGTCGTTCCGATGCATTGCATTCACAATACCGGCTACAGGGTAAATCCTGTCCCGCTACGTGATACCTTCCTTCGGATCGTTTTCCCATTTTACCTCGAATAAGACGATCACTACAAAATATTATAATAAACGTGACTTAATAATTCACATAAATTTACCATTCGTTAAATATTTAATCTGATATTATAAAATCGACCTATTCGCTCGAGAAATTGATGTAATACTCCATTCCTCTATCAACCATTTTATTAGTTCAAACGTTCCATACGAGAAAATGCACTTGAAGAAAGTGCACTTTGGAATTCACCGGATGATTCGCACTTTTATTGAAGGATAATCCGCCTCCCGGGGGTATAGATTCTAAGTAGGACGATAAAAAATGCGAACGTCTATATTCCCTGAAAAGTATGTTAATGCACGAGTGGTGTATATCAATTAAGATACCCGAAGGAAGTAAGCAAAAGTCTCAAGCGTAATTTATTGAGCTTTCCAACAAAATTACGCAACTGGTCGAAAGCTTATCTCCCCTTTTGTCAGTACGTATTCGTCCGCCACGCAGTATCTACTACCGGTGTAATGCCATCCCAATAAATTTAAATATTCCGTCTCCGTCGAAGGAAACTTTACGCACGCGAACTTGCGTACAAGCGTACGAGCAGATTCTAATAAGATTATTTAGTCCACCATAAATTCTCGTTCAACTTCTCGTTAATTCAGTTTCGTGCGTTAACTCGAATCTACCGCAAGAACATTATTAATTCCACTGGAGAATATAAATTCACTTGTTGTCTTCTCTGTTTGCAATGGAAACCATTTTTGTAATTGATTTACCAAACCCCCTAGAAAAACACAGAGCAATATTTTCTTCGGCACTCGGATAGATTTACACCGTTATAATTAATGCTTGAGTGTCCAAAGGTTTATTCCTTTGTATTATTTGGATTAAGAAAATGATGTATAATAATCTAGTATTCAATTGATTTATAATCTATTTGATAAATCATTTATGGCAGTGAACAAAGGGAATGTTAGAGATTTCTATGTGATCGACCGAAAATTTTCTTCGGCCACTGAATTGTTAGTTCCGTGGTCCGCCGTCGAGTAGCGCAAGCATCGATGGCCGTGTTATTACGCACGAGAAAATGACATTCCTGACGTTCAACCGGTGGACCGAGTTTCTGCTCCAGCGAAAACAGAGTCTGACGAATCTGACAGTAGAATTTGAGTACCCTTTGAGGCAATACAAGGAGTAAAAGGTACTCGCGCGAAAGTAAAAAGACAAGAGACCGTCCTCACGAGCCGCAGTGCTGAACTCTATACGTACGTGACCAATTTACTCCAATCCTGATAAACTAACGATAACAACAATTTTGAGAACAGTAAGAGTATTAATTCGATCGGGATGGTGGCTCCTGATCTACCGGAGGTTCCCGCACCGCTGAAAAGCATCCAGCACTACCTGAAAATTGCGACGACCCACGACCAACGAGACCCTGTCGTCAGTTATTGGTGTGGGTTTCTAATTTCACCGAATTATTATCTTTTCGCTTTGCCCGACGTAAGATAAATCTGGGCATTACTCGTCCAACACATTCAGCTATGTACTTTGGCTGTAGGTCGGCTATATGCGTTCCAAACTGGTCTCAAGGTGTCGCCTAAGACATCTCAAGGAACGTTGTTCCTTTCGAAACTGATGGATTGGCTGGAGGCAACCAAAAAGGAGATGGCTGATAACGAAGCTATTACCAATGACATTGCGGCGCAAGCACATCTTGAGAATTGGGCGCTCAAATTGTTTCTTTACGCCGATAAGAACGATCGCGCTTCCAACTTTGGGAAGAACGTTATTCAAAGTTTCTTTACCGCTGGCATGCTCTACGACATACTTACAATGTTTGGCGAACTGAGCGAAGAAGCTACTCAGAATAGAAAGTATGCCAAGTGGAAGGCAACGTACATTCATAATTGTTTGAAAAATGGGGAAACTCCAGTCCCTGGGCCTATAGACAATCCAGAGGAAGCAGAGGAGAGTATGGGAGGTTTGGACGATGGTAATATACACGCGCAATTAGCACTTATGATTGGAATATTAATTTCAATGTGCGTAATTATGTTATTTCTATGTATCTTTACGTGTAGATAATACTCATGGAACCATGCCTTCGATGCCAGTACCACAGGACAGGAGGACATCGGAGGACGATGTACCGAGTTTACCAAAGACTAATCCGTACGATCCGTCTCTCGTGCCGCCTAACAGCAGCCAAGCTAGCGGTTCTCAAGTATATCATCCAGAACCTTATTCGAATACTCCACAAACCGAAGGTATAGAATTTCATGTTTTCGTTGTTACTATAGATTCTTGACTATCGAAATTGATCTAATACTAAAGTCTTACGGACACATTTCAGGTGGAGCGGAACTTACGTTAGATCAAATGGATAAAGCGCGAAAGTTTATCAAATGGGCTGGCAGTGCCTTAAACTACGACGATGTGCCTACTGCAGTTGAAAATCTTCGAAAGGCTTTACACCTATTAACCACTGGACAGGAGCCTGCTTAAGAAACATAAGCTTATTTCCAACTGCAACGTACTTTGATCACTTAATAGGTTTAGTGTGTTTCTACCGCTGTTTTCATAATACACTATACTTTGCTGCTGCTTTACATCGTTACTGGATGTAGCGCGACTGCAGAACGAAGCGAGTCGTAAAATCGTCTTTCTGCGATGAAATGAAGATATAACAATCAGTAACATTAATAAGTTATTTATTGAATCGTTTACACCTGACACAATGCATTACATTCGATATCGGGGGATTGCTTTCGAAATGATGTACGCTAGATAACGCAAAAACAGTGTCGACAGGTAGGACGAAATTATCAATCAAGTTCGATCGCGTTGTCCCCTCCTTTCGCAGTTAGAAAAACGCAGGATGATTCGCAAGGAAGGAATGCCAGACATCCTAGATCTTTTCTTATCTTCCATTTTGTGTGCGTCATTATCTTAGACTGTAGAAGTACGAACTACGCGAAGAAACGTTACGGGTAATAATGCTACACAAGAAAACGTGAATAGCTTTAAATTGATGCGCCAAACTGATCATATCGTTACCGGTACCATTAGCTCGTTTCTCCGCAAAGTGAGCGAACATTACATCAGTCTTAACCGTTTACATATGCAACATGCATCCAGTCGAATACAAGCATTAACCCTTTCGCTTTGAGTAAAATAATCGGGCTTTCGTGTTGTATTCCCCGATTTAAATTGGATCAATTAAGTTGGATTGATTAAAGTCATTAAAGTGAGCGTGAATATTACCCTGCGAAAGGATTAAGATGGCAAGAACATCTGAAATACAGTCTAGAGAGACGTATATTGTTAGAATGCGCTTTTAACATAGTAGATTGAGGAGATCGCGATCTCGTTTCAGATACCCACTGCGAACGGGCAGGATCGGAATCCAGTTTCACTCGCTTTTTCGAAGTTCTTCCCTTTCTAACAGAGGTAAGCAATTCAAGTTGCGAATCAGCGCGACTTACAAGTAATAGCTGTCCCCGAAATATAAACGCTGTCCTTATCGATTACATCGAGTTCCTCTCTGTCTCGTCCTCCCCAGTCG
Source organism: Trypoxylon attenuatum (assembly GCA_963989405.1). Classification (NCBI taxonomy): domain Eukaryota; kingdom Metazoa; phylum Arthropoda; class Insecta; order Hymenoptera; family Crabronidae; genus Trypoxylon; species Trypoxylon attenuatum. The sequence goes on from OZ022495.1 coordinate 2,853,445, forward strand.
TATTTTCCACTCTATGTAAGGGTTTCTTTTTATTTCCCTTTGCACACTGTCACTCTCACTTTTGATCGCGGGCAGCTAGTTCGCTACCCGGTCGAGCTTCTCAGATCACACTGCACAAGATTTTCGTTTTTTAGTCCTGCTTCACGGAACTCTCGTCCCCGGCGGCTCCGGTGGCCGATCGCATCTCTTTTCTCCTGAGTTGCCAGTCTATCACTAGCCGTCCCGTTAACATGCAGATAAAGACCTAGAAAAAAAAGAATTTAGTCACCTAGATCGTGATTTGCGATAATAAAAAATTTTAAATTACTTACCAGCGCTGGTGCCGTCCTCTCGAATTTGTCGTTCACCATATAGTGCGAATACACCGCCATTATCATTAACAGTAGTAGCACGACGTTCGATAAATTTTTCACTTTAGCTGAAAACAGCGCCGAAAATATTTTTTAGAGTAAAAAAGCCGGAAAATGACGAGATGATAGAAATGAAATGAGGAGGGTAAAAAGACGATAAATAATTCTGATCTTACGGTTTGGAATTATTGCCATTGCAAGTCCGCAAATGATCTCCAGCGAACCGACGACTCTCCGATACCACTTGCTCGGTACTTTAAACTCCAAGGTCCGCGATAGCGGAAAGACTTTGGCATATTTGACGTACTCTTTTCTCTGGAATTTTACCGCAGTGTTAGAATTTGTAAAAAAAAGGTCGAAACTGCGTGAAATTCACCCTTGCGGACCTTGCCAACAACTATGATCCTTGGCGATCTACCAAAGATTGCATTTACCGTAACTTTACAAGTATTGGCTGCGAAGTGCGATTCAAAATAACTTTGGAAAGTGAGTAATGTACGAAGAAACTGTATGTAGCTTTTCGAAATCGCGATCAAGGAATCTCGAGAGTGCGAGGTTCGTCGATATACGGGTATGTAGTTCGAAGGCTGCCGGCCGGCCACCTTATAATACGTGCCGTCCGTCCATTGACCGACCACGACCACTTAGTCGCCCACCTGTGCGCCGTGGTATTCTTCCGGTTTGAAAGAAGGGTCATAACCGTGGGATCGAGAAAAGACACGAAATAATAAAAGTGGGTCGTCATTATATCGGAGCGTCAGTAACACCGAACGCATACACGGTCATAGCAACCGTTAGTGTCAAAGGTTGTCAGAGGACGGCAAGTAGAAGGGGAGGCACGACAACAGTAGGGGTGGCGTAGGAAATGGGTGACGGGGGTGATTCTTCGCCGATCGATAGCTGTCGTCGTTCGAGGTATCGGCGGTGGGAGCGCAACGCGGCGTGGATACGTGTTATCGAAATTTAGTGAAAAACGCGCTCTGCCAAATTTCGAATGAGAAAAGCATCGCGAGGCGCACCGTCGTTGGCAAGGTCAGAGCGAAAATAGCAAAGAGGGTCGAGGCCAAGATAGGGCTGCGAACGAGGAACACAAGCAAGCGCCAAATACGAGAGGGGTTGATCGGTTGGTCCGCAGGCGGGTAAACCGCTTCGTTGACAGAACTTTCGTTACAGGATTACATAACTCGCTCTTTACTTAAGGGAGGGGGGATGGCGCGGTGAGAGAACGCTTCCCGGGTACTCACCAGGTCCTTGTGAAGATCCTCATTGATGTAGGACGTCAGCTTGATGGTGCCGACGAAGACGAAGAAAATCGCAAGGAAAACCGAGAACGACTTGAGAACGATCGAGCCCATGTTTCCGCGAGCGTAAAGTCGAAGCGAGCGTGTTAGCTGGATGGAAGAAGAATCGATTTGCTATCCGGTGTACAATAGAGAAGACGTAACCCCAGTGGTTGATGGTACTCGGTGGTAGAGAGCGAAGCAACGAACAAGCAGGCGGATGGGCGCGCGCGCTCGATACGTGTCGTGTGCGGCCAATTTCAAAGCGGCTTTCGCTGTCGCGAGCGCTCTCCCCGTAATTATGAAAACGCTACTATGACGGGTGCCTTCGCGATAACGTCCATACCCATACTTCCACTTTCCCTGTGCCCGTGGTGGTCGTGGTCTCGCTCTTTTTCACCCCCTCCTTGCATCCACCCTCTCCCTCCTGCGTTTTCCTCGGTCCTTTACCCCCGTGCACTTGGGCTCCGTCAGGCTCCGTCAGCCTCGGTCCTCTCCCCCCTCGTAACGTAGACCAAGCTCCTATTGCGACAGCGCACAACGCAAAGCGACGTGGGGATGCTGCGCGGCACGTCGTGTGACGTAATTTAAGGCTCGGGATGCTTTTAGACAGGGGTGCGCGCTCGACTCGTGCTTCCTCGTCCTCACGCCACACTACACGAGTGTACTGCAGTTGAACCACTAGCCAAGCATCGGCGAACGGTGCTCGCCGTCGACTAACGCGGACTAAGGATCCGGAGGCTCGCTTCCCGAGACGTCCTACGATTATTTCAAGCCTGCTTACTCTTGCCTAGTATTCACCTAGTCTCACCTTAGCCCGGCCTCGCTTACGACACGTATACCCATCATTCCGCGTTCACAAGCGCGACTCGAATTTCCCAGGTTTCTAGTCCACTTGCGATTAATTGCCATTGACAAGGGCGATGCACCCAAGGGCAGGAAGGGGCGGCACGATCACTGCCACTAGCAGACGTGAACAAGTCGAAATTGGATTAGCGGCTATAGACGGGACAGTGACACGCGACATGCTGTGGCCTACGGCCACGAAAGCAGACGCAGCCAGACGTAAGCCAAGCGTGTCCGCGTGCGCGCCAACCCCGCGGGATTTACCACGCGCGACCCCGACCCACACGAATGTCGCCTTCAAAAATGCTTTTTTCGCGAGCCTAGGAATTAGCTCCAAGAATAGCTCTAGGATATCATCAGTGCGCAAAATCCGGTCAGCGAACGCTGGATCTACAGTTTAGAAAGAGAAACCAGTTTACTGGATCACCGCGACAAGTACAAATATGCCAGGGAGAATAGCCGTGAATATTAAAATTAGAAAACATTTTCATTGATCGTAGATATTTTTTTACACATTTACATTCTTCTCGTGTAACTATCACTGTCGAATGATTACACGCATGCATATGTCTGTAACGAAAAATTCGACGGTACTTTATGACACCATTTCTCATAAAACCTATGTCACATCATCGGTTCCCAATTTATATGCACTATATACAATTATTTTACCGCTTAAAATAATTACAACTTTATACAAATGTTCAAAGCGTACCCGCGGAGTCATGGTTCCGTGAGAAACGCGTTTCCCCGCCCCTTAATTTTATTAATCAACTGTTTATTGAGTTCGCCTGCTCGTTCGGAAGCGCTGAAATGAATAATGGAATATCGTAGGAAGTATCTAAAGAGTAGCCTTGCTTCGTTACGCATTCTTTGATCTGGGAGCTTTACAAGCCCTGGGTTTCGAACCACTAGTACATTCCCCAATATTGTTCGCATCTCCTACAGATACGCTTGAATTCTTTGCATTAGAGATTACGGTCACGGAACCAGTGTTCGACAAGCGTACCGGTCTTTTTCGACGAACGACAATGACCACCTTGCCCTTTACGTCGGACAGTGGCTTAACATCGGCCGGCTCGATCTTCCGAATAGACTTTGCTGCTGGTACTTCAGTCGGCGGTGGATCATCTTTGCTTTCTAATCCAGGGTCACTCGGTACGCTGACAAAGTTCGAAGTCGCCAAAGATGTCTCTAATGCTTTGGAAGATTGAACTTCCAACGTCAGAGTTTTACTAACATGTGTCGAGATGTCATTTGCCGAAAGATTCTCAACGGGTTCTGGAATTGGTAGATTCTCGATATTATCTTTCTTCCTATCTTTCTCCTCGATATCATCCTTTTCTGAAGCGGATGAAGACGATGACGTCGATAAGGATGACGAAGACGAGCACGATGAGGAGGAGGACGAGGACGAGGATGACGATGATGAAGATACAGGCGAAACGGATAATAGTTTTGTCTGTACTGGAGGATCGTTGTGCGCTGCTGGTAAATCCTTGATTTGCTCAGTTTGTACTTCTATTTGAGCCTCTGCCTTTTCATCAGAAATTTCTTCTGCTTCGGTACCAATATCCGCCTTAAAGTCTCGGAAGAAACTGGATACACTAGGAGAATCTGTCGCAGAGTTCTCCAATCTTTCTAGTTTCTTCTCTATTGAATCGTGTAAATTTTCCGCGATAGGATTCTGATCGGCTGCGTCAGTATCGGCTACTGGCTTGTCAATTGGAACTTTGTCCGGTAAGATGCAAGCAGTTGGCATGTTTCGATTATTCTCCCTTTCTCTGGTTATTTCTGCTGTGAGAGATTCATTGTCCTTTTCATCTCCGAATATTCCAATTAATACCACTTCTTGCTCGGATATTTCAGTCTTCTCTGGAATCGCGAATATTCTTTCTTTTTCACCTTTGAATTCGATAGCTGCTGAATTCTCCGGTGCCAAATTATTTACACTTGGCTCTGATTGTGCAATTTTCAAACTCTCTTGATCGACAGGAATTCCTAAACCTTCTTCAATTTTATCTATATTCCCAACTTTCTTGGATTCTGTTTCTTCAATTTCAATATTCGGTTTTATATTTTCTTCCGGTACTTGTGGCTGTTCAGATTTCGACTCTTTTTCTTTTAAGTCCTCTGTAGAGTCAGATTTTGCAACGGCACAACTCACATCATTAAAATGCATTGATTTTTCATAATTAGAATCCACTTCAGGATTTTCCATTTCATCGGAAATTTCACCTTCCTCCAACCTTTGCAGCTGGTGTTCTACTTTCGCAATGTTTGCCTCGTACTTTATCTCCTCTTTAACCTCGCTCTTAAATTCCTCTTTGTACTCAGTCACCTTCAGTTCTTCGCTGGAAGTTTCACGAGGCCGTCGATGAAGAGAGTCCACATTCTCGTTCCACTTTTGAGGTGGTTCAGGGGGATTCGTATCCTCGTAAGTGCCACTCGGTCGCCGTCGACCCTTAATTGCATTATGATTCGAAAACGATTTACGCTGGGGATATTTCTCTTTCGGGGCAACGTTATCTTCAGGAGTTACCGATTTTCTATCGTGTTTCTTATCGTATTCTCGCTGACCGTAAGTCTCTTTACTTCTGAATTTCTCTTCCTGCTGGAATTGGTGGAACTCGGGCTCTCTGTCACTCCGCTCTGCAGAGTTTCTTTTGTATCTGTTATGCCGGCCACGCTCATTCGCAAATGACTTTTTATAGACTCGTCGATCACTTGGATTATTAGCATGATAATTCTCGGGTGGATTAATCCAACGACGATTGGAATGTTCAGTATCGTAACGATGCTCGTTTCTCATTTTCACATACGTGTGATCTGTAGGAGCGTATTCGGGAGTCATGTCTCCAAGAGGCGATCTCCAATTATTATCGACAGGTCTTCGATCTTTTCGTACATATTTGACAGAATATTGCTGTGGATGTGAATTATCAGGGAAGAAATCACCGTCTTCATGATGCATCGACGAGCCATCATATTCCCTGTATTTCTCACGCCTATCGTAAATATTATTACGTACATAATCGTGTCGAGGTTTAAAGAAACTGTTATGGTGTCGTGATTTAGTCTCGTACTTTGAATGACTAGGTACCATAGTGGCTTCGGGAATAGATTCAAACTCATCGTCCATTCGCACTCGCTTGTTGTAACTTTCATTCTCTTCCCTTTCCATCGATCTTTTTGATAAACTTCTCGGTTGGGATAATGGGAAATCTGGCGTGGCTGATTTTCGAAAATTTTCTCTCTTACTCACAGATTCCTCGCTCGCAATAGGGGCAGTAATAGGCTCTTGTGCTACGTCCTCTTGTTTCTTCGCACTGTTCTCTCTGTCATGTTCTAACCCAATTTCACTCTGAACAGTTTTTTTCTTTTTCCTTCTCTCAAGATTTTCCTGCTCCGTTAACTTCTTGAGCAACCTCTTGCCAAAAACCGTACTGCATCCACGGTTTGTGCTGTCCACTTTGATGCTTGTGGTTCCTGCTCCTTCTATTTCCGAATGTTTCGATGATTGATGATAAAAATCTTTCTCATGCTCATAATCGTAGGTCTTGTGATTGTGCAAATATTCTGGAGTGAGCATCGACGAAGCTGGTGGCTGTTGAGATATAACAGCTGGTGGCTGTTGAGACGTAACAGCTGATGATTCGGTGTATTGGTCACTAGGTTTCGCATCCGGTTGAACAGTATTCGCACCAGATTTTCCATGCTTACGCTTAAACATAAGATCGTCTAACCTGTGAACACAGACGCAAACGTCAAAGAATAGAATCTACGGGAAATAAAATTGTTCTTTCGCAATCAGAATAAGCTTACTGTTGTCTCAGCTCATTGATAGTTTTGTCTTTCCGCGCGATTTCTGCTTTTGCAGTTTTTAGTAGCGATGACAAGTTAACCTCCAAATTTTTGTTCATTTTGCGAACAGTTTCCAACTGCGTAGATAAATCGACCACTTGTAACTTTAAATTATCGGGTTTTTCCTGAACAATGGTTTCCTTTATAGGAGTCAGCTGTAATCGAATAAGCAGCACACGTTACATACAGTATGGAGTAACATAACCTAGAAGAAAACCAGCTGCACAGTACTTACACTTCCATTCAACTTCACTGTAAATTCTGGCAAATCGCCATAGATGTCAACGTCTTCATCCGTTTTCGGCATTCTCGCGACTGACACATTCTCGACAATCTCGACATCTATATCTACCTCCGTTCAACGGTCCCGCACACGGTTCAACACAGATTACATTAGTGAAAAAGTATGTATCACTCTCAGAGCGCCAGCGCGGAGCACGAACCGCGCGGAGAAACTCACGCAGTTCTTCGAGGATCGAGATCGAGAAACCTTGGGTCGAACAGTCGTCCGATCGGTGAACGAGTCGTCCGCACCATCTGGAATCTCTCACTCGCTGTACCTATGTATCAGGTTGAATAGAAAGATTGTTGTCGGTAAAATTTCTACGAGATTCCAACATTTTCCAAGAATCTCATGCTTTTAAAAGCCCCTACTATTCATCCTTGTTCCTACCGATCTATCCACGACATATATTTCAAACTGAGGAACAAATAGTTTTTATTAAATGGATCCATAATTTTTTCCCAAATTTACCGACGAAACTTTCCGTTGGGCCCAGGTGCAAACACCTCGCAGCAAGGTGAGCCCGCCATTCGCATTCGTGTGCTCAGTGACAGGTGGTCGTGCGCATGCGCGAAACACGCGGCAGTGGGCCGTTTACCGCTGCGATCGGCAGCACTGCCAGCAGTTCGCGCTCGGAGGTGACGCGCAGCGGTAGCATCTTTTTTTCTCCTTAGTTTTCGAGAGTGTCGAAAATCCGCGAAACCAACCGGAGCTTATTCCGTTCTCGAGTGTATTATCTCCACCGGTTCGGCGTCCCGCAGGTTCCTACGCCGGCGTAGTGTGTGGCCAGTTGTCGTTTGCACGGCTTCCCTGAGTGACTCGCGCGGAAGACTGTGTCGAACTTAATAATTAAGCGTTCGACGACGCGCGGTATGCAGAGTAGTGGCCAGTGCGTGGCATACATGGGAGTAAAAGAGTGTGCCGCGATGTCAAAGGAAACAGCGAGGCTACGACAAGAGGCTTGAGACTCGATCTCGCGGAGACGACCCTCCTTCTCAAGGAGAAACCTTCACCGGATTTCCTCGCTGGACACTCGTACAACGTCAGGGTGAGTAATCGGGGCTTTGCACGATTGTGAACGAGTAACCAGACACGCGCGTGCTCCTTCTCTTTCTCTCTCTCTTAACATACTCAACTTTACGTCTACTCTCTCCTCTCCTCTTGTCCCTTCCCTTTACGCCGCCTCTCCTTCTCTCCTTTACTCCTTTTTCCTTTCGTACCGCGCTCTCGCTCGCGCCACTCGCCACTTCCTTTGAGCGCGCACTCCTCGCTGGCTAGACCTGTTGATACCGTTTATTTCGCTCGCCTTTGCTCCGCTCCCCGACGCCCCCTTTCTCCCGTTTCACCGATCCTCAAGCATTTCGCGTATCCTCCCGTTTGCCTCCGCGGAGACATAATTTTACTACCCTGGAAACCGGAACAGCCGGCGTCTAGCGACGAGTTTTCGCTCGGTTCGCTCTCTCACTGTGCCATCTTTTAAATGCCCGCTTTCGGTGCCAGCCATCAGCCATGCCAGCGATGCACGCGGTCTTCGTGACACGGCCGAGATTTCTTTCGGGTCTCGGAATCTCGAAACCCGCCTAAAGCGCCTCTCGCTCATTTGTTATTTCGGTATTTATTCGTCGATTAGAGCCAATGGGGATAATGAGGCTTCTTGCTTAGAAAATTGATCTCGAGCGGGTTTTTGAGCTCGGTTATTAGTTCGGGTGTTTAGGGCCGAGCAGTAATGGTCTGTATAAGTGGAGTGCAGCCAAACGTACCGTTGTACATAGTATGTATGTAGCAATTCTCGCGATCGGACTCGCTTTCGCTTTTTCGCGCTGGTGGCCCGGCAGTCTTTCACCGGCTGTTCCTCTCGATTATTTCACATTTCTACACAAATCCCAATCCTTGTACTCTACATTTTCCATCTCTACAAAAATCCTATAAATTTTTTAAACTCTCCCTTGGGAATTTAAGTTCCGAACGAAGATACATACATATTTACGGAACTTGTATCGATGAAATACGCACAAAGTTAATTACGTGCCATAGGTTGATCGCGAGGAAATAGATGGGTGTAGATGTGCAATGCACGAATAGGGTGGGAAAGGCATGAAAGTCAGAGATGACTAATCGACAGACGTTCGCGGGAAATGCCGTGGCAGAAAAGTGTCATGACGCCGTAGCACGATGCCATGACCTAGCGCGCTCGCGCGAGTGGGCCGCTGATAAATTCCGAAAGGCGATTACCCTCTTTCGTTGCGTCCCATTTAAAAAGCACACGCGATTGTCTCGCGCGACTGGCTAGTGTCACTCCTCCCCGGAGACATGCTGAGCGGACATCGTACATCCGCAGGATTCTGTATAACTCTCTTCGAAGCACAGAATTTCAACGCAAAAAATACAATCCTCTTGCAGTACGGAAGTCGTTACGATTTTTTTTTTTTTTAAAGAACTTCTCTATAGCAATGCGAAATCAATGAGCAGTGTCGTGGGTGGCTTGGGTCTTTCGAGTTATTTTGATCCTTCAAGGTGAGATGAAAAACGTCTCTCACTGTCGATCTGTAGATACAAGCACTAAAAAGGTGTGACAGTTTTTATCCCACTACACCTCCGAGACGTAAATAAAACGTTGCTGATTGTCATACGTGACATCGGTGTATCCTATATCGGTACATAAGAAAAAATAGGTGTCGCCTATACGTTTAAGTCCGTCGAAAAATATCACCGAGTTTGGACGAACGAAGCAACGAAGAAAAGAATTGCGAATAATAATCGAAATATAAGATACGTTTGTTTTTTTTTTTTTTTTTTTTTTCCATTTGGGAAACGAGACTGGAACTCGTTGGCACACTTAGCGTTGTTCCCAAGTATGTATTCCGCGTATACGCGGATCTGCAACAGCAAGCATGCGAAGATTGAGTAACAAAAGTAGAAAGAGAGTTGAAAAATGCATTAGTCTGCACTTGAGCGTTGCAGTTATATTGGGCCAATGAGCAAGCACCCGGCGCTGCACGGTAAACACGTATCTGGCTGTAATCTCGATACGTAAGAAGCGCGGGCGAACACCAGACCACCTCTCCATCGAGCTCGTAAGCGATGGATGAGTGCGTTCTTATCGCTCGGACCACCTAACGTAACTATAAACATAAGTAGGTGAGGCCCCAACGCTATAGACACACTCTACTCCAACTCTGGCAGCTCTCAAATGCGCTCTCCACTGGAAACTAATGCATTTAACATTTCACTTGCGCTTTCGTTACCCTTTGCGTTCCTTCGCCTTCGAGTGTAAGCATGCACGACGTACGAAATCCATGTTTACACGCGAGATGCATGTATGTACTGCATTCTTTGACTGGTTTCGAATCGTTGCCTTCCGATGAATCGGACAAAGCGTCGCAAAGTTCATCCAAATTTTCCTTGCGAATTAAATTCTACTCTGCTTTACACGATTGACTATTTTCCTGACAAAGTTTATTCGCACACTCGATCGTGGCAGCGTGACGCGCTTTGGAAGGTGGAGCTTTGAAAGGTCCGGCCCGTCGGTATTAACGAGTCTGGTAGCGCAAAATGATGTGTACCTAGACGACGGTTGCGTGCGAGCATGGTGGAAAGGGCACCGGACGGAAGAGAAGGGCCCCGACTGGATGGGGACGGTAAAGGGAAGTGACGAAGGGAAAGGGAACGACGGAGAAGGTACAGTGGAAAAAGAAGTTGTCCATCGCACTCTGACGACTCGTGTTTGCGACGTCCACGCGCGTTTCCTCCGCGAGTTCTTTTCACCGAGCGAGTGTATCGCTTCTACAACGCCTTTCAAACGTTTCTGAAGACGGCCAATGAATAATGAACGCTCGCGCAGGGCGACATTGCGACGTGCCTCGAGAGTCGAGAGCGGTCTCTCCGCGAGAATCGAAGAGACGTCAATCGGGACAAGGCGATGCCCGCCGCTCGGAGCACCTTGGATTCTGTGTCGCCGGTCTACCCCTTCCAAGTTTTGACCTTCTTACAACCCGTCCCATGCGGAGCAGTACAGTAGTAGAATGTAGTAGTCTGGACGCGCTGTCCAATCAGCCGATCAACCGTGTCACTCATACAACTCAAAATATTTTCCTCGCTTACCCAGCCGAGTTAAACTTACAAGAATCATTTCTAAAAATCTAAAAACCATCTTGAATCTGGTATAATTCCATTGTAATTTCCAAGGGTATCGATACCGCCCACCGATAGGAAGAAACGGCCTGCGACGCCGATAGCGAGAGATCGCAACGTCAACAATACCACGCTACTGAAATATCGAGGGGGATCGAGTGCGAATGCAACCGAGTGGACAGAAAGGGAAAGGGCCAGCGAGTGAAAAGAGAGAAAATCAAGTCACGTACTCGACTGAGGAGTCGAAGCAAAGGGGTATGCATTATTAGACCATGGGTGGTGGAGGATAGAATAGACGAGGGATCGAGTTGTACTCCATCGCGGAATACCTCTACGTGCGCGAGATAAGCAGGAAGCGGTTAGTTAAGAGTAATAAACATGCCCGTTAATGTGACTACTACCCCCTAGCGTAGCTTTAGCGTAACACAATGGCGTAACTGGGTAATGCAATTAAACGCATCCACTCGTAGGCATTCCAGCATCGCGTCACGTGCCGCGAACAAAGGGTTCATCCTCGCGAAAGGAAAGCACACGAGAGGGTATCGGTCCATGCTCTGTACACTTGAAAGAAAAAAGCCCCCCGCGTCTTGATGAAGTTATTTAAGACTCGGGAAAAAATAATGAATTCTCAATTTATTTGCATAAATCTTTATTTTTCTCGTTAAATAGGATATACATACATAATAGATTTGGTAGATTCACGTACAAGTTCAGATAGTGCAAGTAGTAAACGTGCACGTAATAGTTTCTCCTAAGAAGAATGACGATTCACGAGGCACTTGCACTCGAGCCTCGTTTCTCGCAGGAGACTCGCGATGACGACGGTATTCGCGCTCCATTCGCTCGATTCGCGCGAGGTATACCGCGGCGCATAAACACGAGCGGTCGTGAGTTACGAAACGCAGGTGAAACCGTAGGTTGGTAAGCAGAGTCGTTCGGTGAATTCGCCCGAGGTTGAGGTCTAGGTCAGAACCCAGTCTCCGGTGAGTCTCGGGATCCACGGTGACGCTGCCTCACCTATTGTGACTATATGCCACTGGTTTATGGGAATTGTGAGCATCAACGGGATACAATAGTGATTTTTTGTTCGTCTAATCTCACGATTCATCTTTTCCTCTCCGAATTTTAATGATTAGCAGACTGGAATAATTGTTGAAAATTTGTCGTAAAAATTATTTATTTCGTATAAATAATAACATGCATATTTGGAGAAACAGAGTAGTTTTAGAGAGGAATTAGAAAAATGGTACAGTGAAAGAAGCGCACACCGAACTCGTTAATCAATGTATGCTAATCCGCTTTGTCTCCTTTCGACACTGCGAAGAAGTCGCCGCAGCGCTCGGACTACCTTGCTTTGTTGGACCTGCTGCGAGTAACGAAGTTACCAGGGAAGCCGTACAATTAAAATCGCACCAATTCTTTCGCCCCCCGTGCGATCTCGCGAAACTATCGACAACAGCGAGCGTACACTCTTGGCTCTCCGTGACAGTCGTACAGTAGAGCGAGCGATTTTCTTACCCGAATCAACCCAATTTCCCCGGATTCGCGTTCATTGCGTTCCATCGATCTTGTCCTCGTTGTAGGTCTGCACTTAACGGATTTCAAGAACTATGTCAAAAGGCAGAGGCGCGAATTCCAGCTGTTTGCATTAATTCTGTGCAACGGTAGATTCTAACTATGGCAAACACAGAATTACGTTCCTCGAGAATTTAAGAATTTTTTACGAAACAACTGTTACGCGTAAATCATTCTAGTGATCTGGAAATTATCTTGGCACTTGAAACTGGGCAAAAAAACAGTCTGGTCGTATTCTCAAGTAGCAAAAAAAAAGGTAGGAAAAGTGGGGATACTTAAGCTGTTACAGTGCTCCGATTATTTTATCTTGCCACCTCGAATTCAAGTATCACCCTCGATAGATCAGTTATCCATGCGTTGCACGATTATTCGATCGACTCGTTTAGTCGAAATTGAGCCACGATGGAAGGAGATCCGGTGGCGGCTTGCAACAACGCGTACGTCGCGAACCGCAACGATACATCGGCGTACCGTGTGTGTTGTACCACCAAGGTCCACAGCAGCCAGCTATCCCGTTCTTACCATGAGTCGACGCATGTTCCCTTCGTGCTTACGCACATATTCGTCCCGTACTCCGCTCCCATGCACTTGGCTCTTCGTCTGGGACTCCTCCTCCGCCTATTCTCCGGTTCACGAGGGGTACCTGGCGTAATTTAACCAGAGTCTTGGACACTTTACAGCGTATCTTGATACGCAAGGCCCTTATAGCGCGTTAAACGATACCGGTACCCTGAGAAGAACAAGAAGAAGGGCAAGGAGGGGTTCTCTCTAAGCAGCAGCCTCTAAAGAGGCGCTCACAAGCTCTCCCGATATTTTTCTCTCTCTCTCTCTCTCTCTCTCTCTCTTTCTCTGGATCGCACGGTGGCAGCAAGCGCTCGCTCGATCGAGGATAAACGCGCGGCCAGGAAATACCGAAAGTGAGGTGCAGCCAGGATGACAAACGTGCGTGACGCAGTCGCGCGGAGCAAAAGAGTGAGGAGAGGGGATCGCGAAGGGAAGAAAGGAAACGAAACGCATCGCATTGCATCGGGTCGGTCGTGGCAAGCTGAGGCCCGTAGACCGGCCCCGCGATGGAGCCAGTGGAAGGGATGGAACGAGATGGATGAAGAAGGAGGGCAAACAGAGGGATGCAAAGGAAGCTAAAGGGACTGACTGAGCCAGCGAGGCAAGCAATAGGTGGACGAGCAAGCCGAGTCCCAAGTTCTTCTCCCCCCCACTCTTTCAGGCCCAACAGCGGTCTCACCACTCGCAGCACTGGTCGCAGGGCTCGCAGAGTGCGCACCGTGCGGTGGATGGGATCGCGTTAGTAGCTTGGCGGGCCCGTCGAGGACAAGCATACATACCGAAACCTACCGAACGAACAACACTAGTCAACGTGGACGTGCGTTCTCTCCGATACGCTGCGCCGTTTGGGTGTGGCGTTTCTTCTTACTCGAGCGTGTAGTATCGCCCCGGTGATCACCGACATTGGTCTTACTATAGTCGTACTACTCGCTTCGAGTATACTATCGCGTGTCCGTGAGTACGATTAGGCGTCTCGCTCTCTCCGAGCGTATCGCCCCCGTACGCCGTATGTCCGCACGAGCGTTCTACCGAATTGATCACCCTTCGACGATTCCTCGATTTTTAAGTGAATTTGTGGAGAAACCTCGTGCACGCTGCTGTCGGTAGACCGTGGGTGTCGTGCGTGCGTTTAGTCAGATCGGAACACCGTCGCGGAGCAGTACGGTTTCCTTCGGTTAGCACGGTGCTTTGAGAGCTCGATGGACCGACAATCACTACTACATACTACATTGTGTTTGTGTGTATTCGAAACTCGTACGACGAACCGCTGCAGGTCGACGATTTCCAGAATAAGCTACCATGGGCGAAAAACGCAATGGACATTGTCAGCCGGGTCATTTCCGCTTATGATTCGCTCGTAACGACCCTCGGACTGGAAGACCGGAACCGCGCGGTGGTGTTTCTGCATAGCTTCCCACGTGAAGAATGACGGTACCGGAAGAGTAAGTACGCGACGGTCCGTTGGATCGATCGTTCAACGCTCCGATCACCTCACCTCTACTCCTCTCCGCGTCTCTCACGCTCAAATGCATCCTGGTATCCTGCGAATCGAAAGAAGCTAGACACGATTCTCCTATATTCTCCTGTACAACGGAGAATAATGAAGTGCAAATGTGGGAAGTTGAAGCCTCGGGCAAAAGCCAGCTAGGCGAAGAGCCTCGGCGGATCGGAATCTGCGTACAGGAAATGCAGATCGTGCTTTGAAGCCGCTAGCGGAAGTCGCCGTCCGTGCGCCAGCCGCGCTTACGCTCGATGAGTGTGCGGTTGGCTGTTAACTACCCTTCGACGTACTCTCGCGACTATTTGATCCAATGATTCAACGCGTTCAACTATTTTGCAGCAATTTTCAGTTGTCCGAAATGTGTGCCAATGGTCTCGCGCTCTTTTCTTCTTTGCAACTTTGAAGGTAGAAAGCTACTACTACCGCGCCCGTGTGCCAGATAAGCTGCGTCCCGCCCGCGAATACTAGTTTCTCTCGGGGCGAACTAGTAGAAACCCGGTAATCGAAGAACGAGCCGATAGCCGATTACTGACATGCTCCCATGCACTCCTCTTTTCGCACAGTATTTACACACACACACACACACACGCGATACATATGCAACGCACTGGAATCGTACAGCTATCCGATCTAGCGATTCTCGTGCATTACGTCATTCATTCAGTGGCGTAGTGAGCATCACTGTCATTACGACTCTGCTCGTCAACCACTCTGTTCTACTGTCAAACGACCCTAATCATCGACGGTACTAAAGTACGCTCATTACCAAATCCAACGATCGCGTGTCGTAAAAGTAGCCAACTTTCCAACGCAAGAATTGTCAAACGATTCCGGTTGTCGCTTATCAAAATCCAATATATGATACATCTCCGAAATTAGATGTCTCTCTGCTGCGTCATGAAGCATTCCGGGAAGTATCTCTATCGCGTGATACGAGGAAGAAGTCTTTCATCGAGGGCAGAGCCACCTTTGTAGCGTTGTTATCGCACCTGTCGCGTTGTCGTTTACGCGTCGCCGTGCGTATCCCACACATGCCAGCTGTGAAATCATTCAAAAGTCCATTTTCATTGGGGTTATCCCTTCCCCCTTCCATTCGAGGTTCGTGTGTGCGAACGGAGTTTACGAGCTACTCCAACTTTCGCTGCGACTGTTCACGGTTCATGATTAGCGAAGAAAGAGAGGGCGGAGGGAGAAAGAGAGAGGAAAGTGGGCGAAACAACTAGACGGTTCAGTCGCGATCTATTGGGCCTTGTGTGTGAGTCACACCTCTCGGGAACAGGGTTGATGCGTTTTTAAGGCTTTAAAGCCGAAGACGGTCTTAAGAGAGCGATAGGAATGCCTGGTATGCGACTTGCCTTTCGGACATGGATACATACACACGTATAGTCAACGAGTACCGGCGAGCATGCTCGAACACTGCCGAGCTCGCTCGAGGATAGCCGACTGAAACCGAGCCGGCCAATTCTCTGTATATGTATTATACGAACTTGCGAGTTGTTGTTCTCCTTTGGCAGCGCGAGTCCTGCCGATTCGAACAAGATATGCCCCCTTTACGAACTTTTTTCAAAGGGAAATATTTCATTTGTTCGAATGATAAATTCCCTGCGACTCGAAACGCAGAAAAATTGGCTGAAAAGGCCCTGTTACAGTATACGTCGACTAATTCTACGTTACGCTCGCTTTACCCGGGCTCCGAGTGGTTAAAGCAATTATCCGGAGAAGTATGCATTTGGCCGGCTTCAATTTACCGTTTTGTACCGCTTCCTTTGGGAAAGAACGATGGGCTTTCTCCTTTGGCAGGATGAATGGGCGAAGGTGATCGACCTGGGACCGCGAATCCACGCGAACCACGACAAGAAACGCTTGCTACGCGAGGGGTGTCGGACCTCTATCGATTTTCCGCGATTCGGATATAGATCACAGATAGGGAAGGTTTATTGCGATAATGCATTCGAATTTTAATCGAGGGGAAAACGTTTCAGAATGGCCACAGAGCTGGCGAATAAGAAGGCTGAGCGAGAAGCACTGCGAGGCGTAATACAACAATGGAACGCCAATCGGCTGGATTTGTTCGAACTGTCGGAGCCGAACGAAGTGAGTCTTTCCGGCAAAGAATACCTTTACGACTACATCCACGCAACGAACGATCTCTCAACGTTTTTCGCTTTTCAGGACCTCGAGTTTCACGGGGTGATGAGGTTTTACTTTCAAGACAGCGGGCAGAAGGTCGCGACCAAGTGCATCAGAGTCGCTTCGGATGCGACGACTCAAGCCGTGATCGAAACCTTGATCGAGAAGTTCCGACCAGACATGCGGATGCTCTCGGTGCCGGAGTACGCGCTCTACGAGATCCATGAGAATGGAGGTGAGGTCGCCAAAGATTGTCAAGTCTCTCTCGAGCGTGAATGCGTCTCTTCTCGTTTATCGTTCGCGAAACGTGAAAGGGTTAACAATGACTATTCTCGATGCGTCACGACGTCCTCACGTCTCGTTTATTAAAGTTCGTTGGTGAAGCTCTTATCGGGTCGGTCGGTCATTCGCACGGGCGAGAACAGTAGGCAGAAGACATTCCATCGTGATGTTGATTGCTGTATCGCTCGTAGTTGGGCTCCGTCATTCGATTGCCATCCTCGGTTGCGGTTTCCACGATGTCTAGCCAGGGTTGCATTTTCTTGATTTGGTTGCAGAGGAACGAAAACTTGGATTGGAGGAGAAACCACTGCTCGTCCAGTTGAATTGGCACATTGACGATCGAGAGGGTAGATTCTTGCTGCGACGAATCGACGACAAAACCAACGCTCAGGGAGTTGGTTTCGGCAACTCCGATGGCTCGAGCTTCCGGCGGAAGTTGAGCAAGCGGGAGAAGAAGCAGATGAAGAAGCAGGAGAAGCTTAGTCGGTTAAAGAGCTTGGAACAAGACGAAAATACGGCGCCAGTCGATCAGAATGGAGTCGCAGAGAAACTGTACACCGGTAAGAATAATAATATTCCTTTACCTTGGGTGGAAAAGAACGGAAAGATGAACGATAACGCGTGTGAGAAGGCGACCGCGTGCTCTACCCCTTGGTGGATCGGGTTTGTTTAGCTCGCATCGATTAGCTCAACTCTCGTTGCTAGGTTTTGCTTAACTACAACGATCGAAATTCTTCTCATTCGAATCTAAATGCGATAATCAAACGAGAATTGTTCTATCGACAAAAGTTTAACAAGTTTCGATATAACAATTCGAATTGAGGATACATATTATTTTGTCTCTTTCGATGCAATTTTCGATATTTTTTTTCTCGCGTGACTCAAACAAAATATATCATTGGGTTTTATGTGAAGAATTATTTTTTACCTGTTCAGAGTTACCAGAGACAAGCTTTACCAGGAGTATTTCCAACCCGGAAGCCGTAATGAGGAGACGCCGCCAACAGAAGCTCGAGAGGAAGCTCCAGCAATTCCGCAGCAAAGACGGTGGCCCGGACACTGGCGGAACTTTAAAAATTTATGGCGAGGCCCTTTGCAAAGATGTGCCGTACAAGACGCTTCTTTTGAGCGTGCGGGACACTGCGGTGCAAGTTGTCCGCGAGATGTTATCGAAATACGGCTTGGAGAAGGTGGATCCTCAGCAATATTGCCTCGTACAGGTCAGTCGCGAAACGTTCTTTCGCCGAGTCTGCGCGTTGGGACAATGTTCAAACTTCCGACAATTGTACTTTCAAAACTGGAAACTTTGATCTAATCGTTGTCTCTCTAATTGCATTTGAAATTATTTAAGATTATAGAGATCCTAGCGATTACTCCATAATTAATAGTATTTTTTGAATCTGCAGGTGAATGGTGAAGGTGTGAGCGGAAGCGCGCAACAGGAATACATACTGGACGACGACGAGTGTCCACTGGCGATCCTCATGAATCATCCATCCGCACGGGGTGAGTTTCTTAGCTCTAAATTTTAACCCTATGCGAACTCGCCATATGCAAAGTTCAATGTACTCTGATTACGTGGTGCGAGGGTAAAACGGTGCTAGCGGGAGTAGTGCATCCAAAATGGATTCTCTCTTCGGTGTTTCGGCGGATAAACAAAGCTAATTTCCCGGGCGCGCAAACTTGCATTGTGGTCTTTCACGCGGCGCCACTTTACTGATTTCCCACACCCACGTAAGGGAAACTGTACCAATTGAGGGAAATCGATTCAAGAATGCTAATCGACTGATAAGAAACATTACTCCCCAACTAATCGAGGAATACTCGTTTTATGACGAGAGGAGCCGGAATCAACAATTATGTTATCAAAGAGTACTTTGGATTTGGATTTGTATCAAGAGTGGTTCGAATCAACGACCGTCGGTAAACACAATGCTCAGCGCGTGCGATCCACCCTCACAGTTGTTCTCTGACGAAGCGACGGCGAAACTGGCGCGGTGAAGAGCGAAAGAGAGAGAGTGAGAGAGGGCGGCGCGTGTTGACGATTCTGCGTATCTGACATTGAGGAAAGTTTTCCCAATTTCCCCGCGCAACTCTGACGTAGTCGTCCTATGCAGGCGTAGCACGCCAGCCGGAAGGCTAATGTCAAGAGCCACCAACCACAAATGAGTGGCGGCGGCGGCGGGCCGACCGCGCCCTCGATTAACGTGGCATTGCGAAAAATCGACTGGTGTGCGGCGACGAGTCGCTATGAGACCAATGGTGACATTGCTCGCGTGCTTTTCCTCGTTCGTCTCCAAAAATAATTCCGATCTGCCCACTGTGCACCGTAGGGAAGAGGACGAGGAGGAAGAAGAGGAAGAAGAAGAGGAAAAAGTATTACCGTAGGAAGGAGCACGATTACCCAGTGCTAAGGGACCATTTCTTCGATTGTGTTAAATTCCAAAAGACAGAAGACCTCCCACCCTAATTTCAAATCAACTGTTTCTGACGGTTGGAAAAGGTCAGGGCGAAGGAAGAAACTGGGCCACTGGGTAAAGGGTCATATCCTTTGAAACCGTCGCTTGGGATCAATACTTTTTCCAAGACAAAGCTTCACGGTGGGTCGACGTGGCTGATGACCCTCGATTGCGAAGAACGTTGTGACGGCCGGTTAACTGCGAAATGAGTGCATCTTCGCAACAGGCTGTTAACTGTGCAAAGCAATAAAATAGAATGAAACAAGTGTCGACGAGGCGAATCTGCGCAGGACAAAATTCGCATTCGAGTAGAAATCGTAAAACGATGCGAAGAACCAGGTTACATATTAATAGGAATATCGATAAATGTTCCTTGGCCGATCTCTGAACAACGACATCGGCAAAATGGAAGTTCCTTTTGAGCGCTATGCGTTTCCTCATCGCGTTGATCATTTTCTTGCCACGCACGCGTGCCTGGTAAAGGAAAAATAACGCTGTTCTCTTTACACTTAATCCGTCCGACTTCGACCGTATGCGCGAAGCAATCAAAACACCAAAACAATGCAGCGGTGCGAAAAGCAAATTTTACTTGATGGAATGGGACCAATATTAATGATCAACGCCGCGGTAACGTGGGACCAGCAAAGAAACTCGCGGGACCAGAAAGTGCGAGCTTAGCGATTAAGCATTAAAATATACTTCAATATGATGGACTGGGGGATAAGACGTAAGAAGAGTTGTCAAAGCTACGAATTCCCTCAAAATAATATCATTTTAATGATTATTGTCCTGAAATAACAATTCATCTACTAAATATTCAATCCATTATTATCACATCTTGTTTCAGGTTCGATAATGTTCCACGTGCGGCGGAGGCCCGCTGATTACGTGCCGAGGAAACGGAAAAAAAAACCCGCCGGCAAGTGGAACGAATTGGATCATAGGTGAATAAAGAGACAATTAAATAGAATAAAGTAATAGAATTGAAAAAAAGAAAATTCTTTGTGACTGGTTGCTTTTGTCTGCATGTTCACAAGGTATGAAGATGAGAGACTACCCTTCCTGCTGGAATTGAATCCCGATGGTAGCGATATTCCAAATGGAGCAGGAGCCCGGCATCGCTTGCAGCCGAACGTTACGGAAGTCGGTTCTGAACGACCCGTCGGTCCCCAGGCGGTCCAAGCTCAGACCCTCACCTTGAGTGGGCCCACTGTCATGCCCAGACACTGTGTAATTGCTTTCACCGAGAATATCGTTACTTTGACGCCTTGTTCGCGAGACGCTCATACCTACGTCAATAATCAGAGAATACATCAGACTACAATATTACAGGTAAAATTGTCTGAAATAACGTTATTATTAAATTATAAGTGATTACTAATATTATTGATGAATTAATTCAAACGATCGTTCGATTTCAGAACGGAGCTATCGTCAAGTTTGGAAGATTACACACGTTCAGGTTTATCGACCCCGCCCCGGAAGATCGTATTCGACAACGGCACGACTCTGGCCGACAAATAGAGTACGCGTATGACAGGTAAGTCGAAAGACGGCTCCTCCGAATGATTAGCTAAATGACTAAAAACGGACAATCGAGAGAGTTCTTCTCGGTACCTGGGAGGTGAGATTAGAAAAAGTAGAGTGCAATAGCGCGCGTAGAATAGTGTAGCGAAATTATAGAGTTAAAAAAAAATGATGCACAGAACGATGCGATAGATGCGTGCAGTAATTTGAGTACTCTAGTCCGAGAGAGTATTCTCCGTTCTCCCGGCACTACTCCTCGCACCTCACGTTTTTTTGCTTTCCACTTTTTTCGTTGTGCTTGTTCTCTCCTGCACGCGGCCCGCTTCTGTACCGTAGACGATCGCCAGATACCACCAGCCAAGAAGCCAGCGCCGATAGGTACGGATCCACCACCTCGAACGATGTCCCGAGTCAAGGTCAAAGTGGTCAGGCATCGCATCCGTCGAGTCCTAGCAAGTCTGGGGTCCTACGTAGGGCCCGAAGTCCGTCCAACAGCGGCCTCGTAACCGAACCCACTCATAATTACGAGACTACCTTCGATCTTGACGGTAATGTCGAGACTGCTAGCCTCTCGAGCAGTAACAGGCCTGACGGCAACAGGTAACCAGAATTTTATAATTTCACTTGACCACCATTCGCAAATTCATCAGTCCTCTAAATGGAATTGGAGTTGGATCTATCTTGATTTTTAATCCTTTGAGGTATCGGATCTCAAGAGAAATAAGTTTAAGGAAGCATAGTGGAATCAGGAATGTAAGAGGAGTAAAACAGTAGTTTTTGTTATCCTATTCTTCAAAGGGTTAGAAAGGAATTTAAAAGGATAATTCTAGATTATATTTTACTGTATTACGATCGTTTGTCAATAGGCTATCGCAAGCAGACCGTCAGCCACGTGGAACCGATCCAATCCTCCCAGCGGTGTTGGAATTTCTCGAGGAAACCGAAGAGGCATTCCTGCACGCGGTCATCAGTGACGTTGAGCCATCCGCACCCCAATTCAAGCTTGCACCTACCTATACATTGTATCTGGCTGCGAGGTATCGTGCAAGCACTCACTACAGGCCCGAGCTACAACCGACCGAACGGGCGCATAAATTGACTGTCATGTTGGCTAATGTAGCGACAATGATACAACGGGTGATTCAGGTACGTCAAGACTCAAAATAACTCGAGTAGATTTTCCTTACTGGTATATCTCGATTATACAGAGAATTGTATATGTACGTTAAAAATAATTGCCTTTCTTTAGGAACGCTACATGGACACATCCTCATTGGCACTTTGGCTTGCCAACGGCTCGGAACTGTTGCACATGCTCAAAAGCGACCGACACGTTGGCGCATTCTCAACGAGGGCGCAAGACATCCTAGCAGAAGCTGTACACACGGCATTTGCGTCACTGGTGCGCTGCGTTTCCCTTGAATTGGCACCAGCAATGTCACAGTTCATGGCCGACGCTGACGAGCCAGCGAAGGAAGCTGGAGTCCTACAGATATTCTCGAATACAATGGCATTATTGAGACGCTGCAGGGTGAACGCTGCACTTACGATACAACTCTTTAGCCACCTGTTTCACGTTATAAACGCTACGGCGTTCAACGCGTTAGTCTCGAATGGTAATCTCTGCGTGAGGTGGTTCGGACGAAGATTGAAAGCTAGGCTTAACGCACTCGAAACCTGGGCAGAGAGACAGGGTCTCGAACTTGCCAGTCAGTGCCATTTGGCGACAATAATGCAAGCAACTCATCTTTTGCAAGCACCAAAATATAACGCCGAAGAGCTTGCTACTCTAAGTTCCACCTGCTTTAAACTGAATTCTCTTCAAGTAAGAGCACTCTTGCAAAAGTACCAACCCGCTGCCGACGAACCTAGGCTTCCAGCGGAATTGATTGAAAATGTCGTGAGAGTAAGCTGGAAATTTTACGCAATAATGTTAAATAATACTTACCGAATCATAGCGATTTATCGTATATTTATTTTATGTGTTAGGTGGCTGAAAGTGTTGCCGACACTCTCGCGCGTGCAGATGGCCGAGAGATACGTCTGGAAGAGGAACCCACCCTGAATTTAGCTTTACTGTTGCCCGAGGATGGTTATACTTGTGAAGTGATAAGAGGCGTGCCACCTGGACTCGCAGAATTCCTGGCACCGCTGCAACGCGATGGATTGTGTCGCATGGCACCGCAACCTACCAGTAGTGGCTACTGGACTATATACATGATCGATCATCAAAGTAACGTAAGTCTCTAATTTTCACCTTTATCATTGCCAACTAGTACTCAGATATATTTTTAATACATTCTCTTTTACTTTCTCCCTGCGAGTAGCTTCGAAGTCCCAGCGCAATGAGCAACAGATCCGGTGGCTACTCGTACCATCCTGGCGCGAGCAATCCACCACAGCCAGAGATACAAGTGATAAAGCTACACAAATCGACAAATGGAATGGGACTTAGTATTGTTGCGGCGAAGGGAGCTGGTCAGGATCGACTTGGAATATACATAAAGAGTGTAGTAGCTGGTGGAGCCGCAGATGCCGTAAGTTTATCTATGTTTAGATACACTTATCCAGTGTCCACTGTAGAGATAATTGTCATTGAATTTTGTTTTGTATATTTGCGTAGGACGGCAGACTAACAGCCGGTGATCAGCTATTGAAAGTCGACGGTCAAAGTTTAGTTGGGATTACACAAGAAAAGTAAGTAGAAATTGTCGATTGTCTTTGAAGCGATTTATTCTATTTGCTTCATTATACTTTTAGGGCTGCGGAGTATCTTGTGCGTACTGGGCCAATCGTGACGCTGGAGGTCGCTAAACAAGGTGCCATATATCATGGATTGGCAACTTTACTTTCTCAGCCATCGCCCGTAATGACCAGAGGTACACCGATTGATCTTTACAGTCTTCTAATCTTTTTTTTTTTATTTCTTTACCCTACCACGTATCCCTATTACCTCCAACTTCTTCCCATTTGCTTTACGTTGCTTACATTTGCTTTGATCGCGCAGCCTTAACAGAGATAATCACTATCACGATTAGGGATTTGAAATTAGCAGGTTTTCGTTGCAAATTATCTCCAAAGGAATACATTATATCACACCGTCTTCTTCGTTCATTCTTTCACTATGAAATTATCCGGTGTGGTTCACGTGCGAGCCGCTTTTTACTAACGCTTTACTAACAAATTCTTCCAAGCAGTGCATAAAGTCCGCCCGAAGTCTGAACACTTCCAAGTTCCGAAAGTCGACGAAGCGAGCGGACAGCCTTCCACGTCGCACTCGATGGGTAACTTGTTGTCAATGCCAAGACACGTGATTCCGCAGGAGTATCTGACCGAGGTTGTTGATCCACTGAGCCGTCCACCAGGTGCGGATTTTTCTCGATTTTACGACGTTCCGGGTGAACGTGTATTTTACTACAACGAACCGCGATATCACACGTACGGCGGAACGCGAAGTGTCCGACAAGTCGCAGAACCAATTGCGCCAGCACTTCGCTCGTCTACTCTCTCTACCTCAACAGCGTACTACTATCCAAATTCGAGTGTCAGCATGCCTCTTTCTAAACGTGACTGCCGGATTCGTCCGCCCACGCCCATCAACGTACCCGTTATCCGTCGTCCATCCGTCACCGTGTCCCTTTCCCTTCCGAATCCCAGTTCCATGGCCGCTTACGCAGCGGATCCTTCGTTCGACTTGATCGCGAAACCCGACAGATATGGCAGCGTCTCCCTCGACTCGATACCCTATATTGATCAAGGGGACGAGGATCACATAATTGAGCCAGCCGACGGTAAGAACACGAATGCGAATGATGAGACCTCCGTGAACCGCGACCCTTTGTCGAAGATGAGTATACCGCAGATATCGATATCGTCCGAGCTATGCGACGAGCCGCACAACGACGACGAAGATGACTATGACGATGACGATCGAATTCCGCACGATATGATTTCCACGGACTTGAGCACCACTTGGGAGTCTCGAGCCGAAGAGAATCAGTCGCACAAGCAGGATGAGAGTAATGTGGATATGTCGAGCGATAAGGGTACGGAAGAAGGAGTGGAAACGATGGACGAGGACTCGAAAGAAAGCGGTCATTTGAGCGACGAGACCGACAGCGATTCGGAAAAATCGAGATTAAAGATTTCAACACCAAAAATGCACACTGTTATGCCCGAATTGAATCTTGATCTAACTGGGTTGGAGAGTGACGTGTCGAGTGAGGTATCGAACGTTGTTGAAAAGTGTTGGAAATCGCCCGAGGAAGTGCGCCTTGGCTGTGGCCGCGTCGCGGCTTTGGCGAAACACTTCTCGAAGCTAACTGCATCGGGTTTAACCACGGGTTCGATTAAGATCAGTGGAAAGAGGCGCTTTGCTTCGGTTCCCGATGTCTCGCCTTCCAAAGACTCCAGCAATGATCCAGACGCTCGATCCTTCAGAAACAAGCAATACAATTCGGAGGGAGACCTAAGGGACGTTGATACAAAACACAGCAGACTCTCTTTGGAGGAACAACGCGAAATCATCGAGCAACTCGAAGAGTTCTCCAATTTGGATAATATAGACGCACCCCTCTACATGCCAAGAAGACAAAAGAAAGATAACGGCGATCTGGCGAAGGCGAGTCAAACCGACGAGATTACAGAAAGTAAAGTGACTAGGAAACCTTCTAGGCGACACAAGAAACTGGTAGTCGAAGTACGCACATGTCTACCTCATCAAACGTCGGAGATAAAGATAAACGAATCCGTGGAAAAGAGAAAAGTTGAAAAAGTTCCTTCGAAGGATGTCTTGACGAAACGAGTCTCAAAATCGAATCCATGCTTGATTAATAAAGAGCAAGCTGCATCTTTGCAAGAACGCGCCGCTTCGTTGCCAGACCACTTGGACCGGCACGTAAAGCATATAGTAAAACTGAAGCACAGCATGGATTCCTGTGACAAAAGAAGCAATAAGCGAATGTACAATGGGAAGCAGCGTGGTTTGTCACGAAGTTGCGAGAATATAAAGCCGAGTGCCTCGCAGAAAGAATGTCGAGGAATCGCGAGAGCAGGATCTTCGGTAACTTTTGATCATAACATCAGCTTGATACGCTGCCACAACAGTCAGCTAGCCGAGACGCTTGTCGACGAGTTTTTAGACAAGGAGTTGAAATCGGCTGCGGATCGGAAGATCCTGAGGCACATTGGTTTATCGCGGGACTCTGCGAAAGTCGTCGACGCGAAGCTCAAGCTCGACGAGGAAAAGGAGAACAATGTGTTAGTGGTGGTTTTGGTAGCAGCGGGCGGAAGTCGCGAGGATATAATCAATGCGGAAAAGAAACTGATGAACATCCGGCGACACTCTTGTCGCGATTTGGATAGTAGAGAAACATCCAGGACGACACGACACAGTGAAGATCGAAGTTCTCGCGAGTCGTCCTCGCCTCGTAGTGGTTCTTCTCTACGTAAGCAGCTAGCGGTTTCGCATTGGATGTGCCTGCTCCTCAGTTCACATAATTTCATTTATGCACTCCAACTTAAATGTCTATGTGAATCACGGAGCATTACGAACGATCATCGTCACGTCATTCCATAAATCCTCGTGTCACGAGAATTCCCATTATTATGGTAGTCACCCGCATCCTTACCATTCTTCAATCTCACAAACCCTTCGTTAGGCTTGTTGTCACTTCTCAGAAGCGATGCTGCTCAATTGACTGTTAGCACACTTTTTTGCTCGTGGAATGAGAGTTTTTGCTATTTAGTTACGAAGTTTTTTCACGTTTGCTTCGGTTACGCGCGATCGCTGCATGCCGCACGTTGATCGTTGCACGTTGCTGCATGTACATCGCTTTATAGAATCACGTTAACGTAGAAACATCGTTTCTGCATCTTGTGCCACCGCAGGACCTCGTCGCATGAGCGAGCGAGATCTTCCATCACGGCTTGGACGCGATGCAACCCCACAGCAGCAAATTCATAGCAGCAAGTCCGTACCGGCATTGCACGGTAAGTAAGGTCCCTTGCACTCCTATCACCTCGTCCAAGCGACCCACTATAATAAGAGCACCCGCCAGATTGTATTTATACAGTCGAATGTATGATCGCAAGCGGAACCTGCTTCCCTGATACCTATGTATAATCCTGATTTCAACCCTCAGACGTCGGTACTGAGAGCAAACAGCAACACGAGGTTTTCAATCCAGGATATAGCAGGGCATCTTCGAGTAACAGTGTCACTCCACCGGTCCAACCACCACCAATGCCAACGATCAATGGTGCGACCTCGTTACGGTCCAGGTGAGAAAATTTTTTCATATTTTAAGGGTTCAATCCGAATTCTGTGACACCAGTGAGATTTTATTCTTTTCACAGATCAAGTCACAATTTACATGATCCAACGAGAATGGGAACCCTGCCACCGACTGGTCTGGTCAGTAGGCAACAATCTTCCCCCAATCTAAATCCGACGCAGTCATCGACGATCTCCGGTCCATCCGTTCTTCAAAGCAACGAAGCTGAGAGGTTCTACCAGAATTTGAGCGTGTATAGGAATCAAGATCCCATGGTTGGGCGGCCTAGTCCATCACAGCAACCGGACGATAGGTCACTCAGATTGTGCTATTATTTTTGCGTTGAGACAAATTGCGAGGTGAGAATTTTATAAAGACAATTTTTTATTTTTTTCGTGTTGCAGGAGTCCTCTGCAAATGCAGAAGAGTTCGAGAGGTTCGCAAAACTCACTGAATCGTCCAGGTGCGTTCGAAACAAGCCAGCAAAGAGATCGACCGATATCAGCTTACATTCCACAAACTCAACCACAAGGATATTCGAGTAATCCGATGCAGCATCAACAAGGTCCGCAACAAGCCCCACCGCCGCCGAGGTCGCAATCTTCTCGCGATATAATACGGCAAGAGGCAAAATTGCAAGAGATGCAAGAAGAAGTCAGGCGGCGCGAATTACGCGGTGGAATACCCGCCTTGAACCAACACCGACCGACAGGTTACAATACTAGACCGAATGCAGTTGGCCATCACCCGCCAATTGGGCAAAATATCCGACCAACAAAACCCCTTGGTTCCACTTCCAATTTGGGACCCGGGGCTGTGTTGACGTCGACGACAAGCACGGCACCTACACCGACCCCTACCCCCACGCCCACGCCAATACCTGCGCTCAACACTTCGGTTGGGGCCATCCATCCTACGAGACAAACTGCTAACGTGCCCAGTTACACTTACGCCGATTCCCAATACAGTGCCTATGGGACACACTACGGCAAGCATCATCAAACGCAACACCAGCATCCTCTCCCACCGTCGCATCAACATCCGCAACACTCGCACCAGCATCAACACTTGCACCAACAACAGCAAAACAGTCCGGTGAATCAGTACGGTGCCGTTTTAGGTGGAAAAGGAAAAGTCGACCTTGCTCGTGGTCATGGTGCACCGTCGGAATACGGGCGGGAAACGATGAGCCAAGAACCAGGAAGATCACCGTACACGGAACAAAATCGTCAGTTTGGTGGCAATCATCAAGTATCACAGTATTATCCAAACGCTGGTTTCGAGGGTCGCAATGGTCAGTACAGCGAAAGTAACAATGCGAGAATGCAAGTACCATCGGAAACAGCGTCGACAATCGTTACCGAAGGTCCGCCAGTACGACCCGCATTACCCGAAGACGGTTACAGGGAAAGTCCTCCACCTCCACCGCCGAATACTTCCACTCACCCCTTGTACAATAAGCACGCGGACACGAGATACAACGCAAGTATGCAAGACCCGCCCAAAGGGGGCTATTATCCAGCTAGTGGAGCAGTACAACAGCCGCGCCAGTATCAGTACAGTGCGACGAATCCCTGGCAAAGGGAGGAAAGAGAAAAGGAGCAAGCGCGAAGAAGAGAAGCAGCGAGACAGTGGCGTGACCAGCAGATCGCCGAATTGAGTACGCTGCCACACAGGACACCTCAACAGGAGGAACAATTAAGAGCATTACAGCTCGAAAGGGATTTTCAAAAGCGGGCGGAAGAGGTTGCGAATCAACAGGACGACGATGAAGAGAGCAACGATCTAGACGCAGAGAGTATACAACGCGTTCAAGGTTTACTGAGAACTACCACGAACCAAGAGAGAAATCCTCCGACTACCGAACAACATCCTAGTCTGTCGAGGAACAATCTTGGTAATCAATCAGTCAGGGGATCCTTGTCCCAGTCGTTAGGTGCATCGGTGCAATCTCCAAGCAATATGGTACACGGAATTAGCTCTCAGAATCAAAATCCTGCGAATGTTGCTTCTGGACAAGTGGAAAACAGTAGCATTGGCATGCAGTTATTGTCGCCACAGCAACAATCGAGCCAAACGCAGTCCGCGATAGGACAAACGCCACTGTCACCTTCTTACGGATCGTCCCTGAGTCAATTCGGATCCGGGCAGAAGTCTTACACAATGGGAATTCTTCAAACGAGCGAGGATCGAGAAATGCAACGTAGGATCGACGAAGTTAAGAGGAAACAAGCCGAGTTTGAAGAGGCTCAGAAGAAGAGAGAAGAAGATATCAGGCAACAACAACAACAACTACAACAACAACAGCAGCAACAGCAACAGATGTACAAGAACCAACAGGGGCTTCATCCTGGAATGCTGCGACTGGACAACTTGGTTATAAATGGACCCAGTACTCCTCGTAAGTAGCTTTTGTTTTTCCAGTTCATGTGGTTGTTGAATGGTTAAAGAAGAAGTACAAAATTGCAGCAATGCAAAATGGCAACAATGAAGCACCCCCACCTCCTGAGCGAGGATCGAGTTATGCAGTAATGTCGCAGCAAAGTGCTTTAAGGTCGAATAGTTCGACTACTTCGAGCATCATGACTTTGAGCGCTCAACAAACGCCGTCCATTAAACGTGTATCGTTCCACGATACCAATGCAAACATTGATAACAATCAACGCAATCCTTCGACCGGTGGGTTGAGTGGGCCTGCATCGTCGGCCATGGACGTGATCCGAGAGGATCCTAATGTAAGTCAGTGCAACATATTTGGTAATGAGCCTATTACGAATCTCTGTAAATTCAGTGCAGATGTAGCAATTTAATAAGTAATTAATGGAATAACTCGAGAGTGGAATTTTTAATAAGAACTTATTGAGAGATCAGGTCTCCAGTGGCAACCAAGTTGGATAATGCTAATCTAAAGATCGCAAGTATAAGATAACACAAGGGAGATTTTTGTGGCTTCGTTGCTCGAGCATTCTGGTGCTTGTGTATTTCAGAAGTTGCATGGTAACGTTCGGGTAGATTAGAGGATTTTTAATTGTTGAATGTTCGCTGTGGTTTTAATTTTCCAGTTTTGTTTTAGTTGGTTTTTTTTATAAAACAAAGAGGAGTTTAATTGTTTTTCTTTATCTCTTTCTATCTTAGCTGTGATTGTCGTCTGAACTTTCGATCGCGCGTAACATTTCATCATTGCATTTTCGACATTCAGTGTTTTTCTCATTGTCGGTGTATATTACGTTCGCGTTTCTAGGATTAATTCTTGAGTGACGAGAGATTATCATTACTGTTATCAGAACTTCATCACTGATGCGGAGAATCTACTGGCGTCACCGAAAACACCGGAAGGTGCCGGTACTCCGTTTACTGGTACTACACCGGGAGTGATTGGCGCACAGGAAGTTTACAAGTATGTACCGTAATTCTAATTCATAATAAACGTGTAATAAATCTCTAAATAATAATTAATGATTTTTTTCGCTGAACAGGGATCCTCGACAGAAGCGGCTCGCGGAGAAGCAGAAGCAGCAACAGCAAAACTCTCAAGTAGGTCCGGTGCCAGAGAAATTGAGTTTCAAGGAGAAAATGAAAATGTTCGCGATGGAAACTGGCGAGGATGGAACGCCACGGGACAAAGTGAAAATCTCGCGAGCACAGCGTGAAATTGATAACATAGGTAGCCCACTCTCAACGACCAATAACCACCATCATCAACACCACCACAGTAACAACAATAACAATAACAACAATAACACCAACAACAACAATAGAAGTTAAGCTCGTAGCGGTTACTACGTATAAGATCATAATGGAAAGGGTGTTAACTCTTTTGATTTTTACTCGTGATACATCGAAATTGAAGCTGTGTGTATGTGTGTCGGATGCCTTATTTCCATCATCAGCAACAGCAACAGCAACAACAACACCGTACTGTCGATTAAGAGATTTATTAAAGTTAATCGCGACAGCGGAAGTTAGTGATGCCACGCGATATAACGATGTTTAAGAAACCGACAGATATCTGCCGCGGAAGTGGTAGGAAAAGTGACAGCCTTATCGTTTTACTCGTCACCCGTATCTATTTCGCGACGAGATAAATAATCCTCGCTCTCGTTGGACCAAGGTAACAATTAATAATTAGGAGATGTACGTATAGAGAAGTATATGTAAGATGGCCTCGAGGAACTGGAGGCAGCAGCATCTCTTTCTCTTTCTCTCTCTCTCTCTCTATCTATCTATCTCTCTGTCTCTGGCCTCAAGAAATTATTTAGATGACTGGTGTGTACATATAGAATATAGTAGATCGAGTAGCGCCACTTGTTATTTACAATGTTGTTCTCATATTTATGTTAATAAGGCACGCATCGAGTTTGTTAGAGTTAGAACTCCTCCCTCTTCCCTTCTATCACGTGGATTTTCCACTTAGCGCGTGTCCACGCTTATCGGAGGGCGGCAGCTTGCGCGCGACAATTTTTTTCGAGTCGAGTGTCGATCGTAATTGCACAGGCAGCTTTAACGTAGTAGAGCGACAAATCGGGACGACGAGGCAGAACGAGTAAATAATTGCGCGCGTTTCGAGATCCTAGAGGACACCAATAATTGTTAGAAAAGTTTAGGACCAATCTTATAGTCTCTACGGACAAAAGGTAGAAACCTTATTAAAGATATACATATACATATGAAGCACGAGAACGGTGTAGGAAACTATTTCTATTCGTAGCTGAACCGTAAACACGAAAATTACGAAGCACTAGATGAAATTTCCGTGAGGACCAATATAAATGAAATTTAGAATATAAATCTTGGCGTTAAGCTGAAAAATTAATGGGAAAGAGAGCTCCGATGGGGAAAGGGCGACTTTTCCAACACTGTGTAGCGAGAATGCTGATCTTCTGACGCGTCATTATTTTTCTGATGCGTTGAAACACGTGAGTACCTACGTCGCCGATTAACTCGGCGGGACGAAAGTAGATTAGCGGAGTAAAGAGATAATAAATGAAATTCCCTCCTTGTTATGTATAGCGAGCGTATATCTATATCTATATATATATAATTATATTAAAATATAAATAATTATATATATATATGTATAAATGTATACATGTGCACTATATTTTCTAACACTTTTGATCGTGTTCCGTCGTACAGAACGGAAATGGCTCGTTGAACGTATTACCAAGCGGCTCTGCGATTAATCGACGTTATTAATATTACTACGTTTTATTATCTACATTATCAATTGTACTTTTAGAAACATTATATTTTTTAATGACTCCACCGTGTATGGTTCTATTGTAACGAGGAGTGCGATATGAACGAGAAATAAAAAGTCGGTCATACTCGGCGTGTCAGGTATCCGCCACACTGATCTTGATTACCTGCCCTCAGATACTAATGATAGACACCTCGATACTGTTAATTAATTAAATTTGATGTTCCGAGAGCTATTAGTTAAATTTTAACAATTTAGAAATTATTCGGTGCTCGGTCGGTAACTATTTCTTATGGGTGGCGCCATCTAGGATATGTTTCTGGAAACTATTGATTAAGCAACCTAACTAACTTATCGACAGAGGTAATCTTCAAGTTGACCTTTCTTACCGACAGGTGCTCAATCAGTAGTTTCCGGGAATATGCTTCAGAGGCGCTGTGTGTAAAGTCTAATTCTCCAGTCACCGTACATTGGTTAAAATATTGTTTATAATTATAGTACAGCGTGCGATTTTACACCTATGCGTTATTAGTAAGTGCGATTATTAATTTATCGATTGTATATAAGACGCGCTATATAATTTATTTACAAAGAAGCGTTTATAACTTACTGTACGAATGCTTGTACAAGACACTTTTAAACAATAAAATACTTTATACCAGTGAAATATTGACTTTGTTATTTATCAACATTTTTTCCAATCCGCACTCCTTCAATAAAAGAAATACTCAAGTTTTACTTTCCTCGATGACGTCACGGTTATGACGTCACAGAGAAAATGTCGAAGTCGGAAAATTCGCGTTGTGACGTCACAGAGGAAATTCCTCAATTTTTGGCACTTCTGTCCAAAAATTTGGGGATTTTCTCTGTGATGTCATTCGACAAATTTTCCGACCCCGTTACCCTGTGACGTCATCGAGAAAATCCGTCAATGACTGCAAATTTTCTTAGTGACGTCACAGAGAAAATGTCTTAATTTTGGACACTTCTGTCGAAAAATTTGGGGATTTTCTCTGTGACGTCACTCGACAAATTTTCCGACCCCGTTACCCCGTGACGTCATCGAGAAAATCCGTCAACGACTGCAAATTTTCTGAGTGACGTCACAGAGGAAATGACTTAATTTTGGACACTTCTGTCCAAAAATTTGGGAATTTTCTCTGTGACGTCATTCGACAAATTTTCCGACCCCGTTACCCTGTGACGTCATCGAGAAAATTCGTTAAAATTGAGTCAAAATCCGTCAAAAACTGCAAATTTTCTTTGTGACGTCATAACTGCCATTTTCCGGAGGTACAAGATTTTTTAGAATTATTTAGGAAAAATCGATTATCCTTTCCTTTCCAAATTGTGTAACAATTGTAGGATTTCGGGATTTCCAGGATTGTAAGGCATAAAGTGAATACACAATTGTTTAAGTTAAATAGATTATTTATTCGTTCGCGTAATTAGCATAAATAGCAATGATATATTAAATATGACAGAGAGTGATAACTAAACGCATTGATTTACACTACGGGAGTCGTATACGTATGTAAAATAGATATGTTCAACAATCGGTACATCTATTCCACCAAAAAATAATTAATCTATTACTATGCTATAAATCGTACGCATACAAAAAAATACACTATTATAATTCTAAGTACAATCTGTACAGTTAAATCATACAGTATAACATAACTATATTCCAAACTATTGCTTGAATCGTCGCAATAAGCGACCAGGACAGTGTATGCATAACAGGTAAGAATTGCAATGCGAACTATTGTAACATATAGCACTCACTATACTATCGACCGTTCTCCTTGAATTGAGATTCGAGATATCGACCTCCGGGTATTCGACGTCCGGATGAGAGTCGATGTAAGTTCCTGGTGGTAGTATAGTCGGAAGAAATATTGACGGCAGTGGAATCAACCGGCGCTGCTTTGCTATTTTCGAAGGGCGCCATAGTAGCGAGCCGGCGAGCAGCACAAGTTCGGTCTGCTTCACTCTTTGGTCTTCAGTCTGCTGTCGGGTAGCCATCGAGTGAGTCGGTTGACGAACAGCCGAGTCAGCTACCCAATTTCCTTTGAGAATCAATTGTACACGCAATCGAATCGTATAGATCTCAGAGTTGCGAGTTAACAGCATATCAGCGATCTATCATCACCATCTTCCTGTGCTTAAGGCACAAGGGAGCTTTGCGTCTATCTTGTGCTACTACCATCGTTACTTTTGCTCCGATCTCGCATCTTTTCTCAACACGAACCACAGAACTTCGCAGGAACTTCGACTCGCCGGAAATACGCGCTACAAGGAGGAAAACTTAGAACGAGTCAGATTCCGCGAGGATCGCTTGGAATCTAACCAACTAATTTACGATATTACCACAAGATCCATTGCTGCAGCGTCTTCGCAGACCGATCCCCCCTACCGCTCGCACCTTTTCGAGCGAGGTAAGCAAACGTTTTTTTCAGAATTAACTCTCTTAGCATTAGTTTCACGAGAATACGTACATAAGTTCCGTCAGGATATATAAGTCCTCGATGCCGCCAAAATAATACGACACCATTGCGAAAGAGCAAATGTGACGTCCATCAAGCCGGTTCATCCGCTCTAACTTGGAGTCTAGTGATAAGCAATTGAGTACTCAAAGAATTAGCTGTGTAATAATAATTACTGAAGACCACTCCTTGTTGCGTGCTCCTTGGGTTTTTCCCTTTTTTTTATTTTC
The DNA here is from genome assembly GCA_963989405.1 of Trypoxylon attenuatum. Classification (NCBI taxonomy): domain Eukaryota; kingdom Metazoa; phylum Arthropoda; class Insecta; order Hymenoptera; family Crabronidae; genus Trypoxylon; species Trypoxylon attenuatum. Next base: position 2,888,431 of record OZ022495.1, read on the forward strand.
TCTCTCGCAATTTCCTGTGGCAGATTGTCGGGAGCCCTATCGAGAATCGTTAACCGGGCAAAGCACGAGCTTCAAGCCGGTCGATTGCAAACGTGGCTGGCGGAGTTCGAGCGAAGTCACGCGTAGCTCGCGCGACGCGTAATAACGAAGGCCGCTAGAAAACCCTTTGGACTCGTTCCAACACCCTTCCCTGGAGAGGTAGCGCTCTCGACGTGAAATACTGCCTATATGCAGACATTGCTTCAAAATTCGGGCACGTATATATACCTGACTAGTACATATAGAGACAGACACAAATATCTACGGACTTGAAAGCTAAATTGAACCTTAGAGTTGAAAGTAACGTTGGAAATGACACCAGAGTTCACCTCCCACGTGCATCGAAGACGCTTTGTTTCGCTTACGGTTCCATGCGTTGCATAAAATTAGACTCATCGAATAGGCGAAAAAGCGAACTGGCGCCGATGACGCCGTTTTGTAATAGACACGCGGTGCATTACCGATGCTAATGCTAGTTGGATAATTGAAGCAAGATTATGCTGCGGGAGCGAGTAAGAAGCATGTATAGAAACTAACGTTAAGTGTAAGTATTTGAAAAAAGTGGAATTAACTAGTTGACAATGTATCGAGTCGATTGCTACCTTTTTCAGATAGTCACTTTCTCGTGTATCTTATCGATGGATCACTAAGCGGATTCTCGCGGAGAGAAGGGGAACGCTCGTTTTGTCTTTCGGATGATATACAGTCAAGGAAACATTGTTTCCTGTGCTTTAGATGCATTGTTTCACAAGTTTAATCTCGTACACCAACGGCACTTCTCCCGACTAGAATAGAGACGTATTCTGGTGGATTCTTGCGAAATCGAATTCGCTCGATTCATCGGTAATTTATCGTTGAAACTGACTGAATGCTTCGCGAGCATTCTTGTCCCTCGCGACTGCACCGCAGATGCCGCTGTTAAAGGAATGCTGAACAAAAAGGTGAAAAATGCACAAAAACTTCGCAGACGAGGTTTTGCTGAGCTGCGGCGCGTTTGCAAAGTTCATTGTCTTGCGGCTCACATGATTAGCATTTAGGCTGCTCGAGTGATTTCCTTGATCGCGAGAGATACCTGGAACTTGAGGAACATCGTTGAACGTTCACGCGATCAGGAAAACACGTACTTTATCCTCCAGAAAACAGGAAATATAACGAAGAAATCTGGATAGAACTTATCTGATTCGATCGAGTAGTTATCTGAAGTGCACTCGGTTCTACGATACGGCTGAAATAGATACAGATAATCGTCGGTAGCCGTGAATGATCGATGCCGATGGACTATAATCGTTATATATATATATACAATGTATGTATGTTGTATATGGATATAGCGTGCTTTCGACACAGCTTCCTTTGCTGATTAAAAAGCCGCGGATGTCGAGCCAACTGTGGGAATCGGAAATTTGAATAACGACAGTGGCATTCGCCAGCTGCTGCCTTCTGCCAGAATCTGACAATCGTAAGATTGATAGATAGACGCGCGCATTCGCGGAAGAAAAGTTCAATCTCTTAGCGCTACGTCTGCCAAACCGGTATTCCTGAAATTTCAATATTACGTATCTTCGAATTTAGGCTGACAATGAGAATGAGTAAACATACGATTAGAAAATCTTTCGTTAGGTCAAAACCGTCACGAGTTTTACGCGATATCGAGAACTTTCCGGATTCCTCGGAGGTTCCTGGCACGGGTCCAACCAGCAAACGATCCGTTCGTCGTGGCTTCCACAGGGCTACGTTGAGTCTCTACTTCTCAGCGAATCGCATCGTGGCGATAATAACCAGGGCTGAAATCGCCGTGGGCAAGAGCAACCTTCCTCCTTCTTCTCTTCCCTCAATTTTTTTTTTTCTCTTCACGATCTCTTCCCTTTTCTCCGACATTCGCTCTACTGCGCCGTACTCCAGCCAATTTCTAATTTCTCATTCTCTTTGAACCTTGGCAGCCCTTCGACACTGCTTTGTAATTTGTAAGTGACAATGGCTTACAAAAGCTGACGCAACTGAAAACGTATCCTACTCGGAAGAGCCGAAAAACTGTCATCAAAAACAATACGCATTATTATTCTTCTAGTAAAAGCGATTTCTTTAATTCTAATACCTAATGTTTAGATATAGTTACTGTTTGAATTGTGTCACTTTTCACAGTTAGATTAACATAACCGTGAAGTCTTCATAATCACACTTTCTTCTTGCCATCGATTACCGTCGTAAGATATACGTCTACAAAAGCAGCAGCTATACATCTACACATTCGTGTACGTGAATGTTCTATTTTTGATCGCATGATTCTTTCGCTTCCTTTTGAATCGCACGAAGCTACAGTCGGTTGTGGTGATCACTTTTTAAAGGGAGGGAACAGGTGTAGAGAATTGGCGGAATCTTTTGCTAAAAGAAACATCGCGCTACTCTGTTCTTGTATGTACTTTATTGGCAATCCTCGTCCGATTAAATTGGTAAAGGCCGGAAGGACCATTTGTTAACGAGCCGTCTCGATGCCGTGATTTCTGCTTGGCTGAGAATCTACGTCGTGAAATACATATGTATACGTCGAATCTCGTTGTGCAAGTGAATCTCGCTCGCGGCGTGGAATTCACGAGCTACCGAAAAACAGGAGATATCCTCGCGTAAGGAAAAACTATAGATTACATACCCAGCGACAGTTGAGTACCGAAGTACTCGCTAACACACGCATTCTCTAATCCTTACGAAATTAGTCTCGCATTGCGTCAGCTGGCCGTAAATGCGTCGCGGAAACGATAAGGCCACTTGGTTTGCGATAAACCATGCATCCTCGTGTTGTCGGTACGAAGTACGCATACAATACACTACGCGGGAAAGAGAAGATGACAACAGACCAATCACAATTTCCGTGTGTATCCGTATGTCCGGTGATAGCTTTGAGAAATAATCACCGTTACCTTCCAAGAATCTTGCCACCCGCAGATGTAAATCCTTCCAAGATGATCTCGCGCGATAAGCTTCTGCCAGACCAGTCTCTTATCTCTCAAGCAAATCGAGAAAAGCAATTCAAAGAATAACGAGAACATCCGGTTAAAAAGCGAAAACCTTTCCACGAGTTCCAACCTGGCATTAATGATAGGGAAGGAAGGGGGGGGGGGATGGTTGGTGGATGGATGGTTTTCTGGTAGGGAGAAAAGTAAGATTCAAAAGAGTTCTTATCGCTGACAACACTCATAGTCGATAAGGAAATCTTTCCAGTCTGTGTCTTGTTCGTTTGGCGAGTCGAGAATCGGCGACCTTGGCACAATAATGACTCAGCGATCGTCGACGCTGTCTGCGGCGAGCTTCTGCCGATAGCATCGTGTCTCTGTCCCCGCGACAGTAGACCCAATTGGTCCACGACGTAGGGTTACCGAAGAGAAACCAGTTGGTTCAGTGGGCCAGAGTCGTCACTGCTTTTCTCGATCCTCGTTGGTCGAGATGAAGGGTGTCGCAAGGACAATGACAAGGGCGAGAGTAGCTTCAGGCGAACCGCGCTAGTGGAGAGAAGAGGGTTTCGTGGCGCCTTCCAGCGAGAATCGATCGTAATTACGTAATGCGAGATGCTCGTGTAGATTCAGCAAGTGCCACTGACTCCTAGTGAAGTCAAGCATAAGGGCTAAAAGAGAGTGAGTTGGGTGGGTGGGTGGTACTTGTAATTGAATTTTGCCTGGATAAGAATTTTCGGTGCCAGATATGTGCTCCATGCATCATCCTCGAGGGCACTTACGTAACGGGGGCTTAAACACGCTCGATAAAAGCATGCGTAATTCGCAGAGTCTCAGGGTGATCTGGCGGAAATACGAGCTGTTTTTGAATTATTGCTGGCTGAGGAATAAAGAGAGTAAGAGAGAGAGAGAGAGAGATAGAGTCGTTACCTTGCCCGTGACGAGCGTCAGATGAGTTTGCGGTCAAGGGGAAGGAGGCAGCGATAGTGTGTATTTGGTTATTGCGGTACATTATATGTACCTACTCTTGAGGGGAGGCTCGCATTCCGATAAATCCCCAGTCGTATCCGACGTGCGCGCGTTTATTGCGCACTCTCTCTCTCCTTCTCGTTCGCTTGCCCTCTTGTGCTTCTTCGATGATTTGCGTGCGCTGGACGCGACGATCACTAGGCATCCACGTGACGAACTACGGCGGCTTGTTTTTTTACGAGGGCATCGTTGCTAATCGTAATCCGCGCGCGCGCGCGCGCGGCTTCCTTCTTGGGTCTCTTGGGTTTGCCGAGGTCTATAGACTGCAGCAAACGAATCGATCACCATGCCACCTGGTTGATTAATCGATCGATTACGCTACGAGTAACCTACGGAAACTGGTTTCGACTTTCTTCCTCGCTTTCCGACCGGTTTCCCTTTGACACTACTCGACAATTCGGCTGCACAGCTTCTCGAATCACTCGCCGCAGCAGGAAATCGCGAGAATTTCAATGATAATAATAACCCGAAAGAACGCCGGTTGAAAAAAGGGTTGAGTGTCATTATTGAGTTCACTGTTCGCGGTGAATGGGATGCGCTCCGGGAAAGAGCGAAATGCGAAGAGATCCGCTTAAAGAAATTGGGTTGTTACGTAACCCGTGACACTCACTTCCCTAAGAATTGTGTCGCTCGTTAAAATCCTGAATCGTCTATAAATACGAAAGCACGAGTCCTTTTCTCGGCTACTCGCCTTATCGCCTTACTCTTATTTCACTCCTTATCAGCTTACGACCGCGCGACATATACGTCAATCTCGAATGACCCTCGCATTAACGTTTACAATTCGTTCAAAAGTATTTCGAGACGCAAATCTTCGGGATGAAATCGTGAAGCTTGAACGGAAAACGAGCTTCGTTTTTCGATAGTCCATTCCATCCTACTGGGAGTTCGATCGGTTCGCTCTACATATAGCGCAATGAACAGCAATAGCTCCAGCGGCATGGAAGAATATATTCAGTGACCCAGTGTTGGCTGGTAAACTATACTAACAAGCGCGAGAAGCTAAATTACAAACAGACGTTGGAACACAATTACAATCGGAAATCTACCGTCCACACGCGAACCTGAAATTCCAGCGTTCTTCCGAATGCGCTTTGAAGAGCGTTCGAATGAATAATTGATGAAACTAGAAGATAATAGACAGATAATTAGGTAGTTGTCGGTGTACATTTGTCGTGGTCGGATGTAAGCGAGCAACGAATTCTACGGGGTGTTGGAAGAAGTTTCTTGGAGCAGCAGGCGGAAGGAGTGATGGTGCGCGAGACGAGGCGTGGCGCGAGACAAGAAGCTTGTCGCGCTGCGAGGTCCACAGTCGACACGCAAGAGGGAGGGAGATCGCGCTTTGAAAACGTAGTAGTAGGGACCGGGCGAGCCTGAAGAGAGAAGCGAGAGGGTAAGAGCGAGCCGGAAGCTTTTCAGCGGCAGCCGAAGGGGCAGCAATTCAGTTGGCGCTCGGGATTTCGACCGGCCGGTTTCCAACCTAATCGTTACCTCGCTAGAGCAAGTGATCGTGAAATATCTTTAACTACGTCGTTCAATATCATTATAAATTACTCGGTTTACCAGCTTCACCACACTGAACTAAACGAAAACTAGATCCTCTACGAAGGGTTGCGATTCTCTTTCTGTAAATCGCTTCCGGTTAGTGTGGGGAGTACATCTGCAACATCCACGGGGTAACGTATCATTATAGACTATGATATTGGTACTTGTCTTTCATTCACGTCTTGGATCAAGGACACGTATGCTCATAAATTACGTGAATTAAGATTCATCTGTGTATGTTACGTATCCTCTTGGACTAATTAATCTTTCGTTCGACGCGTGGACTTTGATGAACGCATCGTTCGATGCAGTAGATCCGGTTAGAGAACCTCGATTGTTATTATTATTATTCTCCTTCGCTTAGACGACGCGAGGAATTCAGAAAGATACACATGCTTGGGAATCCACCGCGTGCCCGTGAAATGGAGCAAAGGGAAAAAGGACCGTCGAGGGTGACGTAGAATCGGTAGTGGAAGCACTGACCGGATATTCATGCGCGCAGGAACGCGGAATTTCGTTCAATGGAGGAAGATGGTAGTGGTGGAGGTGGCGGCGCCGTAAGATCAATAAATTCTACGCCCACGTGTGTCAGCCGAGCTCTGCGAAAGCGCGTTTTCGGTAGAAATAACGATTGCTTGACTTACGCAAAGTCCTTTTGGCATATTCGTATGAATAAATTCTAATAGAATGCACATGAGACACGCGACACTACTGTTCTGCCATTGAATTTACACTAAAATCCTTCACAAATGTATCTCATAAGTAGCTGAAACGAAACATCTCCGACGTGTACAAATAATTATGCGAAAACGTTCTCGAATTATTTATGCAATCTGCAAAATTTATACTGCTGAACTTGTCAGAGTTGTATTTTAAAATCAATTATTCAATTAATCTACTGGAATTTGTTCACTTTGTGTACTATATCGATAGACACCAAAATTGATAGGTAGCTAGATAAATAAATATAATAATAATAGTAATAAAAATAATAATAACAATAATAATAATACCGAGAATAGTAATCTGAGCAATGGATGTCACCGTAGGTGGTCATAGGATCACTTTTTATTATGATATATCGTCTATCGGGTCTATCGGTCGTCTTCCTATCACTTACGCTGCGAAATCAATCATCCCTTGATCACGCCGTGCCCCGCGCGCGCACCAACGAGGAGCAAAGGAAGCGTAAATACAAGTGCAACTCGATCTATAGGCGCAATTCCAGGCGACCACCGCGACGCAATAATGATCGGTCGCGTTCGCAGAGGCGCCAAGAAGAAGAGGAAAGTATAAGTATAGGAGCGCGCAATAAGTCGCTGCTCCGGTATATCGCTTTACGTCGCGAGACCTTGAAGTCCGCGACTGGTTCCTTCTGGAGCACCAACATACGTTCTTACATGTATGTATCGAACTCGTAATCGACCGCAGGCCGAAATAGTTCATTATGCAAAAAGATCGGAGCACGTGAATGTACTACGTTTCACCCACATGAGATTTTCTCCCTTCGACATGAGTTGGATGCGTTGCGAAGCATTTGTGCACAACGCATTTCCACAACGATTTGTTTACAATAGGAGCGTGACTGACCGACTAGTAGACGTAACCGCAGACTTGTCACAAAGCACGTCGATTATTATCGAGTCCACGTGACAATATCCTCTTCTTCCCTTCGTTCCTCTTCCCGCTAGCTAGGTTATTTTTCTCAGTCTCTGAAAGGTCTGTCTCTACCTTTGTCTGCTCCTAGGTCCACTTCTATTTCCCTCCTTTTCTATGACTGCTCCTCTAGGCTCTCAATTATCGCTCTCTTGGCCGCATTAGGTGATTAGCTGCGCTGGCGTTTACGTAATCGAGCGCGTAAGTAAGTACGCGGTTCGATAACGGGCTTCTGGTTATTATTGCTCTTTAAGCGAGAAATGTTCTTTTTAACAGATAATTATTCTTCTATTCTTGTATCCGTATACATATTCACTTATTCTTTTTCAGTTGCTTTTTGCTGCGTGCTCGGTGTAACGTTAATGTAATGAAAGTAATCGTTTCTTTTGCAGATTGGGAATATGAACGGGGCCGAGCCCTGGTCTCTTCCTCCGAAACAGGCTCTCTACGATCCTACCCTCGAAAAGGATGCCTGCGGTGTGGGATTCATCGTTGCCATCGATGGTCGACGGTCACACAAGGTAGATTCGTCTCAATTTTCTATTCTAAATTATCCTCTTGGATTAATTCAATTAATAATTACAATTGTTTTTGCAGATCATTCGCGATGCGGAGACACTTTCGGCTCGTATGAATCATCGCGGTGCATGCGCTTGTGACAATGACACTGGCGACGGAGCTGGCGTACTTTGCGCCATCCCACACGATTACTATGCCGCTGAAATTTGGTAAGAGATCACGGAGGTGCGACGATATCCTGGCCTGCGACTATCTTTGACGTCTGTCTCATTAATAATACGTATTGAACGCTGCGCGTTGCGTATCGCTCGGGTTAACTGCGCAAACAGAGGTCAATTATCTCAGTCACAGACATCTCGAAATTTATATCTTACCCCCCTCGAAGATAGCGGACGGTACTTTTACGTAAATCTCGGAATGCGCGTCGGTCGCAGTCAGCGGGCTATCGAGAATACCCTCGATAAGTTGAAGGTCGTTTCCGGTTGTTCGACTACTTGGAAAGCAAGACCGTTGGCCTGTTGACGGAATGCGATTTCGAGACTCGTTATAGATCGTTAATAGAATGTTATTATTGTTAATAACTTTGTTTCACTATTTTCACTAACGAAAGAATATAAGATCTCGAATTAATAAGAAAATTATTCTGCAAAGAAAGGAAAGCAAACATCCAGGAGATCGTAACGATGAATAGTTTGCTGGTCGAATGGGGGCGGCTAAGTGTATCAGTGGGCGCAGCACGTCAAAGTTAGGCGTCAGAGTGTTAAGAATGTTCGTTTGCTCGCAGTAAATTAGCATTAATCTTCGTGGCACAAAGAGCCGTGTGCTGCGGGAGGCTTGTAGGGAAAGTGGGGAAAGAGGGGGTGGCAGCGATCGATCGCGGGGTTGCCTAAGTTCGCGAGTGGTAGTGATATGTAGCTAGATATACAGATAGAGAGAGAGAGAAAGAGAGTAGCGCGCACGTCGATAGGAAAAGCGAGGCGGAGTAGCAGCCAACTGGAGGAGTTTCTTATTAGTCCAATCATTTACTTTTCAGCGAGCAGCAAAATGTCAAATTGCCGGAATTCGGGCGTTACGCTACCGGTATCCTGTTCCTCGACAAGAATACCCATAAGGAAACTGAAGCTGCATTCGAGAAGTTGGCCGAGGAATGCAACTTGAGAGTACGATTCCGTTATATTTGACGTTCACGTTCTGTCTCTCTTCCCCCTCCCCCCCTCCGGACCACGTACACTTTTTTGTTTTTAATTCACATTACGTATTCACTTTAACGTACTCTTATGTACTCGCACGGTGAACGGACGCGTCGATTCGCCGCGATCTCCACGCACGAATGCGACACCCGGATCTCTTCTTTCACGAGGCCATCATAAACCAATAGTCGAGCCGCTGTCACGCAGTAGGTATGCGACCCAATGACATCCCTGACGGACAAGCTTTCGTTTTCAGGTGATCTGCTGGCGAGACGTTCCAACCGATAACACGCTGATTGGCCGGGTAGCACGAAAGTGCGAGCCTTATATGCGTCAAGTGTTTGTCACCGGTGATCAAGACTATGACACGCTCCAACGACAGGTAACATCACTCTCTCTCTCTCTCTTCTTTCCTCTATCTTTATTGTTCTACAATCAAACGTGGAATCCACGCGAAACTATTAACGCATCGCGGTAAACTCGGTGTATCTACATACTCCGCCTTTTCGGCATCGTTTTTCTACTTCTTCTTATCTAGCGATTTGGCAGCGGGATTAAGCGCGACGCAAATAGCTGCGTGGCGTTATTCCGCCCAAGTCTAGACTAAAAGGCTTGGCATTGAGAATGGAATTGCGAAATCGTAAAAATAGCGAGCGTGTGCGCGAGGTCGGTCACTAGCATATTTTGCTAGTAGCTTGATTATTGTACGAATCTTGGAAAGGAAACACGGAATGAACTATCTGGCAAACTACATAATTCATTTTTGGCAGGTGTTTGTCCTGAGAAAGAGATCGTCCCACAGTATACCAAAACCGGGTCTCAGATATTACATTTGTTCCTTGTCACTTCGGATTGTAGTTTACAAAGGGCAACTCACGGCAGATCAATTATGGGCTTACTTCCGCGACTTCAAGGTGAGATAAGTCAATCAAATTTGTTCAGTTAGTATTGCAATTGATTTCTACTGAGAAATTTTCCATTAAATGCGATGCACGATATTGTTTCTTACAGGCGGAGAAATTCGAAACTTATTTGGCCTTGGTACACACAAGGTTCTCAACGAACACATTCCCCAGTTGGGAGCGAGCGCATCCGTTACGGTAATTTTTTAAATCTCCATTGGATAGTGACCGAAATTAAAGACGATATTCCAAATTCTGCTGCTTTTTTTCGCAGGCTGCTCGCTCACAATGGCGAGATCAACACCCTACGGGGCAATGTAAATTTCATGACGGCGCGAGAAGGCGTGATGAGCAGCAAACTTTTCGGGGACGAATTGAAAAACCTTTACCCAGTGGTCGAGCCAAATCTTTCGGATTCCGGAGCAGCGGACTGCGTTTTGGAATTCCTGGTGATGGCTGGGCAACGATCGTTACCTGAGGTAGAGATCCCAATAATTGTCTAAATTATCTATTACAGTAGAATTTTTTGAAAAGGTGTAAATAATCGTGTAACGCAGGCGGTGATGACTATGGTGCCGGAAGCTTGGCAGAACGACCTAACAATGGCGACGGAGAAGCGCGACTTTTATCATTGGGCCGCCTGTGCGATGGAGCCCTGGGATGGTCCAGCTCTCCTCACATTCACGGACGGCCGCTATGTCGGCGCTATTCTCGACAGGTAGAAATTTGAATTAGTTTCTTTTAATCGAACGCACAGTGGTATTGATTCTCCAGCTGATTTCGTGCAGCTTTAGCTCACCCCTCTCGTTGAGTAATAGAGTCTCGATAAGCGATTGCCAGCCAAGATAGCTTATCGCGAATGACGTCGCGCGCTCGATGTAAATCCTTTGCTAATTGTGTTTACGAGGAGAGAACAAAATGCGCGCGAGGGCACGTATGAGATGTACACGCATGCCCTCTCGTACTGCAAGATCCCTCGTCCACGCGGCAATCAATTTGCGAGACTCGACGGGGAGGAAGACTGCCTATCGACTGTATGTACGATATGTACAGTATCCATGAATAGCGGATAGGTGTACATAATACAGTGGCATCGAGAGTGTGTCGGTAAAAAGAGTAGCGAGAGGTAAAACATGGATTTTTCGAGCTTCGAGGGAGGCATGTGGAAACGTGGGAGGAGAGCGCCAATGAATCGCGAACTCGTTTGAGCTTACCGAGACAGATGGAAATGTAAAGTACAGGAAAAAGTATACCGAACTATCCACATCTCGACTATTGTAGCTCAATTCTTTCGAGGAAACGAAAAAAGTTCCAAGTTCTTCCCTCGCAAACTCGTTATAGGCCAGAGAGAGAGAGAGAGATAAAGCGCGCGCGCGAAAAAAAAGAGAGAGAGAGGGAGAGAAAGTTATAATCGAGTGAATGGAAGCCAGGAGGAAGGCAAGCGAACGAAAAAACAAGAGAGTATAGTCAGCCGATACTAGAATTGCGACACAGAGGTGGTAATACAAAAGACTTTTTTGAATTTTTGTTTGGCAGAAACGGCCTGCGCCCATCGCGCTTCTACGTCACTAAGGATAACGTGATGGTGATGGCGTCCGAAGTGGGCGTCTATGATACTCCGCCCAGCAATGTAATCCTGAAGGTAAACGAGGAAATAAACGCACCATCGGCCCACCTCCTATGGAATCTTTCAGCAGAGTTAGTTCTTCCCGCAGCGATAAACCGATGATTGTGTGTGCCTGTGGCGAGGCGAGCCGCCTGCCTTCTCTATGCCTCTTCTATATTGCTCTCGCCATAGAGAATTTCAGCTCTAGGGAAGACGTAACGACGACGCGTCGAGCGCTTTATTCCATAGAGCGGGGCATCGATTCGATCACAGCCGGAAGATGACCCACCGAGGATGATCCGTCTTATTCTCGAGATCAATCATCCTCCTCTTAATTTATCCCCCTCCCCCTTCATCATTCCCCTCACTGTTTTCTCCGTCGTCCACTCTCTTTAATCATGGCATTATTTTCTCGATTTTTCACGATTTCTCTGAGTCGAACGAAGCAACACTCATGCCTGAGATCGCTGCTCGAGGAGAGGCATACATATATCCTCGCACTCTGGCTCCCCGTATCTAGTGGTGTCTTTCCGCGGCTGTCCAATTGTCCCCGTCACTGGACGCGTAACTAGGTGCGAGCCTGAATCGAAGCAGTTGCGCTGTGGGGCCAATCGAGTTCCGTCCGAGGCTCGGACAGTCCTGGAGGCCTTAGTCACGGGAAGCCACGCGAATTTTTCACTTGTAGAATGATAGGTTCCCTCTTTGAGGAAACTTTTACAGTTGTTGTCCCAGGCTGGCTGAGATTTATCGTTGCGAGTGAATGCATGGGCCTGACCGACGAGCGACAATGGCAACGAGGCGGTGCTTCGTACTTGTCGTTCGTGCCGTTTATCGAATGGCACGCGCGGGCGCACGACACCTATCGTACTGTATTTTCTAGAATTCATAGCAGTAACACACAATGACAGAGAGAGAGAGAGAGATAAGGAGTCATACTGTATTTTATTTATTTTTAATCATGCCATGTACGATGTATAATTTCTCATTTAGGGAATAGGTTTGTATAAAGAGCTATATAGGAGTGCCTATCATCCAGTGCTGTCATTATGAATGTCGAACAGAAGATCCTATTCCTCGACGATCATTCGTATTCTCATTTTATTTGCAGAGCCGCTTGAAACCCGGAAGAATGCTCCTCGTCGACACTATCGAGAAGAAGATTATACAAGATGTGGAATTGAAACTCCAAATCGCTCGAAGTAGACCGCACTCCAAATGGCTCAAAGAGCAGGTATACTTGAGCGGCGGTGTGTGCTATAACACACACACATATGCACAAACTCATACAAACGCACGCACAAACCCCGAATTTAACGTGTCTTTTAACACGAAACTTTTGTTATACGTTCAATAACCATTGCTAGCTTCTCTACGTGTATGTGCGCAATTTCAAGTTTAACGTATCCAATCTCGCGTGTGTTGCTCGCGCGTGCATCGAGCAATGCGACATATTCACCATTTCAGCTACTAACACCATACAATTTCTTTGTTTGCAAACTATCTCGTACGTGCTGTCGTCGTGCTACATCGCGCAGATGGTGAGTCCTCATCCTGGCTTGATGTGAACCCTCTGTGTCTTTCTTTCCTCTCGTCTTTCTTCTTGTCTTTCTTCTTCTTCCCTCCCTCCCTCATTCTGTCTCATCGATCTATTTATCTTTCTAATTTAACAACTTATATATCTGCTATGTAATCACGCCTGTTGCCTCCATCTTCGACCAGCCATTTTCAATAATTTTATAATTTCATAATCAGATAAGAAGGATTGAAAATCACTGGTTTTTTCTTATACGTTTCAGCATGCTTTGAAATTAAGTCCCAAATTTCGGCTGTTCGAGGAACACTATGTTTATTAATATATTCTGTTAACTTTTGTAATATTAGATAACTATGGACGAGATGCGTGCTGCGCACGTTGCAGACGGTGGCACCTTGTCCGGCAAACTGGACGGTACGAAGACGAAATTGGCTAATCTAAGCAGAAATGATAGCAACCCAATATCAGTTGTGAATAGGGTCTGGGGTGGCGACAAGAGACTCTCATTGTACGGATATACTCTCGAAACTATCAACATGCTTCTCCTTCCCATGATGCGTTCCAAGTGAGTTAAATTGCGATCTTTGTCAATGTAACGTTTTCGAAACACGTATTAAACATTAAATATTACAATAGGAAAGAGGCTCTTGGTTCTATGGGAAATGACGCGCCTCTGGCATGTTTATCGCAATTCCAGCCTCTGTGTTACGATTACTTTAAACAACTATTCGCCCAGGTACAGTATCTACTGATTCGAAAGTAATAATTAATAATAATCGATAAAAGAAACAATTGAAAAATTCTACAATCTCTCGATTTTCGTTTTTCTAGGTGACAAATCCTCCGATTGATCCGTTCAGAGAAAAGATCGTGATGTCGATGCTATGTCCTATCGGTCCGGAGAGCAACATTCTCGAACCCAGTGAAAAGCAGGTGCACAGATTGTTCCTGCCACAGCCGATCCTCTCCTTGGACGATCTCGAAGTATTGAAACAAACGAAACACCGTGGCTGGAAGACGAAAGTGATCGATGCGACATTCCCCGTGGCAGATGGACCATCCGGTCTCTCGGCTGCTTTAAATCGAATCAGCGAAGAAGCGAATCAAGCTGCAAGATCTGGATATCAACTGCTCGTCATCTCTGATCGAGAAGGTGGACCGGACAGGTAGAAATTCATTTCAATACCACCGTTATGATTTTTCATGCAGGAATTCTCATTTATGAAATTAATTCGATTCCAGAGTCCCAGTGAGCAGTTTACTGGCACTTGGCGCTGTGCATCATTTCTTGATTGAGGAGAGACAACGAATGAAGGTGGGTCTGATCTTAGAGACAGCGGAAGCACGCGAAGTTCATCACATTTGCGTGCTTCTCGGATATGGTGCCGATGCCATTTGCCCTTATCTCGTTCTTGAAATGGCACGGAATCTGCGGGCGGATAATGTACTCGATGCTGCGCTCTGCGATGATGATCTTTGCGCGGTGAGTATCCTCTGTTGTATGTTGAACATATGTAGAATTGGAGAGAACCGAATGAGAAATTGGAAATTAAAAATTCTCTACAGAATTACGCGGAAGCTATGGAACGAGGAATAGCTAAAGTAATGGCAAAGATGGGAATTTCTACTCTGCAGTCTTACAAGGGCGCTCAGATTTTCGAAGCAGTCGGCTTGGCTGACGAAGTCGTCGATAAATGCTTTAAGGTATGTTGTGAAAAATGGAATAATGAATAAAATGACGATTAGGGTGAAAGTAATAAAAATACAGATGATTATAAACTGGATCCAATTAATGAAGTATGTATGATTCAATCTTTGTAATGATGTAGTATAAATACAAAGATAACGAATGTTGGAAGACGAGACTCGGTTTTTAAAATGCACGGTTCGTTGCTTTGTTAAAGGGAACGCACTCTCGAATTGGCGGTGTCACCTTTGACATTTTGGGACGCGAAGCTTTCGAGAGGCATCGTCTCACATACTGGCAGAAACCTATGGACATGCTCGTCATTCGAAATCCTGGAATCTATCACTGGAGATCTGGCGGAGAGAAACATATCAATGATCCAGTTTCTATTGCAAATCTACAGGTATTTAGACCAACGCGAAGAGAAATTTAATGATCATAATATGTAAAAAGCCTTCCCTTTACAAATTATGTGTTACATCGATAATTAGGATTACGTCGAATCCAAGAATATGAGTGCGTACGAGAATTACCGACAAAAATCAATGGAAACGATAAAAGCGTGTACCCTGCGTGGTCAATTAGAACTGAGGAAATCAGAAAATCCCATTCCAATCGATGAAGTGGAAGCCGCGTCGGAAATTGTCAAGCGATTCGCCACCGGTGCTATGAGTTTCGGTAGCATTTCTTTGGAGGCACATACCACTTTGGCTATCGCAATGAATCGCATAGGAGGCAAATCGAACACCGGAGAGGGTGGAGAAAATGCTGATCGGTATATAGACATATTCATACGCTACACATATGTACAATATATTCGACTCTCTAATCTAATTTTCCAACATATAATTTCTTCACAGATATCTCAATCAAGATCCCGAATTCAACAAGCGATCCTCCATCAAGCAAGTAGCTAGTGGTCGATTTGGAGTGACATCGAGTTACTTGGCAAACGCAGACGACTTACAAATCAAAATGGCGCAAGGAGCTAAACCTGGCGAGGGTGGCGAATTACCCGGTTACAAGGTTGGGAGTTGTCAAAAGAAATGTTAGCTTTCGAATAATTAGAAAACCTGTACTTGAATACTAATATTTGTTTAGGTCACTGCGGAGATCGCAGCAACGAGGCACTCTGTACCAGGCGTGGGTCTCATATCCCCACCTCCTCACCACGATATTTATTCCATAGAAGATTTGGCTGAATTGATTTACGATCTAAAGTGCGCCAATCCGAATGCTCGCATTTCCGTCAAGCTCGTATCGGAGGTCGGAGTTGGAGTGGTTGCTGCAGGTGTAGCTAAGGTTTGCATCTCTTCGATGAATATATATATAGATATATTAAAGAAAGCAGCGTATTAAGAATCTTGATCAACAGGGCAAAGCGGAGCACGTTGTGATTTCGGGTCACGACGGTGGTACGGGTGCCAGTAGCTGGACTGGTATCAAATCCGCGGGTCTTCCATGGGAACTGGGAGTAGCTGAGACTCACCAAGTTCTAACATTGAACAATTTACGCTCGCGTATGGTCGTACAAGCCGATGGCCAATTGCGCACAGGCTTCGACGTCCTCGTAGCTGCGATCCTCGGTGCCGATGAATTCGGATTCAGTACTGCTCCCTTAATCGCAATGGGATGCACGATGATGAGAAAGTGTCACTTGAACACCTGCCCTGTTGGAATCGCTACGCAAGATCCTCAGCTACGAAAGAAGTTCGAAGGGAAGCCTGAACATGTCATTAATTTCTTCTTCGCTCTTGCCGAAGAGATACGGTCGCACATGGCGAGCTTGGGTGTCCGCAAATTCCAGGATCTCATTGGTCGTACCGATCTTCTCAAAGTTCGCGAGGACATCGAAGTCGAGAAGGCTAAGACTCTGAATCTTTCGCACATGCTGCGCAATGCCAGCGATCTCCGACCTGGAGTGAACATTATAGGAGGCTCCGTTAAACAAGATTTCCAACTGGAGAATCGATTGGACAATAAGTTGATCGAAATGACCGAGCCTGTTCTCAGTGGTAAACAAGACCACATAGACATCGAAATGAATATTAACAATGAATGTCGGGCATTCGCGTCTACCTTAAGTTACCAAATTTCTAAGTAAGATTCCTTTTCCAGAATACTATTAATTTGATTCTAATTTATAAAAAATGATTTATGAATTACTTTTAAATAGAAAATACGGAGAGGAAGGATTACCTGAACACAGTATCAATATAAAAATGAAGGGCTCTGCTGGTCAGAGTTTCTGCGCCTTTATGACTAAAGGTGTTCACGTAACTTTGGAAGGTGACGCGAACGATTACGTCGGCAAGGTATGTTTTCGCAAAGACTTAATTCTCTCATTATTATTATTATTACAGCTTCCTCATCTTACGCTTGACTTTGAAATTATTTGTAGGGTCTTTGCGGTGGCGAGATTGTAATATATCCACCGAAAGAATCGACGTTCGATTCAATCGCGAATGTCATCGTAGGAAATGTTTGTCTTTACGGAGCGACCTCGGGTAAAGCTTATTTCCGCGGTATCGCGGCTGAAAGATTCAGCGTGCGAAACAGTGGTGCTGTTGTGGTTGTTGAAGGCGTCGGTGACCATGGTTGCGAATATATGACTGGTGGTTGTGCTCTGATTTTGGGTCTCACCGGACGCAATTTTGCCGCTGGAATGTCTGGTGGCATCGCTTACGTCTTGGACGTCGATGGATCATTCAAGAGGTACATAATACGATGATGCAACATATGTATACTATGTAATGTATACTATTCGTCTAAATACGTAATACAATATTTGCCACTTGATCTTACAGCAAATGCAATCCAGAAATGGTGGAATTGCTGCCTCTGACCAACACGGATGATATTGCATATGTGAAACAGCTGTTGGAAGAATTTGTCGAAAAGACTGATTCACTGATCGCACAGAATTTGTTGGCCTATTGGCCCGAGCCAACGACACGCTTCGTCAAAGTACGAATTAATTGAGAAATAATAGATTAGAATGAATATAAAACTCGGATTTCTAATGAAAATTGAATTTCTTTATCTGGACACAGGTATTCCCTTACGAGTACCAGCGAGCACTGAAGCAACAATTAGAAGAATCGAAGAATGCACAAACTCAACCAATCATGAACGGAAACGGTCAGCCCGCGGAGAATGGATTGAAGGATATTGAGGACTCTGTAGCCGACGCGGATATGGAGCAGCGCAAATTAGACAAATTAAAGTATAGAATCTTAATTCTTCAGTCAATTAGTCGAGATACAATTAGTAGCGTCAAAAATTAACTTTACCGTGGTGTTGTGTTCCCGCAGAGGCTTTATGAAATACAAGAGACAAGTAGGAGTTTATCGACCGGTAGAGAAGCGAGTAGACGACTGGGACGAAATTTACAATTTCGATGGCGTGAGGAAAGGTTTGCGTGTTCAAGCAGCAAGATGCATGGAATGCGGAGTGCCATTCTGTCAAAGTAGCCACGGCTGTCCTCTCGGGAATATTATTCCCAAATGGAATGATTTGGTGTTCCGATCCAATTGGAAGGAGGCTCTTAATCAGCTGCTCCAAACCAATAACTTCCCAGGTAACGATGCCGTTCTTTAAACTGTTCTTTTTATTATTACGCTTCAGATTCTTGACCTTCCAACCTTTATTTCTGTTTTTCCTAAAATCTAGAGTTCACCGGAAGAGTTTGCCCGGCGCCTTGCGAGGGAGCTTGCGTGTTAGGAATTTCGGAGCCAGCAGTGACGATAAAGAATATCGAGTGCGCGATCATCGATCACGCGTTTCAAGAGGGTTGGGTTGTACCGCATCCGCCGACAAGGCGAACTGGCAAACGTGTAGCAGTAGTGGGCTCTGGTCCAGCAGGTCTGGCTGCAGCTCATCAACTGAACAAAGCCGGCCACACGGTTGTCGTTTACGAACGAAACGACAGAATCGGCGGATTACTGCAATACGGTATACCGACGATGAAATTGTCGAAACAAGTTGTACAGCGAAGAGTCGCGTTACTAGCAGCGGAAGGAATTACGTTCAAAACGGGAGTTGACGTTGGCAAAGATATCTCCACCGAGGTTCGTTCCCTATTGAATTCTTCAGTAAATAGAATTTACAAGTGAAGAGAATATATTCTGACAAGATTATTTGCATCTTTTTTGTCTTTTAGGACCTTCGCCAACAAAACGATGCCGTCTTAATATGCACAGGCGCTACGTGGCCAAGAGACTTACAGATTCCAGGTCGACAATTGGAGGGGATTCACTTTGCCGTTAGCTTCTTAGAGCACTGGCAGAAGAAACAGATGGGCAATGAAGCTCCACTCGACATGAAATTGATGGCAAAGGACAAGGACGTCTTAATCATCGGTGGCGGAGACACTGGATGCGACTGTATCGCCACTTCTCTACGCCAGGTATGTCTCGCTATTGTATCTTTCGCCGAGTATTTACGATCCACATTTCCTTTCGAATAGCAACATGTGCGTGTTTACAGGGTGCCAAAAGCATCACGACTTTCGAAATTCTACCTGAGCCACCAGCGCGGCGGGGTAAAGATAATCCTTGGCCACAATTCCCCCGGGTGTTCAAGGTCGATTATGGTCACGAGGAGGTGAATCTAAGGTTCGGGCGAGATCCTCGTCGCTTCAGTACACTCAGCAAGGTACTTGCTTCTTTACGTATACAGATACTGGAATATAATTGAAATCCGCTTGAAAGTCTGTGTCATATGTGGGGATGTTTAATTTGTTCACAGGAATTCCTAGATGACGGTAATGGACACGTGAAAGGTATTCGAACGGTAACCGTCACGTGGACAATGGAGAATGGTCGATGGAAAATGACGGAAGATCCCGATTCAGAAAAGGTATGCAGAAAGAGAATGGTATTTAGGAACCCGAAATTTTAGTGCTACTAAAACTGATTGTATTGGCACACGTGTGTTTTACCTCCGACCAGGTATACGAGTGCGATTTAGTCTTGTTAGCCATGGGCTTTCTGGGTCCCGAGAAGTATATTGCCGAAGAATTGAAGACCACTATGGATGAACGTGGCAATTATAAAACTCCAGTCGGACAATACGAAACCAGTTTGCCTGGCGTTTACGCAGCCGGGGGTAAGTTGAAGCGAGCCTATATTTAGGTCAAGGATTCTCTTCTCTTGCGAGTTTCTGTTGCTCGAATTCCGATTAATTTTCCAAAAGAAAAAAATTGCCTACAATCTCTGAACATATTCTATGTCTTAAACTTCTTATTTTATTATTCGAGTAATACGTGACTTGACAGTTGTTTGACGACTCGGAGAATAAATTAGTTTCTCTTTTCATATTCAGATTGCAGGCGTGGACAGTCGCTGGTTGTCTGGGCTATTACGGAGGGACGACAAGCTGCTAGGGAAGTAGACCTGGCCTTGGTGGGAGAATCTGGTCTCCCTGGACCCGGTGGAGTGATAACCGGCGTCGTAGCTTGAACGGCTTCTCCTTACGGGATCGTTTCTTTGCTTTCCTCTTCGAAATTCGGGACAGGCGATCTACGCGTCTGACCTTTTTTCTTTTCCTCCTACCGGAATCCAGAAGTGCAGCTAAGGCGACTCTGAGCCTCGCAACCCTTTCAACCACCCTTTCTTCCCGTTTTTCTTTAGTCTCGTTTAGCGTAGCAGCTAGGAGCGAGCAACGGGGAAGCCAGGACCTTCCCGGGTTCCTTTTTCGCGTAGAGTCTGTTGCGAGGAGCAACTCTCGCTCTCGTCCATCCGACGCCTGATTATACAATATACCTGCATATATATACATACATATATACACTGGTTTAGCGTAGGAGGATCTAATCTCGCGAGGAAATCCCACCATATCACAGGCGAGCTAGTCGCCATCCACCTTTTTCTCTTGGGATCCTAAGTTTCGCGCGCGCTCGCGGAACCGTCGTGCGGATGTGTTTCGCGTTGAAATATTTCATTGGACTGAAGTATTTGGATTTTTAAGTATTGCTGGAACTGCGACATACGTACGAAAATAATATATGCGAGTATGATAGGTAATAGAAAAGTAAGCGGGACAAAGGAAGAGAGAAAGAGATAAACAGCAGTTTGACATCCAAAGGGCGTTTTTTTGTAGGAACGAGCACGTCTCGTTAGACTAGTGATATTCAGTATGTACTTTTCTGACAGCTTCCACGTTTGCGAAGCTCCTTCCACTATTGTCGATTGAATGAAGTGTTATTTATGACCCTTTCTTTTTTTTCCCTTGCGAAAAAGCCGACTTACTCGCAGATGGTCGGGGACATTGCTGGTACACGAATCGTGCATCCCATGATTAGCATATTAGAGTCGTAAGTCCAACGTAACTTTAAATGTCGCGTATTGTCGCGTAATGTATTTGCGTAATTTTTGTAATGTTAAGAAGTTTTTGAGTATGCCATTAGAGTATATATTAGTCATCGGTCTGTTCCCGCAGGCGGCCAGTTTACACGACACGTTTGCGGTAGGTTATTTATTTACAAAAGAGAAACGCAACGACGCGAATAGATTTCTACGGTATGTACAGGCTATTTCGTACATCGATGCATTTCGACTTAAAACTCCTTTCTCACATATTACATTGTAAATTTAAACGATAAGAACGATATTCCGAGACAATAAATATATATCGAACGTTGAACAGTTTTTACGAATGTCTCTTCCCTGTCATCACAGAATTAGAAAAAGGACCTCGAGGAGGTGTGCCGGTGGCTTTTTTCCCCCACACAAAGAAATAAGAGTAATAAAAGATCGGCCACAGAATGGTTAGGACGTCGAGGCTAAGCTCTACGAGTTTCGACCTGTCCGAGCCTGCACCGTCCCGCATGGAAGAGACGAAGTGGCACGAAATAAAAGAGGACGAAGCGACGCAGCATATTATCACTGCTATTCGCCAAGATATTGTTTGCTCCGCTGCTGATATCGTGCAGGAACACTGGCTCGAGAAAAAAGCTTACTCGTTCGTGTGCGAGTGCTACCGGGTGGCATTATTACGAGCATTCGATGCAAGTAGTTTATCTTAATTGATTTAATTGAATTTTGAGCGAAGTCGACGTCATTTCAATAATTACTTCAACGGAGATTGATAAGCGTAATTATGCGATTCTCGTAGCTATTATGGCCAAAACACATGCCAGGGGACAACGCAAGGGATTTAACTGTTTGGCGAGGAGATCCCGAGCTGGAACCATCACCAAACGACAGTCTTACGTTGCAGCAGATCCCAATAAGATTCCGGGCGTCCTGTACCGTGGACGATTGTAACTGCGGGAAATGCGAAGGAGAAAAGAGGTCAAGCAAGCAACGAAACTCCATAGAAACGAGAGTCGACTCGAAATCGAGACCAACAAGAAGCACACTGACTACGAAGCCAATTGACTCGGTCATCCGAGAGAATCAGCAGGGAGCAAAGAAAAGAGAAGAAAGCAGGAGTAGGAAAAAAAGAGCCTTGACTGCTAAAAAAAGTCCCCGAGGAAATAAAAGTCGCGGTGGCCCAAAGGAGCGTTCAAGAGAAGTAGCTCCTACAATTCGCTCCTTGCCTACTTGTTAATTAGTAAGAAACTTTTCGCATGATCCCTGATCAAGTTGCAATTGAATTTCGCAGCGAGTTTCTAAACAATACGCGAATATGACAGCGAGTGGAGAACCTAATCTCTGGTACTTTTCCGCGCATCTGGCTGCGAAAAAGTTCAAGGAAAGAGAGGCGATTGGGGATCATACTAGAAATTCGAAAAACAAGAAGAAGAAAAACAAGAAGAAGAAGGTCGCCGAAAACTTTTCTTACGAGAGATCGAAATACAATAAATCTGTCGGGGAGTCAACTTTTTTGTCGACTTCAATAAAACGTAATGTGTAATATAATCCAGCATAATATGGGCTTCCGTAAAAAGAATTGCATAAATTTTCCAACGCGGAGTCGAGAAGTCGGACCGGCTGAATATTACAGGAGTGCATGCGTATAAACAGGTTCCCAAATCCAGTGAGCGAGAAGGCAGAAGAAGACGAGAGGAGACGGGAGGAGAAAGAGGAGGATGGACAAAGTGGGGTAGCAGCAAGCTTATCTCCCGCAACATCTTTCATCCAAGAATACACCCGAGGAGTCTATCTTCCTCAGTTTATATCATCGACAATTCGTCCTCTAACGAGTATCTTCTTCGATGACGCTTATTTGGCACGCCTTCAGCGCGCGCATTATCTGCGATTTCGCCGTGCTACGTGAAAAGACTTTTAGCGCTTATGTTAATAGAGGGTGCCCACACGCTCTCCGGCGAAGGCAAAGAGGAGCAGAATGATAAGTGACCGAGAGAAAGGGTACGCGGCAAGAAGAAGAGGAAGAGTGAGAGAGAGAGAACGACGATGTTTTGATGCTAAAGTTGCGAGGGGTCTCGTGAAGGAGGTGCAGAGGAGCGCGGAAGAGCGAGTCGCAGTGTTGCGCGGTGGCGAGCACTGTGCGAGGAAAGTCAAAAGGGAGAGAAAAGGAAAGAGACCGATAGAGAGAAGAAAAGGACAAGGGGCTCTCCTGCCGGTTTCTACCGTCGTGTCTCTAGAGAGCAGCGCGAAGGACAAGGAAAGCGAAACTTGCTTCGTGGAATATTCCATTGAACTCGAGCAGTACACCAAGCTTGTGTATAGTAAGCCTGGTCCCAGGTCGACTTGGCCACATCGATCGAGAGCCGCACGTTTGCTATACGCGGAAACAGAACCTTGAAGAAGCTTTCGGAACCCAGAACTTGATTTATCCTGTAATTAAGGTCCTCGGTACCCTTCGCCATTTAACATCTTCTCTTACTTTCTTGGTCTTTCGTTTCGACTTATCCATGAGTTATCGAAAGGAGAAGAGATTCTTTTAACAGATGCAAAGCTCTATATCGTCCGATAACGCATTCGATGGAAAGGAGCCGGCTGGTGGTCATAAATAAGCTACATTGTATGCTTGATGAGTCAACTCTTTCCTTCGGCAATCTGTCAGATTTTCGCTGGCCGACGAGCTGCCTTGAAGCCTGAATACGAGTTCTCAAGGGGGGAGAAGAGAGACCCCGAGGAACACGTTTCGTTCTCTTCCTTTCCTCTCGCAAGCGGTCACTTGGTAGCGCGAGGCTCGAAAGGAAGAAAATCGAGGAAGAAGAGGTGCGGGGAGAGATCAGCTACTGGTTGGAACTACCGATTGGCCTGGTTACGCGACTCAGCGGCTCGCGCGAAAACTGCGTTTGGAGTGAAGGCCGCGAGCGCGGTGCGGCCGCGGCGCCATAGCCCCACCGAAGGGGTGGCCGTAAAAACGCACTGGAAATAGTGGGATATGTAGCGTGATAGAGTGAGCGATTACTGTATCTAGGGGTGAACGAACCAGTACTCGATAGGAAGGAAAAGTAGCAAAGTGGCAAGATCGCGAAGATGAAGCGAGACGACGAATGAATGAGACTAGTTCGCTGGTTACCACAGCTGGTCTTCCTAGAAATAAACGAGAACTCTGAGAGAGAAGGAAACTGCCTGCGAATTACATCCTGCGGCAGGATATGAGGGGTGACTTATATGTATATATGTTGTATCTCTCTTCTACTGCCTCCTTCTTCTCCTCCTTCTCCGGTGGGTCTGCAACGATACGCCAGCGGAATAATCGCAGAGTTACAAAAATATCGAGCGCCGCTAGCCTCGTCGGAGGAACCGGTATCGGACTTTTTCTTTTCTTCCGGTTAATGCGTCCCTCTCAACCCACGCGTTTCGCGCTGCCTCCTCCGCTGTACCGTTCTCCTCCCAGCAACCCTCTTACTCGACCACTATGTATTTCGCGATAAGATCACGTAAAACGGTGGCTCTCTTCACTGTAGCTGCTTGTATTCTCCTGCTGAGATATACAGTATTATACTGCACTGTAGTATAGTATAGTAGCTTTTACCGAAGATCAGTCGCATTAGTTTTCTCACTGACTTCTCGATGTCGATTCGAACTTAATATTGCATCTTCTGTCTTAATATTTCTTTCACCGGTGCTCCAGGGTTCGTGAGGAGTCGTGGGATCAGGATAAGATCGACGATACGGTGTCCGTCAGGATCGCAATAGATACTCTCTTATTTTATTAAAACTCTGATAATTCTTTATTCTTTTTGCTTGTGTCATAAAGATTACAAATTAGAGCCAACATATCACATAGGGTACTTAATTCGAAGAAATATTGCAAATGTCTTCCATCTACCTTTGCACCGGACTCGCCTCTCCCCCTATTTCTTTCTCTCTCTCTCTCTCTTTACCTCTCTCTTCGACGCAAAAGGAAGATTTCCTTTTATTTCCCAAGTTACTTTTTTCTGTCTTTGGTATTTTCAAGCAGAGGGGCGTAGTGGGTTGCCAGCAATAACGGCGCACAGTAAAAAAAAAAAGAAGAAGAATAAACAAAGGCAACACGCCACGATAAAAGTAGTACGAGAGTTGCACGTTTCTGTACGTACTCGCAAAGTCTGCGTAGAAAAGATTGATGAAAGGGAGAATAGACGAGAGAGGAAGAGAAAAAAAGAGAAAGAGAGAGAGAGGGTTTGCGCATCCGGAGCAAAAGGAGACTGAGCGAAAACGCAAGCGGAACGAGAACATTACCGAACGCTTCCCCCCTCGATGAAAGAAAACACAAAAAAAGAAACAATCACAGTTACCCAAAAATCATCTGGAAGTTGCTCGATCGAAGTTGCTCTTGCGGCGAGATTCATGAAGAAGTCATAATATAACGTAGCGATTTCTCTCTTCAGTCGTTCATATTTTGTCGTCAGTTGATCTTTCTCTCTCTCTCTCTCTCTCTCTCTTTCTCGCCGGCTAGTCTTCGCGATCGCTCTTAACGATAATATTGCGTATAAAAAATTAAATACACTACACGCTAAGCCTTCTAGTACATTTCACTTCTACATCTTGTTTCTTCGTAGCTGGCGGAAAGAAAAGAAGAGGCGCATTGCCATTGAGAAAAGATTTGTATCGCCCTAACTTTCTTTCTCTCTCCCCGATCGCTTCCACTTTTAGCACTCTCCCCGAAAATACTGCCGGTGACCTGACACCTTCACGGATCTTACTAACGCTTGATATGTGACGAAGAAGCAACGATTTGGGTATAAAATCTCTATCGCGACAACAGGTCCTGATTATTTGTACAATGTGCACCTGCACCCGGTCCGATAGCGGTGCAATCGTCCGCTTATCGTATGTGTATATCGATTGGGCCAATAATCACTGAAACGATCGAATTCCAAAAATGTCTCTCCCTCTCTCTCTCTCTCTCTCTCGGTTGTTTTTTCCCCCACAGATTTGATTCCGCAACGCGAACTGACGCAAAGTGAGCGATAGCGCCAGTTTTTGCTTTTTCACTTTCCATCGTTCCTACAATTACTGGCGCAATTACGATATACACGCATTTCGACATGGTAGCGTGGAGCCGCTATCTCCACGCTTGCACAGGTCACGCGAAGCATAGCCATCGAGTTGCGTTGATGAAAAAAAAAATAAAAAAAAGTATGCGGAATGAGAGATGGACAATTAGTAGTTAATGAGTTCTCTGCAGGTTGCAGAGAAGTTTCCTCTCAAGTAGACATATTGTTAACATATACACGTAATGTAGCGTCTTATGCTCGATCCTCTCTTTCTCTCTTTCAACGTAATAATCGATAACAACGAGACAAAAAAAAACTGACTCTTTACTGCCAAGGGCTCGCCGTGGATTTTAGCCTCGAGAATGTTTCGCAAAAAGTGGTGCATCACAGCGAAACGCATTGATTAACGGATCAGTCTTGCATTTCTAAACGCATTGCGAAAGATTTACTCCCTATACTTCTCGTCAATGATTCAGTGAGTGTCATTGATCGAAGGATTAACAGAAAAAAAAAAAGAATCACTAGGAGAGAAGTTAATCGCACGATTCGCCTTGCAACGTGCAATGCCCAGTGCAACAATCGAAAGACACACACACATACTATAATGCGTACAGAGTACGTGCATTCGAACACGCGGTCACGACGAGTCTGACAGTATCGAGCCAAAGGGGAAGCAAGGCGCGACCTTGTAGCCGCACGACTTTTAATGTACGCGTTACGTTAATCACACTTGCTTTTTTTATTAGTATCACAATACCACCATTGGATATCTACGTCACGGTGATTTACGAGAAAGAGGGATAAGTCCGACGAGATGCGAATAAAAAGAATAAAAAGAAACAAAAAGAAAGAGATAATGAATGGTTCGAGCCGCGCGAAATGGGGATGCCAAGACAATTATATCAATTGTCTCTTATTAGCTGCATGGCGAGAGAGAGATAGATAGAGAGAGAGAGAGAACAGGAGAGAAAAGAAGAGTAAAAGAGAGAGAGAGCGATGTAACACCGAGGAAAAGCGTGCGCATGTGTAAAGTGATCGTGGATCGATTAATCTTGAATATTGATGCTTGTGCTCCGAAATTCAGTCGAAGGGAACAAATTCTCGATAAGGGACGTGGCTATTGAGATTCCCCTTTTCTCTCTCGCCTCGTCGCTACCTCGTTACCGGGGACTGCGCCGAGGGAGGGTTGGTTGATGCTAGAGTATACAGGTACATATACAGCATATAATGCGACACGCTTAACGATTATCGAGAACCTTCGCGCTGGGACTTTGGGGATTCCGTATGAGTCTACCCAGCAGTGTTGTATCTAGAGTTCCTCGCATCTCTCTCTCTCTCTCTCTCTCTCTCTCTCTCTCTCTCGAAAGTAAAGAGAAGGGTGCCGAATGAGTTCCTAACTAGCCCGTTAATAGGTATCCAATGGTGTGCTCTCAAACTAAAATCTACCTAATAGATATCTCTATATACTTAACTATGACTAATTGATAAAACTTGGTCTAAACTCTAATATACAGCTATATATCACGTGGAATTTGTTACAAGTCTTATAACACCGAGTCTTCGTCGTACGAAGACACGAGACAAAAAGTTCTTCCGGGGAAATGTTTTTCAGCCGAATTTCCTTTACTCTATACGTGAACGATCATTATTTTCTCGGGGAAGGAGCAGCTTAACGATACGTTGAAAGACACAAATAATCGCTTCCTCCCTTTCGTCATGAAGTGCTACACGCGTGCGCACGCGCGCGCGCTATATGTGTATGGATGTGTATGATGTGTGTGTGTATGTACGTGTGCGAAGAAACATAGCTGAGAGACAAATTGGACGGTTTGGACCGTGACGATTCGACGTGTCGATACGATAAATCGATCACATCGAAACGATAATATCATTCTCTTATCCACGCGACTCTATCTCAAACAATTTTAAAGACAATACGTCAAATAAAAAAAGAAAAAAAGATTAATGGAAAAAAAGAGTAAATATGTATTGCGTGAAGAAACTTTTCCCTCGTTAGAACGACTATTACTACTAAAATTTGTTTCGTCTTACTATCACAATTGTCGAACGCGTAGGCCTCTTCTCTTCGAAGATAATCGTGTATGGAACCTAGTAGACTGTTGTTGGTCATCTACTGCTTTGCTGTTCGGTTCCGCTTGACAATGCTCTCTCTCCAACAGATTCCACGAGAGAAAGAGAACTCGTGGAACGGTGGTCGCGACCCAATGAAATTGTTAGAGTCGCGAAAAAAATAAACACGAGCAAGGGTACTTCGCGCGATGAATTCTCCCTTCGTTGATCTTCGCCTCGCGCGGCGTGTGATCCTGCTTTTCCACTGCGTACTTCTTCTTCTTCTTCTTAGCTTCTCCACGTTCTTTGACTCGCTTCTTCTCATTTCGATTCGTTTCCTCGTCAATAAGAGGCTCTCCATCGAGCTTCAGCGAACGAATCACCGAACGGGATTAAAGCCACAGTGATTGGCGTCGCACAACGATCGCACCCTTTTTTGAGAGAATGAGATACATTTGGAAAAGTACCAACGATCTTCACTGAGCGCACTGGTACGACCTGTACAATTTCTTCTTCTCGAGAGTAAAATCCCGGCTGATCATTATGGTGCCACCACGCGTTAGATTTCTGTAACAGAGCAGATTTATCGCCACGTAAGTATGCAAATAATTGAAAATAAATAATCGAAGGATATATCGAAGAATATTTGTCAGAAAACACTTACTTTAAGAACTGTGGCAATAGTATGTGCCAGGATGTGTGGTCCTGCTTCAGGGTGAGGTAGAGCTCAAAGGTCGACACGGCATTAGGATCGCACTGTATCCTCGAAAGCCTGCGACACATGCTGTCTGTTTCGAAACTAATGAATAACGTGCAGCCTCTGCAAACAAAAGAAAGAGTCGCCAAGTTAAAAACAAAAAAAACAATTCGCTTTCAACAAGTGACGCGGAATCGTCACGTTGATGAATAGTAATTAACACACGAGATATCAACGAGGATTTAAATACTCTCGAAATACCCTCTTCCGACGAGTATAATTAGAAAATTGAGTCAGAGGGATAATCGGGTCATTGTGGCAAGACAGATGATTTTCTTCGAAGGTCGAGCAAACAAAGGGTCGAGAGCAATTGCGATTAAGGTAATGAGTGACGAATTATAATTATGCAACGTACCTCAGGCCACAAGGTTCATTTTCTGCCATACTGAGAACATTTTTGGCTATCCTCGGCAGGAGATCAGCGGGGAGGAGTACCTCGCCACAAGCTAGTTGAGCGTGTTTCGCCCTTCTCAATTCAACTTCCAGCCGCTTTGCCAGTGCCTGGCAAGCACCGTCAAACTCATCGGCGACGGTTCCAGCTGAAATAAATGGATCAAAGTGTTAACGGTTTTCGATTTATTATTTCTCATTTTCCAACACTACTTCTATTTGAGTCCTCGACCAAAAATTAGATTCACTTCAAAGAACTCCAAAAATTATATTTATTTTATTCATTTATTTATTCTTCCAATTTATTTCATCAATTTTTCTATCTATACATTCATCTTTTATTTATTGGCTATAAATATGGAGGCGAAGTTTCGATTACGATTTCGTTGCCGGTACGTGTATCACCGGCAAAAGAGCAGGCCGGTCGCGAGACACGCAGTCTGACGATAATCGCTCTAATCGATCAATCAATCAGAACTAATGAATTTGTCAATCGTGCGAATGACTTGTATTGTACTATTAGAGTTACGAGAATTCTATTTCGAAAATGTTAAGTTTCGAAATTTCGAGCACCCTTGTCACAAATTCCGTTATTTGGAGTAATCGAAAGAGAGATGGAGGGGGGAGAGCGAGAGAGAGAGCAGCCAAGACAAGGTAACATCGATTTGAATAAGGAAGAAAAGTTGGGAAGCTCCCGAAACGAATTTCTATTTCGCGGCCGGGCCGGTGTCTAGCTGCCGGTGGCCGGGCAAGCCGAAATCCGAAAGCTGACGCAATTTTCAAAGAGCTCTCAATCTCAAACGCCGAGCAAATTTTGCCCGTAATAATAGCTCGTAAAGACTTTTGCGTCGAGTTTAAAAGGATTTTCGCTCACGATCGTCAAATGCGGTACGCGAAAAATCAGCTGACTCGCGAGATCAGCTGGAAGACGGTGCCGTTAGTCGGGCTTGAGGATCGAAGCAGTCGCTCTGCGAGAAAGATCATCTGGCGATGGAGTCTTTCCCCTTCTCTCTCCCCTCTCTCTCTCTCTCTCTCTCACTCTTTACTTTTTCTCTTTGTCCGCGGTGATTCGAGTCAAAAGAATCAACTTACCTCGAGTATTGTTGAAGTTTACGTTCACCGGACAAGGCAAAACTTCCATAGTGGAAAAGTGCGATGAGGCTACTAGTTCGCAAAGTGGCACCGTCCGTTTTACACTCGCAACGAAACACAATCTCCGGCACCGGTAATACGAAGTACGATGACAGCAATAGTGATAGTTGTATTAAACGATTTCGTATTCGTGTCTCTATCTGGATTTGTCAAAACCGCCGGTATACGATTTAGCGAATCCTTTCTCTTTAACTTTCACCGGGAAGAATCATGAAAGCGATGCGGAACCGAGGGTATCTCTAGCGAACAACTGATCCGCCCGGCGAATGACGCGACTTATAGCCGACTGAGCCTACCGCCCCTCTACTGGCTCTTCCTGCCCCCACTCCGTAGTCAGCCGCCTAGCAACACTGGCTACGTGCTGTTTTGCACTGCGCGACGAGTACGGCCGAGTATAGTCGAGGCCTACCGAACGACACAGGGACCGAGCGAGCCGGCTCGTACGCCCGAGCTTGTTCCAACCTCCAGAGGTCTTCATTTTCCATCTAAATTACAATCCTTCTAACTATGATTATTTCTCGAAAAATCAGCCCAACAAATATTCCCATCACACCGTACCCCATTCTATGACACCGAAGAATCTTACTGGGTGCGCGGAAAGGAAAAAATTGCATGGTTTTTTCCAGGTGGATGGAGTAGTTTCGATCTACGATTGCGTCAGACCGATTTTAGATTCCGAGTTTTGAGTGTTCCAACAAAGCGCGAGAGTTTCGTCATGCTTGATTGGATGGGTCTTTAGATATTGTCAAGAAAACTTGTTTGCTCGTGAAACTGCCGGTTGAGCGTCACTGTTCGTTGTCCCCTCAATCCCCGCCCCCCTTCTTGTCCGACCAAGTGTTCCACTCTCCCGTGCCCTTCGCCCCTCAGCGAGCACCCACCGGCCTCGGCTGAGCGTCTATCGAGTCACGATCTACCGGTATTATCGATGTTTACCTGTAACTTTTATTTCAGATTTTCGATCGGCGCTATCGTTCGATTTATGTGCTCTTTCATTAGGTAAACTGCAATGTCGCTGAAGGGCGATCCGCATAGAGGAAATAAAGGAGCTGCTCCGAACGTAAGAAGCAAAAGCGTATACCGTAGGAGAAAAGTCTTCGGGCAAAACCGATTAACCGGGTGATACTTTTTTCTCCCTTTGTTTCTCGTATCCCAGCTCATAGCCCGGTTTTCGACGGCTAAAGCGCACGGTTGCGCCTCAAAAACCCTTGGTGCTCCAAAGTTTCGAACTCTAGGAGGTAACCGCATCTGATTCTCCCTTCGCTCTTTTCCTAGACAAAGAACACAACGTTTACCGCAGCTTTGACTAAATAAATACTGGAATAGGTTTTCTCGCCGAGCGGTCTAGTGTCAATTCGAAACGACACTTTGCCTAGTGACAGTCGTTTCGAACGTTCTTTTTCCTCTTGTCTTGTCACCGGCAATTTCGTTGTGATTCGCTCCGAAATCTCCAATCGGCAGAGCACCCTGAATTTCGGTCATCGAAACCTTCGGCGGAGCCGAGCGACAGATATACGATCTGGTAGAGCAACAGTGAGCTATATTGATGTAAGAAGATATATGTATGTAGTATTACTGTAGGGACAAGGATATACAGTATACTTGTCGGTCTTGGTAGTTCAAGCCCCACCGAGCAGAAACCAGCTGATCCTCATCCTGGTTTTTAATTCCATTGCAGGCCGCGTTGGTCGTGGCTCGGGACTCTCAGTGCCGCGAGCCATTTAACAAAGAAACTGTACCGAAGCGTACACGTATGTATGTATACTCCTTTCAGAATCGATCGAGAGACCGAGTCACAGGAGCTTTCTCGAATTTTCCAATTGGGAGCCTATTCGCATTGGTTGCCGTCGTTCCCGGTGCGCCCGAAGTTCAGGCTGCGATACAATGTGTATTTACGGGTGTAGCAGAGTCTCGTGTTTAAACACGCGATGGGATGTGAGAGTAGTTCACTCTCGGCTCTGCCGAGAGAAGAGCGAGAGCGATCGAGCGATCGAGCGGACAGGAGGGAGAAAGAGAGAGCAACACAGAGAACGAGAGAGAGAGAGAGAGATACGAAGCGACACACGAGGGCTAAGCCGAGGCGAGGAGGAACCTGAAAAACCGGCAGACCGATACGGGATGTAGAAAAGGATGCAGAGCCTCGTGCATGATATAATGGCCTGATCGTGCACGGGGAGAAAGAGGCCTAACGAGAGACACGTAGCGGTCCGAAGGAACGAGAGAAAGACAGTGAACAACGATGGTGAGCTGTTGCTGAGGGAAGGGCGAGGAATCGAGCAGGCACAAGTGGGTGAGAGAAAAGGATAGAGCGAGCAAGAGAGGAGGTGAAAAGTCTCGCAGGCGAGACAAAGAGAACGTTGGAAAAGGCGGTGTGAGAGAACGAGAGAACCGAAGAGGGGACCGGGACACGGTTGGGGAGCTGACAAAGGGAACACTACGAGGAGTGGTAGTAAAAGACGAAAATGGCGACTGCTCGTAGAGCCCGAGGTGCGAGGGGACGGAGGCGTTTTAGTGTTATAGTTAGAGAGAGAGAAACACAACTAGTAACGAGATTGCAAATACGCATAAAATATAGTATACACGCTTCTTGGTACTAACGATGCAATTCTAGTATTGTTGAATCTTCTGGTTTTCGCAAATTGCAATTATATCGGAGCAACAGAGGTGCAATTCGGGAAGAAATTGTACCTGCTTGTGGATTGTTGCTGATAATAATGAGAAATAAACTGAAAGGGATTAGAATATCTCGATGCAGCTGGTGGATCTTTATTTTTCAGCGAGCGCAGAGCGCTGTGTAATTGGTTTGTGTGTATGCACGATACGATCGTAGCGTTATCTTTCGCGACGATTTCCAAGCGGAGCCAATGCTGACTGAGTTGTCTCTCTTCGCGAGGTTCCTACATAATAATAGCGATAAGTTAATCGTTATAAATATCACCGCGAAGCCACGGTTCTCTGACGTTTACTTAAAAACAATATCGCGCCTTCCGCGCGCACCCTCGCACAACGCTCGATCCTCGATGCCGAGCGGTTTGCGATATTTCGCGAGTATTTTCGTTTTCCCCGACCTAGGCTTTATCGATGTCTCTGCAAAAATAGAGCTGACAACGCGCGCATTACTGATACGAGCATTGCGTCCCTGCATTATTTTAATGTGCACACCTCGGATTATGTACTCTGTCTCATGGTTCGCTAAACCACCTCTAATTTCTTGCCTCGAGGCGAGAAAAAAAAGTGTGGAGGGAATCGAAATATTTTTAGACGATTTCCCTCGATCGTAATCTTCTTAATGGCCTCTTTCATCGGACAATGCAGTGTAGAGCGAGAGCGAGAGAGAGGGAGAATAATCTCAGCTGATCACGCTAGCCGGTTTCGTCATGTATATAGCTACACGCTCGTTTGAGTATTCATAATACAACTCGTTTGCTCGTTACGCGAAATGCAAAGCTGAGCTCGCGAACGTTGCGCTCGTACAGGGTTTCTCGGGTGGCTCGTTCGAACGATGGGGATCAACTCTGACTGTTTCTTCCCTCTAACCGGAAAATTGGCTGACGCTACCCGCCCATGGGAAGAGAGCGCACTTTAGCCGCGATTAACCAAATAAAATATATTCTTTGCAGCCGAAAATAAACCGGCCTGAAGAGAGACGCGAAAAGTCGGTCGAAGGAGGAGGGAAAAGTGGACACTCGCAGTGCGTGGAACTGCAAGAAGTTCTATGATTCGCTCTGTGTTTCTAAACTACGTTTACTACTATATTATTGAATATTATGTATAGCCTTCTGAGGATCCTAGTTTAGATACGATCGAGTTTTTCGATGGATCAATGTATATTGATATTAAATACAATTCTCAGTTCTTCCATTTTCGAATAAATCTGAGCTCGAGGAAAATTCGTCTAATGTTGGCCCAGACTCCGCTGCTATATTTATGATGTAACATTGGCAAAGCTTAATTCGATTTTTCTTGCGTCAGATTCTATCGTTTAACTACATCCACGGATTGCATAAGTCGCACACCTTTGCGTTCTCGCGGTCACCGGCTGATTCAGGACCTTATCGGATTATCGTCTTCTTATTGCATCATAGTATCGTCCTCGGACTGCCGGCGAATCCCTTGTTCCCCTCGAGATTCGCCTAGACCCGTTCCATAATTACATCGCTTATCTTCGCTACCGGTGATCATTTTCGACGAAAACTAGTAGTATACCGTCTGTTTTTGTAACTGCTCTTTATTTTTAACAGAATTACGTAAGAACTGTTCACGTTGCGCGAAGAAACTCCTTTGCTCCGCGACTCCAATTATCGCTGATCGCGTGAATCTGGTTGCGATGATTCATTATGGACTTGTTCGTCACTATTATTTGCCAGGTATAATATCGAGGATTGCAATACCTGTGTATGAGAGACGTTGGAACAATGGATTGGCCTTCAAAAGTTTATAGCGGTCACTTTGCTTGACCTGAGGATTATTTTCTAAATACTTAAGTTTCACCCGATACGTATAAATGGGGGGAAGTGTGAGACATAGGTGATTTTCTGAAAGCTATCGGTCGGAACGAAAAAGGATCGAGTCGATTGGAAAATGGGACGATAACCGTACAGGCGAATCGAAAGGTAGATCCAAAGGTAGAGACTTCGCTAGCAGCAAGTCAGCAATGGTCAGCAAGTGCGAGCAAGCCAGCAACTGATTCTCCTGTCACTCGACCATAGAGTCCTCTGTCATGTAAAACCCGGCAACTTTTCAAAATGTCGGCAATTCATGACGTGTAGTTTAGTTTACCTTTTCAC
Organism: Trypoxylon attenuatum; assembly: GCA_963989405.1. NCBI lineage: Eukaryota > Metazoa > Arthropoda > Insecta > Hymenoptera > Crabronidae > Trypoxylon > Trypoxylon attenuatum. The sequence goes on from OZ022495.1 coordinate 2,923,580, forward strand.
ACGTTGTCAAGATGGAATATCTGAAAAGCGGTTTAAAATCCGTGTTAGGTTCGCCACCACCTGGAAACAAAGAAACGGGCGCAGATACGGTATTTTCATTAGTTTCTTCCTCCAACATCTTATTTTCTACTCGATCGCCCTGACAGATTGTAGTCTGTCAGGATAGAAGTAGGATAATGAAATAGACAAATTATCGCAGAATTTTGAAATAATATTGTCAGTGATATCTGTGTATAGTAATATATTTGATTTCTGTATGATTCATTTAGGTGGAACGATTGGTGGATAGGTTACAGTCATCGACGTTACTCAATGACAGAAGGGATGCTTGCCGAGCACTCAAGGCTCTCTCTCGTACTTATCGAGTGGAGGTGGGAGTACAGGGGATGGATGCCTTGAGACAGATTTTAGAGATGGATAGAACTGATTGCGAAATAATTGGACTCGCTTTAGACACTCTCTGTAACATTATTAATCCTGAAACTTTCGAGGAAGAAGGTAGTTACGCTCATCTTCTTATATTCGCTTAAGATCTTGATCTACGTAAATGTTGGATTTTAGTTCTAGACACGCATGGACCCAAGAATAATATAGGGGAACAGTTCACAGAGATATTTATTAAAAATTCAGATAACGTAGGTTTAGTATTGACATTCCTAGAAGAATTTGACTTTAGAGTTAGATGGCCGGCGTTGAAGTTATTGGCGCACTTATTGCTAAATAGGCCAAAGGATATTCAGGAGATTATTCTAGTCAGTCCGATGGGAGTTTCTAAACTAATGGATCTGTTGAGCGATAGCAGAGAAGTTATAAGAAACGAAGTACGTTCTATGTAATCTCTTTAAATACCAATTCCCCTTTTCTCCCTTACAAACAACACTTTCGTGTTCAACAGCTTCTTTTCTGTTACGTTCTAGGTATTATTGTTACTTATTCAATTGACAAAAGGAAATGCAAATATCCAAAAGATCGTGGCATTCGAAAATGCATTTGATCGAATCTTCGATGTGATCGCACAAGAGGGACACGCGGAAGGTGGTATAGTAGTAGAAGATTGTCTCCTCCTTATGTTGAACCTTTTACGTGGCAACATAAGTAATCAAAATTTCTTCAAAGAAGGTATGTTGTCCATTCGACATTCACTGATTAGAATAATATAATTGTCAATGGTGATATAGCGACATTGGAACTGCAACAGGTAGTTACATTCAGAAATTGACACCAATGTTCGAAATATCGAGAGAATCGGAAGATGGTCCTTTGAGTGGCTGGAGTCCGCAGAAGGTTTCCAATGTCCACTGTATGGTACAAGTCATACGAGCACTTGTCGCACCAAGTGGACCTGCTCAGGTACGCAATCATTACGTTCTTACCTTGTGGACCTTGCGATCATGTCTGTAACGAAGTGAAATTTACTCAGGCAGTAGCAAATTGTCAGACAATTATGCACGCCTGTGGCTTATTACAAGCGTTGTGCGACATTTTAATGTCTAGTGGGGTACCCGCTGACGTATTGGCGGAGACGATAAATACTGTAGCCGAAGTGATTAGAGGTAACGCAAATAATCAAGAATTTTTGGCAAACGTAATGGCTCCAATTAGTCCACCTAGGTACGATTTTACTCAATATCTTATATTTCTCTCTTGATCTAGAGTATTTCATAAGAAAACGGTTTCTCCCAAGTATTCCATAATTATTTTTCAACAGACCCGCGATGGTTGTATTACTTATGTCAATGGTCAACGAGAAACAGCCATTTATCTTGCGATGCTCCGTATTATATTGCTTCCAATGTTTCCTTTACAAAAACGAAGCTGGTCAGGATCAATTTATTCAAACTTTATTACCTCAGAGCAACGGAGCACCTTCAGTAACAACAGGTTTTAAAATATACTATTAATTATCTCGAAAGATATCTACTCGATGAAAGAAGACTAATACATTATTTTTCTTATTTCTTATCAGGATTGCTATTATGCAGAGGCTTATTCTCTCCCGATTCTTTGTCAAATTGGTTTTCAGCTGTTGCTCTGTCCTACGCTTTGATCGACAACTGTTCGAAAAAGGAACAATTGCTTCGCGTACTCTTTGCAACAAATATTGGAAAACCGCTAGTTACGCTTATGCAGAAATGCGTTACGTTGCTACAGGAAAGCGATAAAACACAGTGCAAGCTTGGCTTGTTGATACTGCTCTGCAGATGGACTGCCCATTGTCCTGCAGCAGTTAAAGCATTCCTACAAATAGATTCATCGGTGTCATATTTGACTGCATTACTCTCCTCGCAAGAAAATAACGACGACCTACAAGAAACACTGTTGCAAAGTATGTGTGCTATGCTAATGGGACTATGTGTTCATTTCAACGACGATAGTGTTTCGAATTACACCAAGGTGACGATCATCAACGATACATGTATACTCGTAGTATAATTAAAGACTCGCTAGAGTTCTCTTCTTTTCTAGGAAAAACTCTGCAACTTGATCGAGAATAGAATAGGTCTTGAGAGATTTCAGGATGCGATCGGTGGCATAGCCCGACATGAAATCTATTCAAGAACTTTGAAACATCCGCAACCCTCCGCGAAAGATCCTTCCGAATTGCTTCTCGATCACGAATTCTGTAGATTGCTAAAAACACTCGAGGGTACGTTTTGCAATTGCTAGACTGTTAAAATGTGTCAGGATACGTGATAGAGGAATGTTATTTCAGGTGTAATAACAAAATCGGTTCTCGACTCGAGTAGTACCTCTCATCAGCATCAGAATCAGATTTCAATGCCGACGCCTTCGGATTCGGCGTTGGTTGAACAGTATAAAGAATTTATTAGGGAACAAGATTTGCAGATACAGCGATTGAACGAAACCGCAGAGTCCCTTGCCAAAGAGAAACAAGAGCTCGAAGTACGATACACAGTTTAGATTAGATCGTTATTCGATCGTGATACCAGTACTCATTTTCTGAATTATCCCTCTTTATCTCCAGGCACAGGTACAACAACTTCGCACAACAGTCAGCGAGCTCCGAGACCAGAACCTGGTTCTACGAGCAGCGCAGACAAATCGATCCGAAGAAAAGGATAATAGCAGCCCAGCGAAGAATTTGGAAGCGGCGAAAGAGGCTGAAAACTATCGAAATACGATAGCCGATTTAGAGAAGCGTTTGGCTGAGCAAGCGCTCGTAATGGCCGAGTACAAGCACAAAGCGGAGGAGAGAGATGACTTGGAACGTAGGTTACAGGAGACAATAGAAGAATTGGAGAAATTGAAAGCCGATCAGGATGATCTTCTTGAGCTTTCAACTGACCAGGATAATAAGATTATCCTTTACAAGGAAATGTTAATCGCACTGGGTGAAAAGGTATATTGTTTCGCATAAATAGCGAATCGTAAACCTTTTTCCATGGTATCTTATAATAGAAAGGCATGAATCATAATTATTCTTCTAGGTGGATTCGGACGAAAGTTCCGCCGACGTAGACACAGATGATCAACCAGAGACGAGTAACTAGAATTCAGATTTTACGATAGGTCTTAAAATAAAGTAATAGCATGCGAAATGTTATTTTTCTGTCTTACCGATTATTCTTAATTATAACCGCTGGTCCGTAGAGGACGAAATGGGAAGATTTAAAAGAATCCTTTTATTTTATTTGACCAGCAAACGTTTTATTTACACTGCTCGTCTTTTTATTCTTCTACAACAAGATGTTACGAAGTAACATTCATGTCGCGTTGAATCTCAAAAACTCTCATGAATGTAAGATGAATTTTTTTTTAGAAAGACCGTGTTTCACTTTTTGCTCACGTCGCTGGCAGCTTGCATACGTGTACAGCAGGACTGAAGTTTGGTATATAAATATTTCGAGAGAATTCCGGTGATAATGGTGTTGTTTAATGTGAAGTCATTACAACAAGTACTCGTCGGATATTCTCACTAGTCTTTTGTATTCAAGCACCATACTTGCAATGACGCGAAACAACTACCGCGAGTCTATAAATAGAACCTCATCTATTTACATAGTATAGTAATGGTTTTCTTTTTTTTATACCGCAGTCTGACGTTGTTTGCTAGCAGCCTGTACACATTTCGCCATCGTCGGAGACGCTCGCGAAATTACGTCAGTCATGAAGAATTGTTCTAAGGTCCTTTGCTTGATATCCAATGGTTGACCGGAGAACGAACCACCGGATTCCTGCGTCCAATCATTTTTTCATTCCGTTAGATTATATTCTTTGATTGATGACGTGAAAAATCACATATAGTAGTATAATACAATTCATGCGTACCTGCGACAGTGCCAACGCTTGTTTGAAGAAGTTAGCAGGTTCTACGTCACCATATCGGACCAAGTGCGGCGCTACGTCTTCCAGTCTCGATCTAACTTGCTCCAAATCGTCGTACGGTAAGTGAATTCCGCTTATCTGAAGACATATTGCAAGTAGAATATTATATAAGCTCGATGATCTTATCGGGAGTAAGAAGAAATATGTCTCTAAGTACCTCGGAAAGGGCACGGATTATTTTCCAATCGGGACGCGCCATTCCTGGTGGTGTAATCGCAGCACAAGTCTGCTGTGCTCGACCTTCCATATTAGCGTAACTCGCCACTTTCTCGGTATAAGCTGCGCCAGCTAATACTAAGTCCGCGATTGCCGCACCTTGATCACCGTGACTTCCTAAAATTCATTATATCGCAATTCAGAAATCTTTATCTTTCCAAGTATCGTAGGGAAATCCTCTCTGCATTTATATTACCAATGTAAATGATGTAGGTATCTGGGAAGTCGTTTCTCGTAATATTTCCATCGTCCGCATTCAACAGGAAAAGTACTTTAGGCTTTAATTGTTTAACGTCTTCGACTGTCCAACTATATCCCAAATCCAAAGCTGCTGTTTGCGAAGCATTCGTTTGAAGAACATTGAGTACCTTCCATTCCTTGGGAGCCTATATCAGAAATTAAGAACAAAAGTTAGGAATGAAAAGAATTTTTATCCAAGTTTTACGCAGGAAAGTATTTTTCAATGTATTAACCTGTGATTTTTCTCCTAAGGCTTGAGCTAATGCTTGTGTCTCAGACAAGATCTTTGCGCCATCTGATCGCGTTAATTGTTCGGCTCCAAGAATGACTATAGGTTTCTTTGCTTTTGCTAAGGTTTGACTGAAGGGATGTCGGCCGTCCTTTAATTGAGTTATGATGTCTGGCGAGTCGCCCAAGTGCTACAAACCATACATTTTTTTTATAATTCTATATAAAAAAATATAATTTTTGGGGGGAGGAAGGATACAATAAAAATGTTTACAAATACCTCGTGATCGTACGTCAAATCGACATTTGGTCCGATCAGACCAATAGTCTGTTCACCGTGGAGGTAACCTTTGCGCAAACGAGTGTTGACCAACGGAGCCTCGAACCTTGGATTCGTACCAATCAAGAGAACTACGTCAGCATCCTCGATAGCAGCGATCGTATTATTCATGAGATAGTTACTCCTGAGATCGACACCTGCTCCTGTCTTCGGAAAGGCTTGCTCAGTCGCTAGAGTCTCGCTACCAAGTTTGTTTACCAAATCTTTCAGAACAATAAGTGCTTCGGCATCGGCCAATTTTCCAGCAATTACGGCGCATTTATTCGCGGATACGTTGCACAGCTGCTGAGCACCTGTAACAATGGAAATAGATAGTAAATAGAAACTAATTAATGTAACAAAGACTGTAAAGAATTTCAATTATACCTGCAACGAGTGCATCCTCCCATTCGACATTTTCCAGCTTTCCGGAAACCTTCATCATGGGTGTGATTAGCCTCTGGCGCTTGAGCCCGTCGCATGAGAATCGTGCTTTATCCGAGATCCATTCTTCGTTTATTTCCTGTTAAAACATTTGGTATTGTCATAAGTGGAACGCAAGAGATATATATATATATCAATTCGAAAAAAGCATTTACCTCATTTACTCTAGGCATAATACGCAGGACTTCGCCAGTTCTATGGGAAATTACGATATTGCTACCAACTGCGTCAAGGATGTCGATACTATCCGTTCGACGTGTTTCCCATGGACGAGCCACAAATGCATATGGTTTGCTAGTTAAGGCTCCAACGGGACAGAGGTCGATAATATTGCCCGACAATTCTGACAGGAACAGTTTTTCAACGTACGTTCCTACCTATAAGGATTTACAGAAATTATTTCTTAGATCATAAGAATCTAGAATTATTTTAACAACTCACTTGCATATCGTTTCCACGTCCAGTTGTTCCTAAATCATCGATTCCAGCGATTTCCGAGGCAAAACGGATGCAACGTGTACAATGAATGCAACGGGTCATAACTGTCTTTATCAATGGCCCGATATCCTTGTCTTCGACTGCTCTTTTGCCAGTATAATTGATGTCTACGAATCTACTCCTATCGCTGCCAAATGCCATACTCTGATCCTGCAAGTCGCATTCTCCTCCTTGGTCACAGATCGGACAATCCAAAGGATGATTTACTAAGAGAAATTCCATAACTCCTTCTCTCGCCTTTCTAGTCAAGTCCGAATTGGTCTTTACTCTCCATCCTTTCATGACTGGCATCGCGCATGCTGCCACTGGCTAAGTCAACATAACCCGCCACTTTAAAGTGTATCGTCTAACATAAATCATACTCTAGTATGAGTAAAAAATAATTAAGAGAAATACCTTTACTTGTTTTTCTATCTCTACGAGACACATTCTGCAATTTCCAGCTACCGCAAGACGCTCATGATAGCAGAATCGGGGTATCTCTACGCCAATTTTAGCAGCTGCCTGAAAAGTTAGCGTTGGTTGCTAGTGACTATACATACGAAAACAAGAGATATTCTTCTAGAAACATAGACATATGTCGGAGACTTCCTATTGCACAAAGTAGTGCAATGCGGCGCAATAGGGATGATTAAAGTATAGAATCGTAATAGAAAATAGGAGAAAGGTTTAAATAAGAGAAACAAGTATTCATTTTTTACCTGTAGAACTGTTGTTCCTGGGGGGACTTGAACAGGCTTGTCATCGATGAAGAGTTCCACCAGTTCTTGTTGGGACTTGCTGGACGTCGTATGAAGGCCGACAGTGGCACGTCTGCCATTCGACAATGCAGCGGCCCTTATCACTGAGAGCCTCAACATTTTCAATCAGCAATTTTTACTGTCACTTCTCTGTTATGTAAGAAAATACGGAGGTTAGGACTAGTAGTTGGATTGAATTGAATAACCTTAATACTACACTCCAACCCAATAACACTAATATATCTATCGCGTGGACACAATATTCACACAAAGTGATCCGAGAACGGAGATAATTCGATTGTATCTCAAATCACTGATTTCGATGCACTCTTTTCAATTTGAAAGTACGAATATTTTCCTGAGTTAAATTACCAAGATTTGTTTTCGCCGTAGCCCCCCTTCGGACGTCAATGGACGTCAAGATCGACCAACGAGGTCGTTCTGAGGAATCTTGCGCATAGATTCACCTACTCCCTATATATCTGTCGTTTATTCAATTGATCGCAAAATAGACTATTGCACTAATAAATCCATTCTTACGATATATATCGTAATCCTTATAAACAGAAGAGATACAGTAATTAACTCGAAGAATAGTAAAATTAGCCAGAGATAACGTAGAAATTCTGAATCAGTTTCAATTGTATAAAAATTGTTCGAATTACGTGTTCAAGCTGTAATTTAAATACTCAGAGAGAGAAAGAGAGAAAGAGAGTTATTCGTGTGTGCTTTGAAATTATAGCAGATGAAGGAGTGAATAAAAACTTGTGGAGTGTATTTCAACGCGCGAAGAAATTCAAAAAGTGATCGTAGAGGAAGTACGTCAGTCTGCCACCAGAAAAACGAGCATCCAAAGCCGGAATTCGTACACTCGGCGTCCGCAGCTCTCTCTTCCGACAACTGAACGAACGGGTTACTGCATTTTGCCTAATTCTGTCAAATATTTCCTTCTCAAGTGAACCTTCGCAATGGCTGTCGGCGATCTCAAGACTGACAAGGGTGTCAAGGATCTGAATACCTATTTGGCAGATCGTAGCTACGTTGAAGGGTGAGTCTACTTATTGAGAAAATGAATTTTCATCCCCGGTACACGTGCTACGCGTGTCGGTGTCGGCATCTTGGAGCCACTTACCCCCGTCCCACCTCCTTCTTTCCCACCTTTTTCCCGTCCTTTTCTTCGAATACTCTCGCAGTTGCATACATCTCTGGTTTTTCATGTTTCTATATTTTCCCTGTTAGTCTCAAGTCGCCAAGAATCGCTTCTTTATAAGCTTTTGACTCAATTTTCCAGTCCCTTTGACTTTCAAGCTGCAAGCTGTTACTTTCGCCAGATTCTTTCTTTCTCTCATCGCATTCTTCCCCCTTTGAGCTTTTATTCTCTTAGCGGAGATTTCGCTCGCGCGATTCGTGACGGATTCCTCGCTAGCTTTATGCGCCGTTGAGACAGAGATCTGGTACGTTAATGGTATCGTTGGTTGGCTGGTTTTAGCACCAACAAGAACTATAAATATTTCACTGCTATTTCGCATGCTGAACTTGCGTATTTCGCTTAGGGAGCGTACCGCAAATTTGGCTGCAGAGAAAATTGAAGTATCAGAATTGTAACCAGTCTTTTGTTTTTTTTTTTTGCACAGGTATCAGCCTTCTCAAGCAGATATCGCCGTATTGGAGGCATTGGGCAAGGAACCCACCTCTGCAAATCCCCATGTCCTTAGGTGGTACAAGCATATAAAGTCGTACGACTCGAAGACTCTTCCAGGAGAAAAGAAGGCTGCTATTCTCAGTGCCACGAGCACAACCGCGGCGGAAAAGCCTGGTAAAACCGAGGAAGACGATGACGTTGATCTGTTCGCATCGGACGAAGAAGATGCGGAAGCAGCAAAAATCAGAGAGGAGAGACTCAAATCGTACGCAGAGAAGAAATCCAAGAAGCCAGCGGTCATCGCAAAGTCCAGTTTAGTATTGGACGTTAAACCATGGGGAGACGAAACCGATGTTAAGGCTATGGAAAAAGCCGTCAGATCAATCGAGATGGATGGTCTCATCTGGGGTGCATGTGAGTATTACTTTTCCCCTGAATCAATTCCAGGATAATTTTATTATACCTCGGATAAATAAAATTGTACAACGAAAACCTTACGAATGTTTGCAGCAAAATTGGTGCCCGTCGGTTATGGATTGAATAAGCTCAGGATAATGTGCGTGATCGAAGACGACAAAATATCCGTCGATGACTTACTGGAGAAGATTCAGGATTTCGAAGAACTAGTACAGTCGGTTGACATTGAGTCGTTCAACAAAATATAAGCGTCTGCTCGTTACTTTTAATATAAAAATAATAATAAATAATAATAATTGTTTGTATATATAATTTGTTACTCGATATTCCCGCAGAACTCCTAAAACAAACTTCTATGGTAATATAATGATGAAGCTTTAAACAGAGTCCTCATTTCGACTACCTTAATAATACGAACGAGTCATTCAGTCTTCGTCGATACTCATAATAACCGACCATGCATCTTTTCTCCTACGCATCTCTCTTGAGATCCGAATACAGTTTTGCCAGACCGCCTACGCTCAAGTCTCCTCTCACATCAGTATAGTATAATCTGTAAAATCTGAAACCCGCAGTTTCTCTTGTCAAAAGTACGAAAAAAGAGAATTATGTTACAATTGTCTCTCTGCATTCAAGTGCACGCTGATGCACCGATAGAGTTCCAGGTTTTTTGCTTTGCGCAATTGGAATTTCCGAGATTCTATCTCAAGGCGGAACAATAGACAATGAAGCTCGAGTTCCGCATAGAATTGGATAGATTATTTGGAACGCAATGACATCGATGAATCTTGTGAAATCGGGGCCATTGACATTGACCTTGAAATCGGATCGCCTTGTCCTCGACTAGCGTACCCCACCAATTACGCGTCATTAACGTTAGATAATCGATCGAATGTTTGAATTTTGATTGAAAATATTCCATGGAATTACGGAAGTTATTTATCATTTTTATCCCTGAATTATCTGTGACAATTACACTTAATATTTCATGAGACTCGAAATAGAAGGCTTTGTACATTAGTTTAACGGGTTCTGAGAAAAAGCCGTTGCCGATGCAGTTTATCTGATCATAACTTGGCATAAGAAAGAGGATTCTGCTTTTCGCTTATTTTTTTTAGTTTTTCTTTTCAAGGGAAATACACCAGCCAAATTCCTTAGGGTCCCGATCGTTTGTCCTTCGCTCTAAAGCCCCTCTCCAGTACAGGTGGCTTGGCATCATCCTATATAAGAGGAGGAGGACGAGGACATCGATGAAACAACAGTACCGGCTCTCATCGCGAAACGCCTTGGAATAGACGCTCTTTCAAATTCTCTCTGCGCGCGGGCGTGTGTGTGTGTGTGTTCGATTTTTTTACCGGTGCTTCATTCATACTTATTCCAAAATGGAATCTACTACAAAAATATCGTTGCTCATCTTTGCTCTTTTATCGGCTTACTGCTATGGCAAGTATTTTATCCAGACATCTCATTCTTTTTTTAACAATTATGTACTTATCCAAGAATATTTCTCATTTTAAATTCTCAGTCGACTCAATTTTTCAAATCCCTAGAATTCAACTTTCTGACAAGACTTTAAGAGAGAGAAAAAATTATTTAAGAAGTCGAAATATTTGAGGTGGAATTCAATTTAAAATATTTTGCGCGGTACAAGTTCGCAAGGGTAAGAGCAAGATGTTCGAGTGAAGTTTATTTGCGAGTGCCTGTTGATCAGGTACCTGTTGGAAGAAGAGAATCCGGTTCGTTATCATTCCGCCCATAGCTATTTTTGGTTTCAACTCACGATATAACCACCTACGCTTTACCGACCACAAGTTTAAAAAATACCAGCCGATTGGATCTCTTATTCGACTGGTTCATCAAAATTCAATGTATATGGGTCTAGTTCTTTTTCACAAATAAACTTCTTCTCCCGATCTTATATTCTTTCACCTGACTTTGAATCACTAGGTACTTAATATGTATTATTATATCTCGTTATGAAATGAGTTTTTCTTTGGTCGCGCAGCCCAGCAAGACGTGAGCCAGACTTTGTCCCAGACCTGCTTAGGTTGTATCTGCGAAGCGGCCTCGGGATGTAACACAACAGTAGGCTGTAACGGAGACGTTTGCGGACCGTTCCGCATTACTTGGGGATATTGGGCTGACGGGGGCAAACCTACGCTCAATGATCAACCGAATACCAATAACGATGGTAAAACTATCGATAAATCCTTATTTCACTTTAAATCGTTTCCTTATTGATCTTTTCTCGCAGCTTACGCCCAGTGTGTCAACGATCCGTACTGCGCTTCGCGAGCTGTTCAGGGATACATGTCCAAGTTTGGTCAGGTAAAAGCGTTACGTTCTACGATATTTCAACTTCTCCTTGATTTTCAATAAAATTGTCGATATTTTTTAAATCTGCAGGACTGCACTGGCGACGGCCGCGTTGACTGTGATGACTTCGTCCGTATCCATCGTTTAGGCGGCTATGGATGCAATGGACATCTCGATAACAAATACCAGGATATTTATAACCGTTGTATGCAAACATTCGGTTGAATATCGGATTAAACGATGCGAAACTCATTAACAGTAATTATGTCGACGAACGATTAACGCAAATAAGACATATCTATGCAGATATCTTACTGCTTCTATTCAATAACGCATCGAACGAATTCTCTTTGTACATCTTGTTTTGTGCGTGACTATGTCTCTGATTTCTTACGAATTCATTTGCCAAACAATACACGTGCCGTGAACGTGATCATAATAATTCCATTCAATCTTCTAAATTAAGCTGAAGATATCTCGTGCGTATAAAATAATACTACATACATCTTTAGTTCCGTAGGACTATTAAAATATACATTACACCATAGTCATTTTGTACCTTTTAATAAAAATCTCTTAGAAAACTATTCTAGAGGCTTTTGTTGTTAATATTTTGTCAACTAATTCGGTTCTCTTTTTTAGCAGGGATTCAGCGTCGCTTAATTCCTGCCGCGCGTTTATATTCTTAAGCAAGAAGTGATTTATAAATAATCGAAGGCTTTCGCGGAAGTTTTGAAGTTGTGGCATTAGAGATATCCTTTCGAATACTTGCAAACAAGCATCCTCATTGTCGGTCAGAAGGACTCCAAGCATTATTTGCCTGACCAGCCTCATAGTTTGCTTATCCAATTCAGCGAATTGAATTACCTAATAATAATAAATAGGGAAATCACAAAATTAATCGATAATAAGAATATAAATCGAAAATTTTGGTAAAATTCTGTTACATACTTTCAATATAGAGAACGAAAGACTTTTCTTCACGAATAAGTGAGTCAGAAAACACGCCAAATTGCATAACTGTTTCGTCGTATACATTTCCAACGTTTTCAACTTGTCCCACAGTGTGTATTGTATCGTTAGCTGAAACAATATTATCGAGTTTCATAAAATAATTGAGGATAACATAGATTTATTAAAAATTTATTAAGATTCCTGTACAATACCTGATACTTTCTGTTATATTCACAGAATTTCTCTGCCAAAATCGCATAGTAAGGATTGAAATTTTTCTCCTGAAGACAACAGTGTATTAATACGTGTATCACTTCTCTCTCCTGTTTGTCCTTTAATCCTAAGTGATGAAGTTTCTCGAAAGCGTCCAAATAATCCTCGGCAGTCATAAGAACGCAAAAGATATTTTTCCTTGTCTCAGTATTCATTCGCTGTTTACGTGCGAGTTCTAGAATATCGCTACCAAATGTGAGTTTCTTATCCTTTGATTTATTAGAATGATTATCCACATCGCCTGATCCTGTCCAAGCTGATCCCACTACCCACCATTTACCACGTTCGTCGACTGGAAAATACACAAATTTCTTAAATCCCTCTGTTTTATAATTTCCAATCAAAAAAATTGCTTCTTAAAGAAAAATACCTTTTAGCAAATCCTCCAGAGATACATTGAACTGTGTTATATTGTTACCCTTCCGTATGACAGTTTTAATCACTTTTTTCAAATGCTCCACGTGAGATGGATCGTACTGTGGTATTTTGTTCATATTATTGTTCTTTATTGCTAGCAACACGTCCAGCATGAATTTCACTCTCGAACTATACGAAACCAACAAATATATCGGTACAAGCTATATTCAGTATAATAATAATCATTATAAAATCCCGTTAGCAACTTACTTCTCGATTTTCTCTTGACTAGCCTTCTGCTGAACTTTCTGTATGAATTCTTTCAGTGCGATAGGATCATCCTTTCTTAACGGAAAACCAATAGTTTTTAACACTAATAATATCAATTCGATTTCCTTCTCGGTGAATTTCTCCAAAAGCATCTCTAATATTTCGTACACGAGTTTATTGCCGTACACTTTAAAATTGTACAAGTGTGAGAACATAAGTATTAAATTATCTAATTCCTTGTTCTCGACATCCTGAGCTCGTTGCATCATGTCGATGCATTTTTTAACTAGGATCTCTAAGAAATGAGCTCCTACTTCGATTCCTACATTGGCGTGGAGTATCGCGATTAACATCATATGCTCGGAAATTAAACGATCTGGAGTCAACACTGGAGACACCAAAGCTTCCATCATTAATTTCGACAATAAATCGTTCATATCGTTCCGACTATTTGACATATACAATTCATCTATCTAGAGAACAAAAAAGATGGAACATATAGAATTTTAGAGAGAAGTGGAGAATTTTTTGGATCATCGGTGAGTGTATGAGCATTGTTACCTGATTTACAATGCTATGCATATTGTTCTCTGCTACTCTGTTTATACAGCCTTTTAATTTTCTTTTTAACGCCATTACATTTTCATTTCCATTATTCGACAGTTTCTTATTAGCAGCTCTTGCAGCTGGAGGACGGTATTTGGTAGTGTCTAATATAACATTCCCAGATTTATCTCTTTTTCTACCGTAGATATCTTCCCACTGACTATCGTCTTTACTACCATTGGTATCATCGTCATCGTCACTATTGTCATAACTGTCACTTAACAGACGTTCTTCCCCACTGTCTTCATTTTTCTCACTATCGTCACTCTGAACAATCTCCATTTGCGCCTTTGTAGTCTTACGCTTTTTCTTTTCAAATAAATTGTTCTCAAGGTCATCCGAATTATCAGCATCTGACATTTCTTCCGAAACTGCTACTGATTCAGTGTCATCGTGAACACTAGAACCAGCATCGTCACCACTGCTAGCTTCGGATTCTCTATCCTTCTCCTCGTTTTTTCCAGTAAGCAACGCTAAGTCTTCGTCGAATCTCACATCCGCATCAACCTGTGCAAGTTGCATTTCAGTTTCCACAGCCTGCTTTCTATTTTCTTCGACACAGAAATCCAACAGATCTAAACGCAATTCAGGAAATCGTATAAAACACTTTTGCAGTATAGTAATTAAAGATGAAGAAACTCATTGAGATCCAGAGGGTTACATAGAAAAGGATACAATCTAGACCATCTGCCGCAAACGATTTTGGTATATTCTTCTTGCTTTTTTTATTCAATTTCAATTGTTTCTCCAGTTTTTTGATTACTCTGTCTTCTTCACGATTGTCATCTACCAATTGTCGTTTTCTTTGCTTCGCCCTTTCACGTTGGAGCTTTTGCTCCTTCTTCTCCTTTGCAAGTTGCTTATCTCGCTCTTGGATTTGCTTCGTCGGCTCATCATCTTTCTTCTTGTGTGTTACTCGATTATCTTCCTCTTTGTCTCCTGTTTTCAATTTGATTTGACGTTCTTTCCTTCGCTGAAAGTATTCCACCTTCGCAAGTTTCTTGCGCTTCCTCTCTTCCTTTCGAATTACTTTCCGTGACTTTTCTACCAGCTTCTTCTTTCGGGATTGCTTCTTTTTTCCTTGAAGCTTCGATCGGGAAAATGCAGACATTCTCAAGATATACTTCCTTGCTACATACAGCACTTGTTTTTCTAAAGAAAGCAAAACATTTAGGAAAATTGATATAATTGCCCCATTCAGATAACAACCTATATATTCAAGATTCGACAATATTTTAGACTTAATCTAATATTCCAGAAGAAATTATTCTTAATAATTACGTTACTTACTTATTTGTCAAGATATATACGAGTCTGTAACATATCCAACAAATTCAAGCTCTTCAACCTGTAGCAAATTAGGTAAACCTTAGTGCACGTGGACTTTTAGGCATGCGCACACGAACACACGTTCGAAAAACAACACGGTTCTCTGTCAAATGCGGAATTGTTTGACATTGGCACCGTCGCAATGATAGGATAGACTGGGATAGACTAATAACAATAAAATAAATATACCTGTTGTCACAGATGAGGTACAGGGTAGTATTTTTGTATCACATCCAACGTTACCGATTTCGCATAGCATCAACTGTGGTCCAAATTGGAATTAAATATATAATTATCGTCTCTCGAATACATCGTATGTATCGTATGTATAAAGAACAATAAATTATTACCTAATTTTTGCCACTTTTTTCACAACTTATTTTTTTAAGAACACTAACGCAAATCTGTGACACACCCTCCGCGGGAAAAAAGATGGCACCCTATTGTCCATTTAAAACGAACACTTTGATTGGCGGAGGGATATCTCGGCGTAAAGGAATAGTACGCCAATGTTACAGGAGTATACGTAAATTGGATTGGAATTGCTGTAGCGTCTATCTTACGAAATTATTGCAACATTTGTTAGAATGTCAGAAAAAATAGACCACATGTGATAGAACGACGCATGCTCGTTGCTTGCGAAAAGGCAACGAAATTTTTAAGAAACTCAAAAAATCAAGCTCGGCTGTGTGAGTTTTGCAAAGGAGACAACGACACGGAAAGAGGCGAGAAGGCGCTTCTCGCTGACAAGTCAGTAGGGCCTCAATTGATAATTTAAATTTCAGGACGCGGTGACCAATTCGACATAATAAAACTACTGACAGGAGAAAAAAAAATGATGAAATTATTAACCCGAGTGCCGCAAAGTTGCTTGACAAGCGCTGTTAAAAACAGGTAACGATACTTAGACTGCAAATGATAATAATGTTACCGTTAACCTCAATTTGAGAAGAGGGAAAAGTTATACATTTGTTAATTAACGTAAATGGAGGGAAACATTGAGATTTGAATAGTTGGTAGATGCATTAAATCGAGATTATAAGTGGAATAAAGATTCAGATTGACCTGTTATCGTTTCAGTGTTAATCAAAGGCATGGATTGTTAATGCTACAGAGGTGTCGATTTTTCTCGGAAAACACTCCAAGGAATAGATATACAAGGGATTCGATCGTGACACCTTTTCCAGCATTGACAGATCCAATTCCAAATTTACCAAAGGCTGTGTATTCTTCTGCGAAAGAAGAGAATCAGACGACGAGAGTTACTGTCTTACCGAATGGCTTGAGAGTGGCATCTGAAAACCGTTTTGGACAGTTCTGCACAATTGGGGGTAAGATCAAAACGAGAAGAACGATTAAAAGTTCATCTCGTTAAATTAAGATCCTTGTTCGTAATATTGAATGGTTTTATCTTTTAGTACTCGTTGATTCTGGTTCTCGATACGAAGTTGCGTATCCCAGTGGCATTTCCCACTTTCTAGAAAAATTAGCATTTGGCGTAAGTACTTACTTTAATTAGATCTGGCAAGTTACCCTGTTGAGAGACTTCTAAGACTACACGAAAGCTCTTATCATAGGCGACGAAAATTTACCAAAGCAAAGATGAAATATTACGATCATTGGAAAATCATGGAGGAATCTGTGATTGTCAAGCGTCAAGAGAAACAGCCATTTATGCGGTATCTGCGGAACGCAATGGATTGGAAGAAGTCACCAAAATGTTGGCGGATGTTGTACTTAGGCCCAAGCTTACGGATGAAGAAGTATACTTCTCTGAACTAAGAAACATGCGTTCATTAATTTCTTCGGTCATCTATTAATCTCTATGGGATCCACTTTCACAGATCGTATCCGCTAGACAAGCGTTAACCTTCGAACTGGAATCCTTACACACGAAACCAGAGCAGGAGCCATTATTAAACGATATGATTCACGCTGTAAGAAATTCAAATTCCATAAAGAAAAATAGTTTTCGCTCAAAGGCACAAATTGAATTTGTATATATTTAAGAAAATAATTTATTCTTCAGGCTGCTTACAGAGACAACACTCTTGGCCTGCCAAAAATTTGTCCGAAAGAGAACATTGAGAAAATAGATAGGAACGTACTCTTAGATTATTTACAAAACCATTACGTTCCAAGTAGAATGGTAGTAGCAGCGGTAGGAGTGGATCACGAAGATCTGGTACGCACAGTTGAAAAATATTTTGCACAACAGCAACCAATTTGGCTGGAAGAAGGTCTAAAATCCTCAACAGGCGTCGACACTTCTATTGCTCAATACACGGGTGGCTATATACTTGTAATTATCTTTCAAAAACTAAATTATTTCTGTTTACTTTAATAATAGAACGGAATTACTAAAAATCTGAATTTTCCATAGGAAGAATGTAATATACCGGTCTACGCAGGTCCAAGTGGTTTACCAGAACTATCTCACCTGATGATAGGTCTGGAAAGTTGTTCTTACGAGGATGAAGATTTCGTTCCCCTCTGTGTTTTAAACATGATTATGGGAGGAGGTGGTAGCTTTAGTGCTGGTGGTCCAGGAAAAGGCATGTACTCGCGTCTATACACAAATGTACTTAGCAGGTATGTAAAACTAGTTTTATAAAACCATTCTCTTCTTATTCTCGAACTTTATGAAATATATCTTCGTCAGCTATCCTTGGTTCTACAATGCAACAGCGTATAATTACACGTATAGTGATACTGGAATTTTCTGCATTCACGCGTCCTGTATCCCAGCGCACGTGAAAGATATGACAGAAGTTATTGTCAATGAAATGGCAGGAATGACTAATTCCATTCAAAAAAGCGAATTGGAGGTATAATAACTAGATTCTATATTCGAAAGAGAAATTAATTAATAATTAAAGTTAAAAAGATCTTTTTGTAATAACGATGCTGGATTCTTGATTCGCAGAGAGCAAAGAAGCAATTGCAGAGCATGTTGCTGATGAATTTGGAACAGAGACCTGTGGTGTTCGAAGATATCGGACGGCAAGTTTTGGCGACTGGTGCTAGGAAACAACCTGATCATTATATAAAAGCTATTGGTACGTAAATGAAGCACGGTGAGGAATGTATTTTTGTATAAAGAAAGTTGAAGCAATTAATTCGCTTGATTTTATAGGAGCAGTAACAGCGGATAATATAGTACATGTTGCGCGACGTTTGCTCAAATCACCGGTCAGTGTAGCAGCACGTGGAGAAGTTCGAAACGTACCACCGATTTCAGATATTCAATCTGGCTTGAATGGACAAGGCCGATTACGTAGTTCTCTTGGAAAATTGTATCTCTTCCGTTGACTGTGGTGTAAGAAACTTGTATAGATTTATATAATTCTTAAAAAAAGTTTGTATTTTATTAATACTGAACTTCAAGACTCCTCGACGCAGAGATTCACGAATTTCACGCTATGTATCTATCTGATGTTTGACCTGAAATTTTCCGTGACTAATCGGCTAATTTATTTCTCTACAGTTTATACAGTTCCTTGATCGATCGTATTTTTCTGTAATATAAATCGAGCTGAACGATGGAAGTTGCAGATACATTATTCTCCAAAATAGTGATATTCGTTTTGTTATTTTAATTGTACAAATAAATTCTATGTATGAGATACGACAATTATAATGATTTGGTAAGAAAAAAGAAAGATGATTGGTGAATTTTATCTTGTTTATTTTGACACCGTAAAATACGGTGATGAAGAAAGCTGAGAAGTTTTATACTTCAGCTTCTTCGAGAGTCTTCAAGAAGGCAGCCTTCTTTGCAGCGACACGGTTCTTCCTGGCGGATAGCGACAACTTCGCACGGTTCCACCTCTTGACGACTGCTGGTTTCTCTCTTGCTCCTTTCACGTGCTCGGGATTGGCACGAATGTCTTCGTGTGCTTTTTTGTAGATCTTCTCAATCTGTGAAAAAAGAATTGGAACTTGAGAATCGCAGAAACTAGCAAAATATTTTCCGCAAGCTACGTTATTAATACTTACACTATCGGCTGTTACACCATTCTTAATGTACTGTGAAAACTGCCTCTTGAAACTGTCGTCGTCCTCGTTTTCTAACGTTCTCATGTAATTCGCTACATGTTGGCCGAAAATGTGTTGTCTGTGGACGTCGGCATTGAAGGATTTCGATTCACCGTCATATCCAGGGAACCTCTTCGTACTGTAGGAACAAGAATCAAGTTATCTCCTATGGAATTTTTACACAATTTCGTTATGGGATTGATTTAATTCAGAGACACGATATAATCTTGTTAGGTCTGTGCGAAGCCGTGTATTGCCATTGTAGAACACAACAACAGTACTAGGATTCGCGGCGACTCAGATGACGCGCATGTGCCGAAAAATCATCACAATTCTTGTATCATAGAGATCATCCGCAAAAACCGATTTCTCTTTCAATTATTTTGCTATAAAAACAAAGAAGAAAGAAACTCACCTATGGGGAATGTTAAGACCACCGTCCACGGCGCCTTTCATTGCTCCAAAAACTCGGGCTCCAGTCGTCGTCCTCATTAAACCAGTGTCTAAGTAACACCGGAATGCTCCAGGACCATCATCCAATTCTTCCACATTGTACTCGTCGCCCGTTACCTCTTTCGTTCCCGTGTACAAGGTGTCCAAGCCGAGCTTTTTCAAAAGCTAAAGCATGCGAGTAAACAGAATCTATTTTAGATACATTTGAGACAATCGTAATTCTATTGTAAAAATGATTCTAATTGTTAAGATTTCTAATCAGAGTTATAGCATCAGGGAACAGTTGCTTTGTCATCAGTTCTACATCGAAGTGAGCTAGGTATCTCATCATTTTAGAAGTCTTACGCTTTGTGAAAATAATAGGAAATTGAACGGTCAACGTTACTTACTCTTCTGGCAAGTAGGAGACCCGTACAATAGGCAGACGCATAGTTGGTCAAGCCAACTTTGACTCCATATTTAGGAAGTTCGTGACTGTAAGCAGCACAAACTATTCTGTCGCCCTCGATTCTTGAATACGCGACCTGAAATCGACTCGTTAGTCAACTGAGTTTTTCTTATCGTATGCTTCCGATATCAGATTCTTTGACGATATTTATCGTGCGTTCAATACTTTTGTCTCAATCTTTTTATCCCACAAGATAGGTGGTATTCGTACTTTATATTCACCTGGCAGGTAATGTCCTTATTCGAAAGACGGACAATGAGCCGGTATTTGGGTGTGTTGTATTTGTTCTTGTCTTGGATGATCAACCGTTTACGAGCATAGTAGTCTGTCTTGCCTTCGTGACGCCTCTTGAATTTAACTTGATAGCGTTTGAAGTACTGCTTGTTTTTGACTACCTTAACGAAACCCTGCATCCAAAAGCATATGCATCAGAGTACAATAGATTTTCAAGTATCATTTAGTATTTTTATTCATAAAGTATCAGAATAATGGGAAAGATTTCTTTTCATTCTTTATATTCAATGTGAGCTAGTGTTCATCATGAAAATATATAATAGAAGCAAACATATGTACATGTGTTGGTATATAAATCCAGTCTGCATCACACATGGACAGTTTTATTTAGTAAGAATAGAATAGAATATACACAAATATGTCTTTATAAAGATGAACCGTAAAATATTACAGCGTGATATTAATAATCTTGTTTAGCAATATAAAAGATGGATGCGTATTTCAAGTACACGTGCATGAAAATAGAGCTATAGTACGAAATGTCCGGCACTACAGAAATAACCAAGCAAATTCTAATCTTCTTGAAATTTATCAATCTTTGTTCTTTAATATATTTCAGTAACGTTTTTATATACGGCGAGATATAAGCTAATGATTCTTTACAATATTAACAAGATTTCACTTACCATTTTTATGTATATACCTCAGAAGGCCCACACCAAATTAAACCTTCCGAATCCCGAGGGCCTCCACGTACAAAAGGAAGCTCTTCTTCCGCGGACTCTGCGCCCTCCTGTATACAGCGCCAGAAACTCTGCGCAGCTTTTATCTTTCCGGTAATTCTGCGTGCGCAATGGTGCGCAGTTAGTCATGTGGCGCCAACTATACTTTCTGCATATTTCAATACATCTCGGATAAGATAAAAAAAATTTTTTGTAACTTGAGCCCATTTATTATTATAAATCCACAAACTACGTTAATGCGATTTATAGGTTAAACTATTGTTTTTGATTTTGGCACATTGAGTCAAATTGGCATTCCTCCTCGTGATCTGGATAGAGAGCTTTCATAATGGACATGGGGCAAGGCTGGTGTAAAGGACAACCGGGTAACGACACTGGCCGTTCTTGATGCATAAAAAGCACACTGGGGCCTCCGGATGTACAACTGAAATAAAATTACTAAATAATTATCCACTTCGGATTACATTTCATACACATAAATATGAGAATAAATATCCGTGTATTACTTGTATAAAACGAATGCAATATTTGTCCCGAATGAGTCAATGAAACTTGTTCTCCATTCTCTAGTATCTCCATGATACGAAAACGAATTGTGCATTAAAGGTTCGTCGTCCTTTGCAACACCTAATAGAGCTAAAAGTTTTAATATTGTCCCAGAATGCGTGAAATACGTGGATACTTGAGGCCCACGCTCCGATCTAAAATTTGAATTACCTATGAATGGTTTTCTTGAGATTAAATCGGAGTAAACAATAGCAGGATATTTGAGGAAAACTTACAGGAAAAAGGAGAACATATCTCTTAAAGCAGCACAGGCCTGTTCGTAGGTCAGTTTATAGCCGTAGCCATCGATCCAGTAGTATCCCAGGTCTTCGGCAAATTCGAATATCTATAAAATAAATAAAGTATCAGTTCTAGTTATAAAACAGAAAGGTTTTGTACAATGAAAATACTTTGAAAGTATCGGCCGGTATAAGTCTGCACCATGGTGAATCCGAATTCTTATCCCAAGCTGTCTCATATGCACACATCATATGTATTAGACGCGCGTCTTCTGAAAATTAACATCTTGAAATGAATTTTATTTCTTGTTACGTAAACTGAGTAACTAACTGTACGATACTAACTGTACTTTACTTGGTGCCCAATACGTTTGGACAGAGTATTTAAGGCATCTAAAAAAATATCACTGTTGAGGAACATTTGCTTTTCTTTTTGTGCTTCTGGATTGCTGTGAACGTCACTGGCCCAACGCTCGCAACGTTTGTAGAACTAAACATATTGAAATTGTCATTATCAGAAATTATTATTATACATATTACGTAGAGAAAAAAATGAAAAAAGTAATACTCTTAAAATAGGATCCTTGTCTTCCGGTTCTGGATACAATATATGCTGGCTATTATGCCAACCAAACAAACCAGCAGCAAAATGTCTTGCGCTTTCTCTCGTCCGTTGGGTATTTGTATATTTAAACTAAAATTTTTTTAAATTAGTACTGTAGTATAAATCAGACTATAAATGAACCGATTTGAATCCAATTACTTTATAAGTTTGATTGTCATAGGCTTCAGGCATTAAGAAAGAAAATCTTGACTGATATCTCTCTGCAAGATCGACCATTTCGTTCTCTCCCTCCTCGGACAGTCTCATCGTGTCATTTTCAGAGAAAGGAACTTCCCACGCTGACAGTAACGATGCATCTTTCAAACTGAGTTCCGTCTCATTCTCTTCATATTTCTTTAAAACGATACTCTTTAGCTTTGGTAGTTCATTCAGCAGAGAAGGAACATATTTCTTCCCAGGATAACGAGTTCCATGTCTAATTATAAGCCACATTTTCTTCCCAGTACAGCCTAAAATTTCAAAATACAATAAGTAAACAGCACGAAGTTTTAGACGATTATATACCTTTTTCCCATTGTACCTGGATATTGTATCGGGGAGTCATCGTGATTAGCAATAAATCTATAAGGCGATCTTGATCCCAATCTGCATTTAAAGCTTTCAGAATTGAGAAAGCAATTCTCAGCAGTAGAGAATGAAAATGCATACGTTAAACCGTATGCTAAAATTATTGTAGTTCCAAATGCCAATTGCATTTTGACCTTGAGACTATTGCTTTTTACCTATCTACCTAGAAATAGTATTTGCATGAAATATTTTACATGTTTACAAAATGAATAATCAGAATATTTGTTACCTAATAATTACGTACCGAATCATAAATTCCGATACAGTACATCCACGTCTTTTGTTGCATTTTCTAAATCCATATTTATCTGATGCAATTGCTATTAATTGAAATGTCGAATGATTAATGGATCAGCTATACAGTTGCAGTTCGTCGGGGAATACGTTAGGATCATACCGATGGATGGAGTCGAGTTTGCTTATGCACGCGAACACAAGTATTCTGCAGGGATTAGTAAAATTATCAGATCGCCACTTAATATGCATTAAGTAAGTATTGTTAAATAATTTACTTTTCTATACAAACATAGAGGATGTAAAGATTATACTAGTAATTTTAATTGTTCGAATCGCTGCGTCCTAAAACTAGGTTCGGTGAAGGGTCAGTTGTTGATGGAACAAAACATCGGAATTATTTCAACTTTAATTTGTGGATTAGTGCATACCAATCGATATATGTAATTTTTGAAAAAAAAGGAAGCGAAAAATGGGTGCAATGGCACTTCCAATTTTTCGCGCTCATTATTGATAAGGTTAGATAAGATAAGAAGACGCGGGATTCAATATGCACCACCCACCCAGCTGGAATTGAATTATGGAGAATTTTGATCGATTTCCAGCTCGAAATTAAAAGCTTCTTTCGTGAGTGTAATTTTCCTGTGGGATGCGTTGGGATGGAAAAGAACGTGATTAAAACAGCTTCTGTAACATCGGAGACTACATATCGAGAGTATAATTATGTGTAGTGTACTGTCTAACCTCAAGGCTTTTGGGTATATAGTCATGTAAATCTTTATGTAAGGAGCAAAAAAGACGGACCTACTATATGATTTTCTTCGTGTTCTCTTCGAACACACAATAACAGTAATCGTAATCATAATTTAGAGATTAGCTATTGTCAAAATTTCTATTACACTCATTTCCTAGTTGCGTTCTAAACTTTTTTGTACATGCAAGGTATAGTACTTAAGTTAAAACTATATAGTACGTCAAAAATCGTACAGTTTAAGCTGTAAGTACATTGGTTTTATGATTGCGTCGCTTGTCACATTCTAGATGGGGAAGAAGAGGAATATACAGCCACCACCAGTGCCAGTTCCCGGGCGTATAAAAGTTGAAATAAAAGATGAAATAGGTAGTCTCCAGTTGGCGTTTTCCTAATAACATTCCTCGTAATTCCATGGATTTCTTTTATAGCTGACAGTGATGTATTGGTTGCGAGAGATCGTTTGAAAGGAGCCCTGCGTGAATTGCTGCAGCATAGCGATACCGAATCATCCGCAGAATCTGGCGAAGAAAACTCTCCCCGTGATTATAAACGACAATTGAAGAAAATGTAGGTGTATCCATAGATACTTCCGATTGGCTTAACCAAAGACAGATCTCTATCTACTTGGTCAACGTTTTGCTTTTAGGTCGAAATCAATGGGTATACAACAACCACGAAAAATACGACGCCGTAGGCAGGTGCAAGCGGACACGCAGTTTCATCACACTTATGTTATGAAGCTGTTTGACCGTAGTGTGGATTTAGCACAGTTCCAAGAAGATACTCCCCTATACCCTATTTGTAGAGCGTGGATGGCTAATCAGCCTAGAAATCCTAATTTGGTCCCGAAGTAATTCGACTGCTTCTAGATAATAATGGAACGTATTGATAAATTCATAAATTCGTTTCTCTTTTCCGCAGAGTACGCAGTCCTAGTCCAGAGATCATGAACGAAGTGAACACGAGCAACAATTTATTGGATACGAATGGCGAAGTTCGCGATGTTCATTATCTACCACCACCAGCGGCTTGCGAGGAAGCCATGCCAAGGAATCGAATACCATCGCCTGTCATGAGAGAGAAAGATGAATTGAATTTGGATTATGTAAGCACTCTCTATTCCAGATAGATTTACAATATTTCTTTGCCTCACGGAGAAAAATATCATCGGCAATCGCCGGATGACTGAATCATTCTGCGACTTAAGAAAATACAATGTTTGTGTCACGTTTGTGTCAACTAACAGTAACAATTTATCGCACAATACGTGTGTGTTTGTGTGGTACATAATGTTTTTACAGGACGGAGAGACTCTTAAATCGCGAGAGACATTACTCAGAGAACATAGGATACATTGGAATGCCGTGCGCAAGAAATGGCATCAACAAGCACACAAGAATGAACAACGTTTCGTACAGAGTGCAAATATACTAAGCACTATATATAAAAGGTTCGTATCAAAGGCATAATTTCCAGGGATCTATATATAGCTCTCGGAAATGTACATTGTAGAGGTCATTATATAAGGTTCAAATTAATAGAGTGAAGTTTACTTATGTAACGACTAATTTTGTTGTAGGGCGCAGTCTGAATTCGAATAGCACATACATGGCAGTTATCGCCTTATATAATATTGTTACTCGAAATAGTGGATAATTCATTCGCTCGTATAATTTATACATTCGATTTTTATAGAATTCTTTATCGAAGACGAAACGAAAGAATTTGATCTTTTTTTTCGCGTTAACGACGACTTTACGACGATGCTCTGCCGCGATACTTTTCTAAAAAAGAAAATCAAAAGATTTTTTTTTAACAACACAGCCGACGCAGTATATAGAAATCAAATCTACTCTTCTATGGTGACTAATAAAGATAATCGTGAATAAAACGATTGTGATTCAAGACACTGATATGTCATAAACTCTTTTATCGTTTAAAAATAATTTATATTTAATTAACAATAATCAACCATCAACACTAACGTTTTGATACACATTACTTTTATCCTATTGGTCTATAAAATATCTCAATGAATAGAAAAGAAAATTGTTCGATCGATTGGAAAAACACTACATGATTTCTAGATGATTTTTCTTCGATTCTAATTCCCTTCATATTTGTGTTTAGATCAATATACTAGATGTTACGCTTAATTCGTACGTTGTACTTAAAATTACATTCGTCGAGAATTACGTCGTAGAAAGGAACTGTTTGTGCGAAACGTTCGCGAAGGGCCAAACACGGAATCGGGGACCTCCTACGCGTTTATCGTTAGAACGAGAAAAAGGAAAAAAAGAAGAGAATAAATGTTTGCAGTTATTGATAGAAGAGTTGAATCATATACGTATAAGGAGAAACTCGTAAGAAGGCGATAAAGCCTGTGGCTCAGGATAAAGGACAAGACTAATAACTTTTGAAGGCTTGAGAATTACAAGCTTTTTTATTTTTTTAAGTATCGATCATCATTACTTATACAGTACGTACTTTCAACAAGAATTTTACCCCTATCTGGGCTCTTACTGGACCGCGTTGACTGCATTTCAAAAAACGAAATTCTTCATTGAGAGTCTCACTCTCTCTCTCTCTCTTTCTGCTTCCGAGCAATTGTAATTTTCAAGACTTCGGCCAATACGTCTCGTGTTCCGCACTTCTTACTTCGCTAAGTTTTCATTTTATATAAAATTTAGCTAAGAAATAAATAACATAATTTAAATCGTTTACTTTTTTCCCGCCATTGCCGTTGGATTTCTCCTCCGTACGTGTGTTCGCCTCGCGCAATGGTTTTGGCCGTAATAACAATTAATGGTCTGTCATAAGCAACAGGATTACCTTTTTTTTTTCTTTTCTTTTCTTTTAGCGTATGCACTTTACAATCTAAGTGTCGTAGGAAATAATCTTTTTGTGCAGCCTTAACGTCATTCCGGCTGGAAGATTTTAAAAACGCTTTCGGAAGTTTTGTATAATGTAATGAATTTTCGCTGCTCCGCGACTATTGCACTGTTTCTCAATTCATTTGTCTGTAAGGGATAACTCCAACACTTGCCGGAAAGTTTCCTCTTCTAATAGTCGGCGTTGCTCTTCTTCCAATTGTTGTTGTTCCGAAAGTCTTAATGCCAGTCTTAATTGTTCCGCTGCCCCCTCAAGGGTATCATCTTCAGCGTCTGTACCCTCTTCTTTTCTACTTCGACCGTCGGCGCATCCACCAGTGCTCTCTTGATACAACACCAAGCTGGCCTGGATGGCCCTGTATTCCAACAAAGAATTGTTATTCACTTAAATACTTGGCCCAAATCAACGGGTGACGATAATTGTGCAATTTCGATTCCGCACGAAAATCAAAAACCATCAGTATTTTTTTTTTTTTTTTTTCTTTCGACCATGATTATCGACCTGTGTACGATAAAAATGAGGCTTGTGCTGGCTTGTCTAGATGTGAAAATGAAAATACGTCGGTATCTAGCATATATTCGAGTTTTCTTTCCTACAACGATATTATAAAGTCGCGTGAGGGGATTTTTTTTGGTGGTGCAGAATTTCGTTAGATCAATGATCAATCCATCACCCACCTTCCTGAATACGATATGTCGAGCAAGAACACACATGCAAAATAAATTGGTCAGAAGTGTAAACGTAAATCAAGTGGAAAACGGGACATGCGGTAAGGAATATTACAAGTCGATTACCTCTGAAGTTCTCTTTCCTCTTCCGTCGTCATATTTGGCGTGCTTGGTCGCGAAGGCTTTTGAGCTCTAAGGGCCTCCCATATGTCAACCTGTTTTTTTCCCAAAAAAAAAAGATCAAACGATTTAGTTTGTTGAGAATCTCATACGTATTTGGGTAAACACATAAAAATGTTCTAAATGGATATTACTTTCTGTACCTCGTCTCGTTCACTTCCTGCCTCAAGGAGACTCTGCTGAATTGCGAATTGCAGCAAATCGTCCTCTTCCTCAATACTGAATTGCGCTCGGACTTCGGCACCTAGATACAATATTTTTGAACGAGTCGATTATTAAGTGAGATTGTACGTGTGTCGACTTGTTTACGCAGCTTGAGTAACATACCCAATTTCACGTATCCTACGGGTGCTTCGAAACAGATGTCGTCGACGAGGCAAGTCATTCTGTTCATTTCTTGCAAACGTCCCACGTGAGGCACTTCTTGATCCATACCAAATATATTGCCGAAAGTTATTCTAGCGTTGAGAATGTGAAACAGCGGAATCTCTACGAAAAGAAATATATAAAACAAATATACATACTATTTATTAGACCTGAAGAATATAGAACGAACAATTACCAATTTTAACTGGGAATCCAGCTGGCAATTGCATCTGTATAAAGTCTTTTAATTTTGCAAAATGTGAACTCGATATTGCCATGATATCTACAATTGGCATGATTTGTTCTTGCAAACTCAATGGATAATCTTCGCTAAGCCATAGAGTTGCCTATAAATAAAAGTATCTTGAATTATTATCTTTGCTTCTATTTATTAACACAGAGTCAAAAGTAATTTTATAATTCAAAAAATTACTTTACCTTGAACTTTTGAATCTTGGTATTAACTTCTTTTGGTCGCCCTATATCTCTTCCATTTAGGTCCACGTCCGGGTCGAAGTATTCCTCGGGCGTGATGTGGCAAGGATTTCCAATATTACTAAATTCTTCCTATTGAACAATCGAATTTTTCAATCCTGCGCAATCTTCAACATATGTAATAATAAAATTCGAATGAAAATATTTACACTAGCGGCAGTAGCACTACAGGTATCTTGTTGTTGTTCTGCTATACCGAAGAAGGATTGAAGAGGTGTGCGCGGTGCTCGTGCTCGCGCTTTATCTGATTCAGATAAATGTTCTAATCGTGTTTTCGTTATAAGTTCTACGTTACTTGCACTAAAAACTTTGCACTCGTGGCCATTTACGACTTCACTCTTATCCGATCGCCAACCCCATAAACCAGCTTTGTTCCTGAAGTGAATAGAAAAATTGTTCCTGAAGTAACATGAAGAACAACTATACAGGAATATCGTAAAGACGTAAAATTGATCGTAAATACCGTTCGAAACTGATTTTGTCGGTATCTATATAAGTTGTGACTATGGGGTTGGTTAAACGTGCAGTTACACCTTCCTCCGATGGTTCCATCAATTGCATTCCATCGTCGTTTATGAGCTTCATATGTTCGACGTAAACTTTCCTCGTTTCGTGATCGACTTCCATCATGGTTGCTCCGTCGGCTGAAGAAATAGAATCTGGTGTTACTGGAATTCCAGATATCCAATTCTTCTTTGCGCTACTGACCACCAGTACACAAAAGTAGTCTTAGTTGTCTAATGCGTAAACAGTTGTTCACTCTACGGAATACAACTTAATTGAATATAATGTTTGAGTGTGCTACGACAGGTACAATCTTTCATGTGGTATACAATTAGACTTGGTACGCTTGTATCTACACGATCAGCTACGTATCTTGGATTTTGAGAAATATACTTGTGTACACTTGCGAATAGCGAACATCGACTAGATCATTATACGATTACAGGATTACTTTGTGATTATTATGGATATATAGTTACGATTGTACTTACAGAAATTGGAATCCAAATTTTAAATACAACACTGTTTACAACTTCAAAGGAAACAAAAGGGAAATTATGTTGACGTTGAAAATAAGAAAAGAAAAGACTAAGATCTATATAAATATTTCATAAGATCTAAGACCGTGTATAACGTGTGAGCTATGAAAAAATTCGTTCACCTGACCGTTGCCCCGTACTGAATACATAACTCCTTTCGCATTTAATTGCCACGGGTGGTGCATTTGGTGCAGCTTGCGTTTAACACATATTATTAAAGAATAAATAAAACAGTCTACGCGTATTGTAAATAAAGGAATGTTAAATAAACTCGAAGATTAACTGTGATAATTAACGAAAAATGATTGCGGATGAACGGTAAATAAGCTGCAAATCGGTTACTTACTTTGTCCTTTGAAGACGTAACTCCTATTTCCACGTTGCCAGGTTGACTGGTCGAATCCCAAAAGCGTAGTGTCAATACGAACATTACTGCCTTGCTTATATACTTTATAAGTATCACTGGGACACATCCTGGCGGTGAGCGGGACTGACAACAAAATAAATACCACGCTATATTCTTGCTTTATCTCGTTCTAATAATTATACAACGGATAGAATAATTACCCCAACTGGTAAATTCCCATTTCATTTCTACGTAAAAATCAGGAGCCTGGAAAAAGTAGATAATGTCATTGTTCGTCAATCAGGAAAAATACTTTGAGACTAGTCTTACTCACTTGTTTTAATTTGTGTAGTAGTTCTGGAATGCCAGCTACACGATTACAATATCTTTGATAATCTCTACGTGCCAATACCATTTGTACTAGCTCAGGATTTCCAGTGCCTACTGCTTCTTGAACCACTGAAACGTAATTTCAAGTTAGAATATTACCGCCGAAGGATATTTCTTTTATCAAAAGATGGTTTCAAGTATAGCGCGTACCAGACCATCCTTGATTATTTTCAGTATTAACGTTAGCTTCGTGTTGCAAAAGGGTCATAGCTGAATCTATATGACCCAATGTCACGGCTAACATTAATGGTGTTCTTCCTCGATTATCGTGTTTCTCAATATCGTGCTACAAAAGAAACAACAGTTATTAAATCCCTTCTTATTAACAGGCAGTTGTACGCATATATCGGGGAGTGAGACAGCTTTGCTCTTGTCAGCATTAAGTAAAATGATAGAGTTAAGGACAACTAATACAACTCAATGTAATCCCTTTAAAGGTTTATCAGGTTAATTGATTATACATGCTAACCATAATATCACAAGTCAGAAGTCAATGCACATTTATGGTTTCCCACATATGCGAGGCTTCATTGGGTTCCTGTATATATTACCCTTCATGATTTTTTGGCAAGTATCGAATGACACAGACCATATCTAACAATTGCACGATATCAGTCTTATCTTTCTGCCATAATAGTATAATACAATCATCGCGCAGCTCTCTAATGCAAGTTGTAAAGATTACAATTCGATATCTATGCTTGTACTAAAGAACCGATTGAAAATGTTTTGGGTTTAAATGTATCGTAAAGATATACAGTACAAAAATTTAGAAAGCAGTGTCAGAAATATTCTTGAAGGAAACATGAGAACTTAAAATGCTGCATACTGGGTGTGTAAAATAAGAAAAAGGATAGAGGAAGGTGTCACCATTGGATAGGAAAAAAAAAATATTGCTGATACAGGTGATAGCGAGATCGCATTAGATATGATATTAAATGTAAACGATTAAATAAGAAGGAAAGAATGTAGGTTCGTTCAGCCGGGATACTAAATTACTTTTATTTGGGAAGAAAAGAGACGAAGGATAAGTGAAGGAAAAACTCTAGGAGGTTTTGACGTTTCTGTACCAACCACTCTCGCAGATAATTCCTCTTCAAGTTCTACATGATTGTTATTCCAGACGAGCCAGTGCAACGGATAAGTCTTTCGTATTGTCTCTAGATTCACCATCTCTCCCGGTTTTGCTTAATTCTGACATGCAACGCCGATATACTATTTTAAAATCCACAATTTGAACACGTTCCACCGATTTTTGATAAACGGATACATGACATTTGGGGTGAGCGACGACGAGCCCAACGAGCCACCGAGTAAGTGATCATTGCTCATTGAACGTACGGATGGCTAGATAAGAAATTTCATACACCCAGCTCACGAGAGAAAACGCGACAGTCGGGATAACCGAAAAGAATACTCGCTTGCTCACATCTGTAGTACACAGTAGTATATGTCCTATATGCCGCGTGTATACGTATACTATACGGTTGCATGTTCGCACACAAATGTAGAAATCTATATACGATTTAACATATACATACAGAGAAAGCAACCAACGACTTTCGTTGCCGAATGATACACGATTGAAGTTCGGGGCGTGAGGAGAAACCGCGCTTCACCATTTTGAGATGTCTACTGGTGGCGCACTCTAGATAGATTCAAAACATCAAAACCTGTCTAATTCAAATTATCGTAATAGAATAGCTCTGTTTACGATTATTAGAAGAATCCTACAAAAATCATTCGACATAAATGGAAATGATTCCGTAAAAAATTAGCTGCGATTCGTTTAATTGTGACGAAGAACAGAATGGTAAGATTGTTATCTCAATAAAAAACTCTGGTCTCTCCAGATGGCAGCAGCAGCAAGTAGAAATGTTTTCGCGGGCCATGAGAGGGCGCCACGTGAGCGAAACGAGGAGTAGAACGAAAAGATTAAACTCGACGTGTGTCATTGTGTTACTGTGTGCTGTGAGATCCCGGATTGCCGGGCCCACACTGGGCATACACCAGAGAGCATAGAGCGATTGACGTCATCGATAGGCGGCCAAGATGGTTGTCAATGTTGATAAGTGGTTTGGTTACTCCGCGAGCGAGTGATAAGAGCGAGCGCGCGCGCCCGATAGGAGTACCCAGCTAGCGCGAAATTATGCCCGTGAAGTAGGAGTACCGGAGTAACCGGACCGGACGCAGGAACCAAGAGGCCATCACCGTGCGCGGGATGGCGGACGGCGAAGATGCGGAACAGGAGATACGACGAGCCTTAGACGTCGTTCAATCTATGATTGACATCTCCGCTGATCGACTAGAAGGTCTTAGGACGCAATGTTCTACTAGTGCGGAACTCACACAGCAAGAGATTCGGACCCTCGAGGTAATTTTCTTTCTCCCTTCGAGTTGCATTTTCGTTAGCAACTTACCCCCCGTTCGATGATGGGCGTCCTTGCTTTTCTACATTCTCGTTCTTCCTTACTGCTATCGCGCACTTTTGTCTCCTTGACCTCGTGAAAGCCTACCAATTCCACGATTGTCAACAAGTTGTCCGCATTCTTCGTTCCTCCGAAGAATCCTCGATGCTGTTATTCCTACGGGAAATATAGCCGAACGATTCGCAACGCGATTTCTTCCGCGAAATATAATGATGTGCGGCTGCACCGTTCTTCCGCTGGAACTGTAGCTGGTACTGTGGATGTAATCGTTTGATGCAGCATTTGTTTCGTTTTCGACTAAACGATTGCTAATTATCGACTTTATAATTGCGTATGCGTAATTAGTTTCGACAATGATGCCCGTCCCTTTTTTTAATGTTACTTAGGGAGAAATGTAGAATCGCGTATGCTGGATTTTTGGCAATCTCTATGGAAATTTGAAGATTCCAAATATTTCAAATATTTCTATTGCACATAGTGCGATTCAGTAGAATTGACCTGATTAATATTGATTAGCGATAAGCTAGGCTTATGTTTGTAATAGCTAGGATAAAAAATGATTGAATAACTCGACTTGTATTTCTTATACATTGACAATTTTATATGTTTGCGATTACTAATTACGACTCGTATTGAATTTTTCAGGGGAAGCTTATAAAATTATATTCCAGGGTGTTGGTAACAAAAGCTAAATTGGCAGCGGAATCGTTGCCAGCAGAGATGAGGCAGTATCCATCTTTGCAACAATGGTTGAGGGTGGTGGGACTAACGCAGGAATCTATTCGGGTATAGATATGAATTAAACGGAGAAAATTTTGAACGGATTAAGTTAATCATGCCCCCTTGTAATTTACAGTTGGTCTGCTCGAAGGCCAGTTCTTTGGAAGCTTTGAAAGAAAAATCTGAACACGAATTGGGAAGTATGCTGGGTGAGAATAATGGCAAACACGAAGAAGAACTTCGTAGACTTTGCAGAGCATTGCACAATCTTCGGCGGTATATGGGTATGCGACATCGAATAAAGATAGATTAAATAAAGAACGATTCTAACTATCGGTGACATCTATTTATAATTGATATATTATCGTATATTAGATGTTCTCTTGAGAGGGGATATGGACAACAGTGACATGAACTTGTACTGGGATTCTTGGGATAGACATCACATGCGCAGTGGAACATCTCCTAGGCCAGCAAGGTCGCGTACGACTAGGTGCTCGGTTCCTTCGGAAGAAAGCATTCCATATCATAATAACAACAACAATTTCAACAGTGATATATTAGGACAAGCTCCCTCAGTAACCTCTTTGTCATCGACTAGTCCTCCTTCTACCCCTCTCCTATCGAGGCAAGGGCGCGGTAAGCATTGGATACGACCAATTACCTTAGATCTCTTTTCGTTAGCCCGAAGAGAACCTAGAAGCCGTAAGAACCAAAACGTAGAAGCCTGCTTAACCTTTACTATAAAAACTCTTTTTCAATTTTGTACTTAATCTGCTACTTCATTTTTTAATGGCAGGAATTAAATTTCCGACAACTCCTCCCCCTTGTAAAAAACATCAAATAGCTTTACAAAACACTATGTCGCAACCAGAAGTGTTTCCATTAACTAAGTCAAAGTCTCATGAATCACAATTAGCGAATCGTCTTGAAAATGGAGACTCGGCATCGAGGTAATTCAGTTCATACCGAATGGACAATGATTTTCGAGGTTTGCGAAGAGATCAAAAATATCGTTACGCTTTATTCTATTGATCTTTCAGTTGTGGGAATGACCATGTTGGCTCTGTAGGACGAAGACATCGCTTGCCGACAGAACCTGGCGCAGTATCATGCAGCAGCACCGCGGATATCGCATCGGAAAGTCTTTTGAATAGTAATAGTCCGGTTAAATCGCCACCCTATTCTAGTGCTGAAAGTGACGATAACAGCTATAAAGGAACCGGTAAGTTAATTCAAGTAATCTCTCAACTTCTTCTTGATCGAATCTCAAAATTCTTCGATACTCATATTGATGAATTTAGCAGCGACGAGTCTACAAGTGCCAAAGTCACCGCGTACCCCAACTGTAACCCGGGTAATGGGCCATATAATTGCTCACCGCTTTACCAAAACTTTTAAAGTGGTGACCACGTGTGACTATTGCGATAAGCAAATGTTCATAGGTACTGGATTGAGATGTACCGAGTGTAAATATAAATGTCACAGAGATTGCGAATCTAAAGTACCACCGTCTTGTGGCCTACCTCAAGAACTCTTTGATGAGTTTAAAAGAACTGTCCAAGCTGATGGTGAGCAATTAATTTTCTAGCTACCTTCTTATTTTGACAATCTCTGAAACAATTGAAATTCTAGGTATGGTAAATGTATCTCCAATATTGAGCAAGCCTGCTGTTACATCGCCCAATCACCACAATTCAAATTTCTTATCGTCTTTGAATTGGAGGGATCGGAAGCGATCGCATCCACAGCCGTCTACGAATATAACGATTCAAGTATGTGTATCTTTAAATATTTAATACAATTTATTTCAATTAGATATCATTTGTTTGATATAATGTTATATTTTGATTTTACAGAGTGCGGATTCTGGTTCAAATCCTTCGAGCTGCAATAGCTCAACACCTTCTAGTCCAGCTTTGCTACCTGCCAATACAAGCCAGACTCCACAGGCACTTGCCAAGCAACAATTTCATTTTCCAGGTACTGCAAGAATCTATAATAATTATTATTACTCTCAAGAAATTCCAATTGCACGTTAGGTACATTTTCTTCTTCTTCTTTTGCCAGATGTGCTCAATGAAAAAGGGGTCGCGCTAGATGCCCATCGCCTGGAAGGTACAACAGTTTCGAGCGAAAGCGATAGGACAGTGAGTGTTTCGGGATCTGGTAGTGTTAGTGCTGATTCTGAAAGAACACCGGTCAGAGTAGATTCTCAAGACTCGCAGGTCTCTGATGGCGAATCGGGCGATAGTCGTTGGCCACGACAAAATAGTGTATGTTTATCTTTTTCTCATTTTTCCATAATTATGATTATAATTGTTATTATAATTATTATTTTCACGTATGATTCCGTTATACAGTTATCTATGCGTGAATGGGACATTCCGTATGACGAATTGAAAATTGGAGATCCCATAGGGACTGGAAGGTTCGGCACGGTGTATAGAGGAAATTGGCACGGGGACGTTGCCATTAAAGTTTTGAATATGGATTATTATTTAGACGACGATAAAACTTTGGAAGCATTCAAACTGGAGGTAATTCTAACGTTTTTCAACACTTAATAGAACTTATTGTAAAATAATTCAATTTATTCCATGGGTTTTTATTTCCTGATTTAGGTAGCAACATTCCGAAAAACAAGACACGAAAATTTGGTTTTATTTATGGGTGCTTGTATGAAGCCACCGCATTTGGCCATTGTGACTAGTATGAGCAAAGGCATGACTCTTTATACTCACATTCACTTACGGAAAGATAAGTTTAATATGAATAAAACCACTATCATCGCTCAACAGATTTCTCAGGTATAATAAACTTAATTTCACTCAATATCAATTATCGTCAGGAATTCTTTATCTATAATTCTGTTTCATCATTTTTAACAGGGAATGGGATATCTTCACGCTCGAGGAATCGTACACAAAGATCTCAAGAGTAAAAACATATTTTTAGAGAATGGAAAAGTAGTGATAACGGATTTCGGATTGTTCAGTGTAACTAAACTATGCTACGGAAATAGGTGAGCTGAAGCTTACTATTTTATTCACTCAGGAAATTTTTTTAAAAAAGAGAAAATGGAAGCGAGACTAAACTTATTTGTTGCTCCAACAGAACAGGAAATGGATTGAGTATTCCTCCCGGCTGGTTATGTTACTTAGCACCCGAAATCGTTCGACGGCTGAGACCGCAACAAACTCGGGATCAGGAAGAGTTACCATTTACAGACGCATCCGACGTTTATGCATTTGGGTAAGAAAGAATAAATTCAAACTGTGGAAATGAGAAAAAGCTAATTAAAAAATAGGAAACTAAAGTTAATTATTTTCTTACACAGGACCGTGTGGTACGAACTCTTATGTGGAGAGTGGCCATTCAAAGGGCAACCACCGGAAGCAATTATTTGGCAAGTTGGCAAAGGCATGAAACAAACTTTGGCTAATTTACAAGCCTCTCGCGATGTAAAGGTACGATTTTAACAATGGAAATTTCTATTTATTATTCTGATTATTACTTTTATTATTCTCTCAACGATAATTTTGCAAGGTGACCATGAATTTTTCCTAACGATTTTTTTTTTTTTATTTCTAATATATTAATAGGACATCCTGATGCTTTGCTGGTCATATCATGCAGAAAACCGACCGGACTTTGCAAAGTTGTTAACCACATTGGAAAAGCTGCCTCGCAAAAGGTTAGCCCGTAGTCCTTCTCATCCTATACACCTTTCTCGTTCTGCAGAATCTGTGTTTTGATTACATTTAAGTCTATTTAAATTACACACTGTTGTTCTCGTAGTGTAAATATAGAGCTGTGCAATTATTGCGACAGATCCTTGTTCGTGAAATGTAAAATAAAAATCACTGAAAGGTTGATTTTGCCTACGTTATTATTTTGGCTCGCAAGCTGAAGGGCCTGAAAGCTTATATTCTGAGTTTCGAAGTGCAATTAGAATATTGTATTGTGATCGAGTATGAGCATCAAGAAAAAGTCATGCTTAATTTATACTCGATATTCGAGTGCAATGACTTTTTTGATTGTTCGATCGCATCTATGAAATAAGGGAGTTTACTTGATTTTTCATATTCTATAAACTCGAAAGAAATCTACGATATTGCACCGACCGAATGAAACTCTCAGCTACGTAATCTCCAGTATTAAATTACTATATCTTGTATTCGCTAATAATAAAAGGATTAGGAAAATTTCATCGTGACACCATGATTGTATTTATTACAAAAATATTGTAACAACAACACTTAGCTTTTGCCATGCTCTTTTTTTTCTAGTCGTATCTGTGATATCTCCAGCAAATAACTTTAGCGATACCAAACACAGCGTAAGTAACTCTTATACCGACTTGATCGTTTCAGTGATTTATATTCAAAATTGAACTAATGCGAAATTAAGATAGCGTTAATCGTATTAGTAACCACAGTTTTAAGTTTTCTTTTTCTCTCTTCTTGGATATATATATATACATATATATCGCTCTATTTATTTCTTTTTTCCTCGGAACCTTTGTACGTCGACGTCACTCGCATCCGATTTATGATTTCGCTCGACATAAGGATTAATATAAAAATAACTTACTTGGAGGTTTAAAGTTACCGGAGTAAAAGGAATACTGTATTTTATGTATTGTATGTGTAACACGCGACAAAATAACACTTTGTTCCTTACTGTGCACAGAGGGAGACATTATACGTTACAAACTTTCTGTAACTCTTGCAATTGTCTTCGAAGGTGTGCTGCACGTAATTTATTCAAAGCTATCCTCTTCTCGAAAGTCTGTACTAATGGTTTTGTAATAATATCCGTAATGTGAATCAATGCTCGTGTTCTCACTGTCAACAATAATAATTCTTTTTACCCTTCGTTCCTTTATACTTTTGTTTTTCTCTCATAATTAAGTCTAAA
Organism: Trypoxylon attenuatum; assembly: GCA_963989405.1. NCBI lineage: Eukaryota > Metazoa > Arthropoda > Insecta > Hymenoptera > Crabronidae > Trypoxylon > Trypoxylon attenuatum. The sequence goes on from OZ022495.1 coordinate 2,962,109, forward strand.
TATTTCACTCGAATCAGAATTTAAACTCACCTGCATTGTTGTGTATGCTGGCGAGAATGTCTGGATGATCTCTGCAAGCCTCTGCCATGTCTTCTTCCTCTTGGACCAGTATTTTTGGTAGATCCATCATGGTCTAGGACAGCAATTAATTTAATAAAAAAACTTTATAACTCAAAGTAAAAGGTTTTACAGCGTAGACTTACTCTTAAACATCGATCGGAAATCTCTGGGGTATAGACAATTTCTAATGGGATTTCGGTTGCTTCTCCGTTATGCGATTGGAAACACGTTAAGAAGATATCCTGTTCCTACAGCAATAAGTTATCGCTCGAATATCCCGCACGTTTAGAACAATCTAATTCTAAGAGTGATTACCTTCGATTCTTTACCCTCGGAGAATACTGAGAATATTAATCCAACGAAACCGTGATCCATTGTTTGATAGGTAGCCTGCGTACCAACATCTATGAACAAAATAATTTAGATCGCATTGTTTGTTATACGGGTTTGTTTTGATATTCCTACTTCTTACCCACGTGCGACGGGCATACAGTGATATGTGGATGCGAATGGTACCAGCCAAGTACCCTCATGGGTCGATTCAATTCCAATGTCAATCTCTCAGCTTCTGCTGCAGCTTTAAGCAGCTGTTCCGAGGAAATCTCTACACGGTCCTTCTTTTTATCCAATCGCCTTAAAATAATAACTGCGGATATTTTTGCAATCCCGTGCGCAGACTGAAATACAAATAAAGTAGACATAGAGACGAACGCAAAGATTATTATCACAATTTCTAGACTTACGTTTCCTATGAGGAGACCCATGACTTCAAAGTTTTCAGTGGACAACGCATGCTGAAGACATACCATGTAGACATCGGTCTGTAATTCCACCTTTTCCAGTGGAATTCCTGCCATTATGTACAACCCCTTTAGCTTGACTCAGGGGGGCGAGAACAATTTGTTTACAGTATCCAACAATTCAGTTCTTTATGAATATTATGTTTCATCACTGTGATTTATTTCAATTTCTTGTGGTTTACTATGCAACTTTGTACATAGATAAATTTACGTTTCCTAACGTTTTCATAAGTAACGAGTCATGTATTTACATCTGAGAACAATCTTTCTGACAATTTGGCAGTTGTCATGATTCATTCGCACAAGATTCTGATGATTGTTGGTAAAACTGTGTTCTTCTAAACAGGAAACGGTTCAGGTTTATCCTCAGAGATGGCGCTCTGAAGTGTTCGGTCGATAACACAGATCGCGACACAAAAATGGTAATTGAATTATCAGTAATAAATCGAAGAAATAAATAAATAATATTCGTTATGCTCCACGCTCGATAAGATTCTTTATTATAATAGCAATAGTAATGAGAGTAGTTGCGATATTAATAATATACAGCTTACAATTTTCATTATCCGTATTCTCCATAAACGTACAGTAACTCTTAATCGTAAAGTGCATAAAGGTATCGTATAGTAGTAATATGTTACACCGAGCCAGTTCAAATCGCTTAGATACCATCACATCATCATCATCCTATACATACATAACGTACAGCTCAATTAATACTTCTGTTCAACTTTAACGCTAATCCTTCCCCCTGATTCTCACTCGTATCTTTATTTCACCTTGAATCGCTCTTCATCTTCACATCAAAATTCTCTCGTTTCTCGGCATAATATCTGCACTATCGTTTGGGAGAGTCGGAGGGTGGCAATAATCTATATCGAACAGCTTCGACAATCTGTTAGAATAGTAAAAATTCGATCGACGTACTTCCCTGACGAACTGAAGGTTACTTCATCGCAAATTCGGATACAAGGCTTTGAAAACTGAAAGATGAAATTACGTAGAAACGATTCATCCTCGATTCGAAGCCATTTCTCACAAGTAGAATCAATCTGATTTTGATTTATCGTCTGTACGAACGAATGATTTCTCATAACACACGCCTATTATCTTACTCGTATGTACAAATCATAAATTTCATATAGTATACACATACGTATTATATATATATGTATATATATATGTCTAATATATATCTATATATATATATATATATACACACACGTAACATACACAAAAGACGTTTACAATAATATGCTACAATTTCTGTACGATATATGTTCTAAAAGCGCAGTACCATGTCACAAGTATAAAACTGATAATTCCGGAATATCATACAATACGCGCAAAAACCAGCCCATTTCCAATTGTGATCAATGGCACCAGGCAGTTATTGAATGCTCTCTCATTTCGCAAACGAAATTTCCTTCATCATCTTCCCGTCATACGTGGATCTCTAAACTTGAACCGTTCCTTAGTTTCTCAGAATCGTTTCCCCTATTATCCCGACCCTCAACGTTTCATATGGAAATCCGATATCAAATTAACAACCGATCTACAGTTTATCCTATGGGATTTGTACATTATGCAAATTGAATCCGTCATGCAATGCAACTTTCGATGATCGGGGCCAGTACTCTTTGGCTCGAAGAAGGAGCACTTTCTTTTTTTTTCTTTTCGTACGGCTTTTAGGATCTTTCGCACTGCTAGAAAAACGCTTCGTAACGTCGCCGTTCTTTCCCTTGAGCAGAGAACGTGCTTCGTGGCATGGGAATTCGTAATGCAAACGCAAAAAGATTCACTTTCTCTAGCTAAACATTCAAAAGAATGTGTGTGTGTATATATATATATATATATATAAACACATATATATACATATACATACTCCTGTAAGCATAAGAAACAATAGTAATAAACTACTCGTCAATCTACTCGTCGGTTTTCGTTCCCTCCGGTGGATTTTGTCGATCGAAATCTTTGTTAAGTTCGACAGAATACTCACCGGACAAGGCGCACAGTGAAAGTACAATGCTAAACGCTTTGATACTGTGCTTTTTTTTAATCGAAACAAGATGGCAGTTATAATTGGTAATAACGAGATAATAGATCGACGAATAGTAACAGTACCTGCACATCACCTAACAATAGGATTCATAAAATTTGTTATATTCCTAACATTCCTTATTTACCGACCTTGTGATATTTTGTAATCCGGCGTATAAAATCAGACTTGATCGTTACACACCAGGTTCCGGGGTTGTCGCGACTTAGTGAGGTGGGTCTGTGTTGTTTATGTGTGTATTTGTATATATTTGTGTTATATCCTGACGCGTTCTCGCAAACTATATTCCACCTCCCTTTGCACGCATCATTGTTTTTTTTTGTTTCATTAGTATTAGGACTATCTAGAAGTTACTAGAAATATACATAAACGTAACGAACGGTATATATCAATCAAATAAGTTTTGCGGAATGTTTGCGTAATCCGCGCAATTCATTTCTCTCGCCCGACAATAACGCCGCGTAAAGGAATACAGATACCCTGCAACTGATGTTCATTGGAACGCAAGCACCCAATGCGATGCATACATGCATATATTATTATATCGTATTATAGAACGCATACTTAAGAAATTAGAGGCTACGAGATAGATCTCATGATTTCCCTCTAATCATTTTCAAACAATCCGCCTTTCGGTAAAGATGATCCTCAAAGATCCCATTTTTCCTGCAATCTAAATATTCGAATTACCGAAATAAAGGTGAAGAATTTCTGCGTTATTTTTCTTCAGTTTGTGACTCGTGTAAAAATCTACTTAATGCTACGCTATTAATCGGGGATGAACGCCGCGCGCTGATAGTGTTCTTGAGGCATGTCACACCATGTCGCAAGTTTGCACACTCTTCGTTTGCCAGTTCTACCGTGGAGGATATCGGCTCGGTTGTACGGCCTTGGCAGAACGATCCGTCAGGTCATTCGGGTTGTACATCATTGGTCCCTAGAGTTCATTGTTTCTCTGATTAATTATTTACCGTTGATTCCGAAGAATCAAGCGTTCAACAATTATACATTGCATTAGACAGCTTTTAGCTACTCGTTAAAAGTAACAATCGCAATTGATCCAATTAGCGTAAACATCGATCAGAGACTATTATCGAGTGCAGAGGTTTCGTCAAATTCTTCTAGACTGACTTCGATCGATCGCGACCAGCGATTACTTTCTTTAAATACAAGATCTACGCGTCCGGCAGTAATTTGATCGTGATTCGATCGTGAGAAGCTTTGACAGTGGCAAGCGCGAGTACGTGTGAGTGGATCAAAACCAAAAAGTAAAAGAAAAAAACAAATAATAATAATGATAATGAAAAAAAAATGGGACGAAAGCAAAATCGTTATCCTTCACCCAAGCTTTAGCAAAGTTTAATGTGATCGCTTCAGTGTCGTTAAATCGGTATGAATAAGAATGCTTGATATTACAAATGTAAGCTATGAGAAATGACAGTCGCTTGCGATTGAAGGAGTAATGATTATATTGGGCAACATTTCATCATACAAACTCATAACTTCGTTAACGGGGATCCTGGTTCTAGCGTGTTTCGCAGAAATAAGAAATGTAAATGAGTTACTAGTACTTTGTAAGTGGTCAGCTTGTAAGTGGATAATGTCTAATTGCACTGGATTACCTTGCTCCGTGGAAGAAGACGCGGATCCCTCATAGTGTAGCTCTGCACCTCTCGCGATAACGAGCTGGTTGAGCTCCATCGAGAGAGCTATATGCCATATACAACACAATAACGTCGTCTGACTAACCGATACTCTGGCTATTGCTATGATTGGGCATCATGGTCTTTAGAAGCTTGAATACCGATTTTGCCCCAACAACAATGACACCAAGTATTTCTCAGTAAAATAAAAAATTCTATCTGAAACCCCTTGGATTGAATCATTGAAAGAATTCGAGCCAAAGAGTCAAAAGATCTTTGTAATCGGTATTGCGCACCTCTTTTGCATTTCGATAGAAAATCGCGATATATTTCTGAAGGGTAATTACGGGAAAATTTAGAGGATCCGTCATGCTAGGAAATACAGAGTACACAGTATGTTCCAGTGCGTTACAATGTAGTGTTTTGTGCCACGTGTCAAGAAGATACCCCTCAATTTACATCCCTCCTCCTCGATTGTATGTGTGAACAGAAACGAGTTACGAAGCGGCGTTAAGCAGTGGAATAGAAATCGAGCAAAATTAACAAAATCAAACTAGGATACGGGAAAAGGTATAGAGTAGTAGTCAAATACTCAAAAAAGACGGAAGACCGAAGTTCCCTTGGAAACTATGCGTGGATGATTCCCACTACAGGAACTGGTGCTACCGATAGTGCTAAATCTCCCTTGTTATCTTACGTTACTCGCGATTCTGGGTGCAAACCCAAAAAGCTGCGTACTCGGAACTACACACTTACGTACACACATACTACATCCATGCGTTCTACGTACGGTACGATGACAAACCATGCAGACAAAACGCTAAATGATGATGTATAAAATGAATAAAATGTAGAGTCCTTACTATCAGCAATAATTATTATTTGGCTACGTCAATCTGCTTCCCCGACTGCTTGCGAAAGGAAACACAAAAAAAGAGATTAAACAGAGGTTCGTACGAGAGAGGATGTCTATAAGTAATATCTGGGAGCTTCTAATGATTCTAATCGGTGTGTGATAAAAAATATAGACTACACACGAGTAGAGAAAAAAAGGCGCCTGCCGAGTTCATATTATGGAAAATGCTCGAAAATACTTAGGATTACTAGAGAGATCTAAGATCCAGTCCATGGAACTCGACAGAATCGATGTCATTCGATTTACGAAGTTTCTCTAAATTATTTGGCGGAATATGTAAGTAGTCGGTGTGTAGGAGCAAAGTTGCACAAAACATGAAAGAGAAAGAGAGAAAGAAAGAGAGAAAAAGATGTTAATCCGTGAGGAAGATTACGATACCTTTGCACAAGTAGACAATGCATAAAACTAAGGGGAAAATTACGGCGAATTCAAATTTCTCGTCAGTACACACAATATACATATATGTATAATATAGATGTAGATATCTCGCCACTAAAGGAAGAACTTTACATAAAGGTGGTAATCTTAACATTACAGTTCCAGGGACACGTTTTAAATGATTACGAAAGCTGCATAACCAGCATACTGCAGCCACAACAGAAAAATAATAGAGAGGCTGTGTGGATTTGAAATTTCGCAAGGTAAAGAACACATACGTGAAACTGTAGTGTTATGAGTCAGTTGTGTCGTGACATAAGATATTGTCAGAAGAGTGTAGAAATAATTATTTTTAATTTACGTTCCTCCGAAAACACTTACCCCCTGTGTCGCATTCTCGGTGCTGTTCGAGGAGGGCGCGACGGACGTCGAAGAAGTCAGGAAGTCGACTGGAGCGTTGGTGTCATTAACTAAATAAATAAATAAATAAATTAATAAATAAATAAATTAATAAATATAGATAAATCGTGAAGAATCGAAATAAATACCTGGCGTAGGAATGAAGAGTTGCGGAGAGGACGTTGCCATGGGAACTATCGGCGACGTGACCGGAGTCGGTATATTCGTCGATCCACTGTTCTTTCCAGCCGGATTCATAACGTCTACGTAATTAGCTCGCATGCTTCTACCCTTCGGTAGCTTAAACATATTTCCACCGGTCATATTAGCCGTTTTTGCAGTATTAGGCGGCACCGTATCCTCTATCTGAGGCACTGGTTGCTGTGCCGGTGGAGGTGGTTGCTCGAGTACAGGTGGCTTAAATCCCATATCCGCAGCCTTTGGTGGTGGCGCGACCGTGGTCGAACCACTGTCTCCATCCTCGTCTTTGTTAATCCACTTTTTACCTACAGGATCCCATACGATCTGCCAAAATCATGCGTGGAAAAAATTCACATTAAATTAGTATATTTATGTCATAGGATACTCTGGGACACTCACTAGACGCTAAACGTGTGCAGGGCTCGGACGGCAGAGATTTGGCATTATCGGAGTGTAGATGTTAAAAAGAAAAAAAAAAACTGATAACAGTCGGCATTGAAATTGGAAGGACATGTGTTGTATTAGTCATGCGTTAGTTAACGGTCGCTCGTGATAGGAAACACTGATTGATACTGGCCTGTTATCCTCTGTTACAAAATCACCGATGTTCAATTACCATAAGTACCAGTTCGAGCCCTTAGCGACATAAAACATAAAGGTCTATCGTGACTTTATAATTGTTTAGGAGGAATTTGAATAGTGAAGAGAAAGAGAGAGAGGAGAGAGAGAGAGAGAGAGAGAGAGAGAAAGAGAGTAGTTACCGTGGGATTACTGTCGTCCGGTAGAATCATTTGATTCCTTGGTTTTGGTGCAAGTTTGCTGAAAAGACCGCCGAACCAAGATCCACTACTGTTAGAAGACTTCTTCTCCGTTGGTTTCTCAGCTGCTTTCTTCGTCGGTGGTGCAGACTTTGAAAGTGATTTCGGAGTTTCCAAAGCGTCCAGCTCCTCCAATGGATCGTACTGCTTCCTCGCCGATGGTGTCATTGAGATTGATGGTTGCGCAGGCTGAAATAGAGGATACATTTCATCATCGCAAGCTTGTTCCGGCAAAGCTCATCACAGTTTACTGTAATAGCGAAAGCAAACCGACTTTTGACCCTTGCGGCGAATATGCTAAGGCAATATGTCGGCGGCAATTATTACAGTAAATAGTGAGAAACTTTGCGTATAATTATTAAACGTGTGTATACGGTTCTAGTTGAAAATAGTTGAAGAGGGGGAAAAAAACTGTGGAAAGAAATGATGAGATCACAGAAAGGGAGGCATTAGAAGCTTAGCCCCCTCCCCCCCAAAAAGATAGGTATGTGTAACTATCGGAGAAACTCGAAGAAGATTATGTGATATTAGAAAGTTTATTTAGCATTCAACAGTAAAATACTTATATACATTGATAACATCTAAAACATCAACATCCTACGGAAGGTTGCTTTCTTCAGTAGTATCAAAAGCCTAATATACTTTAAGGTCCAGTTTTATAGGCAGTAGAACAACGTTATGAGAGAAAGAGAATTATGTATTGCGTAAGATCTTCATGGGATGAGTAGATAACAATATAAGATTAACATCGAATAAAAGAGGCGAGAATAAATGATTCTAATTGGCGTACATAATATATGTATATAAACTTCATTCGCTGTTCGTGGGACGATCAATGTTGAAGGTTCTCACGACAGTCCGCTCTATGGTGTCCTGAACAGGAGGATTTTTGTATTCTATCAAATTGTAGTCAGCGTTTGGTCCGACTGGTAAATCTATAGGGTAAGTCCCACCGAAAACCAGTGGTTTGTATCGCGACATTTCGAAGGATCTCTGTGTGGCGTTATCGTGAGACCAAGCGTCTACCGTATCACAAATCACATCTTTCCGTCGAATGTGTGGAGCTACTCTCATGACTTTTTTCTCCTCGAAATTGCAATATTGCTTTAAACTTTGACTTTTATTGTCGAGAGGAACGAGAGTGTCAGACTCGAACGAGACGTTCGATTTCGAGAACGAATCAGTAATGTTGACTTTATTGAACTGAATGTCCAAATCTGTCGTCTTTGACTCAAGGAAACTCCTTTCATCTGGTTCGTCGTCCATCGTAGTCTCTTCCTCCTCGTTCTCCTCCACTTTCTGTTTGACTTTACACTTTAAAAACACTGGGGATCGCGAGGATGGTGGTTTCACGTATCTACCGTCAATTTTTTTAACTTTTTTCACGTCTTTCGGATGAATCTTATTACCTTCCAAAATTCTTGGATACTTTCCCGTAATCTTTGGATAGGAAACAAACTTTCGCGAATACGGGATTTTTTCCTCGATCGATTGTGAACCGTACAAAGTGAAATTACTCGATATCATTAATGAATCGGTAGTCAAATCAAAGTTAGTCTCGGTTGTATCGTAAATTGTCCGCGAACTCGTGTTCGACAAAGTTTTCCGACGCCGCAAGGAACTTTCGACAATGTACACCGGTGATTCGGGTTTCTCATTATTATCCGAAGTGTGTACGAAATTACTTACTTCAGGAGCAGCTGTTTTTTCTTCCTTTTCGGTCTGCCCATATGCAAACAGCAAAGAAAAAACGTGAAGAGTATTATTTCTAATGTGATTCATGCAATGCTTCCTTATGTCTTACTATAGGGGAAAAAATGCAAGCCACTCGCAAGACATTGAATACACGCAAAATAGTAACATTAATGTCATAAATTAGGATTAATTCTCCAAACTGGAAGCTCGGGAATTTTTCTTAAAAAAAAGAAAAAAAAGAGAATCACAAAGAACCTACCTCATAGTTCCATTTCTCTTGTGATTTCGTGTTATCCATGTCGGTTTGGTCCGAGGAGTAGGGCGTATGACTCATCTGCGGTTGCCAATTGGAAGTTGTGCATTCGTTCCTCGTATAGGTATTCTGATAATAGGAATCCTGATTCCAGTAATCCGGTTGTTGCGGCTGCTGATATTGAACGCTCTCGTCGTTGGTTCGAAGGTACTGCGAGTTTTGGTCGTAAGTATCTTGGATATTGGACGGCAAGGATAAAGGCTGCCAATCGGATTGCACTTCGGTCGAGGGAACTTCCATCATCGATACTGGGCCTTCGTTGTATTCCGACTGTGTCGACCATTGTTGCTGTTGCTTCCCTTCGTGAACCTCCTGGCTTTGAACTAAATTGTGCGGGTCTGCTTTCAATTGAGAGCTGTGCGATTCGGTCTGCATTATTTCCCCAGCCTAGAAAAAACAAAAACATATTTTGGTTGTACAATTTATTATGAATATATTATTTCTTACAATTATTATTATTTAAAAAGTTAAACGTACCTGATACTTGCTAACAATCTCCGCCAAATTGCTCAACCAAGTCAACGGCGTAGGATCATCGGTGGATTCCTTATAAATTGGATCGTGATACTTGATTCTGTCTCCTAAGTTATATACCGCATTGATAAACGCTTTCTTGTATTTCGATGGCTCGCTGGTGACGTTCACTGCGATTTGTTCAATGTAGAGCAGAGCTTTCTCGATCAAACCATAATCCACCATCTTCATCGCTAGGTCAAATTTGAACGTCTGCAGATCCACTAGCGTGAATCCTGGCTCGCACAAGTTTCTCGCGTACTCGTAGATCTCGGTGAGCATGACAGCTTCCGTCGTAAAGAATTCGCGATATGGTTTATGATGATTCGTTCCGATCAGTACCAGTTTCACGTTGCTCGCGCCGTAAGCACCGAAATCAAGCTGAGCCAGGATGTAACAGAAATGAGCAGCGTAAATGTCTCCTCTCGCGGAGAGAGTATCACCGAGGGTTGTAATCGAGCGGCGATTCACTTCTGGATTCGCTGAGGTGTTTGATATTATCATAGCTAAGTGGGGCCTCCAATCGTCTCCTCGTGGGTCGGTGATGGTCTAAAGAAAAAAAAGAGTAACAAATACTATAATTAATTCTTGTCCTTCAAAATGGACACTCAAAAACCAAGATGGTAATAGATAAAGAATTTTACCGTGACAATAGATGGTACGCGTCCAGAATGCAGTTGGTATAAAGTCTGCAATGGATCGTGATGCGGCAGACTATTCGCGAAACGAGTCATCACCGATGCATGAGTGCGTTTATCTAATTTACTCGCGAGGAACAATGCGTGACCCCATAGTCCTTCGTTCATTGCATATTCTACGACAAGGAAGTATATGGTAGTCAATTAAATGTCAGGTAAAAAAGGTAATTTGAACATTAAAAATAAACGTTTACCTAATGCTTCTTGGACAAGTCCATGGAGAAGCGTGTTTCTGAACTCATCGGTTATCTGTTCCACACTTTTTCTCGGTTTTTCCGTTTTATCGGGTAAAGTAGAAGTATCTTGGAGCGTGATATCTCCACCGGTAGCACTCGATCGCTGCGATATCACCGATTCTCTTCGTCCACCGTCTTGAGCTTTCGATTTCGACGAGTCCAGTGGATAGGTATCTTTGTTTCTGAGCAACAATGCCGCTATGTCTACGCCTACTACGTTCTGCGAATTAAATGTCGATCAAACATTGAGAATCCGAGTGTATTATTCATAGAAAACTTAAAAAAAAGCACTCTCTTACTCCATTCTGTTGAATTAGCATGATCATCAATTCGTAAAGGAGAATATACGACGCTCGGTCTATCATGTCATCGTTCCCTTCAGCTTTCTTTATCTTCGACTCGCAGTACTCGATTATAGTCTTCTTATGCGTCACGCCCCTAATTACGAATCGCGAGATCAGAAATAATTAATAATTGCAACGATAAATGCTGGATACGGTAAATCTAAACATGCATATAAAATTATTGTACGAAATTCTATTTGATTGTTACACATATAGAAGTATCGTAGTAAGAAGAATTAAAATTGAAGTCAAAGTACATAGGATATATACGCATGCTTAGATGGTCAGTATGTGAATTACACTTGCTTAATTAGCGGTCCAGGATAAGCCCGCAAGTCACGTGCAATGGGCTCGTGTGCTAGTAGATTATCCAAAGCAATAATATCCAGCTTAGCTCTCTCACCATCCGCCGGATAACTTGGATGCACGTGTATCAGAGATCCGATGGAAAAACATCCTAAAGATACATCGTATTAAACCCAACGTCTTAAAAGTCAGAAATTCTCAATATTTTACTCCAATATCAATTAATAACTTACCATAGGTATGAGAAGTAGAATATTTCGTTGGTGTCATGCGTGCTGATACACTTGCCGAATCTTCCAAAAGTGACGTGCCACCCAATGCTCGTTTATCATTTGTATTCCTGAAAAGAGTATTACTATTTTTTTTTAATAACCGAATGAATATGTAAAAAAAAACAGAGATACATATGCGCATAAATCGGAAATTACACTGTCCTAAATTACTGCAATATTCAAGATTCGACTTGTATAAAGAAAATTAAGAGATATATGCATCTAGAGGGTATTGTGTATTTCAAGGACATAGAGCTAGCATTTATTAAACTATTTCACCACGCGTGTAATATGCATATATCGGGGGTAATTATCTACAGAGATAAAACCTAGCGTAGAGAAGCGTTTCGAAGAAATTCAAATTACTGATCAGCAAGCCGAGAGTAATCTCCCGGTCTCACCTATTCAAATTTCGCGAAGAAGTACGCCTTTGCACAGGACTCTTGGTCCACCCGGGGCATCCGAAATAAGGGACATACAGTGCCTTGTTTGGTGAGTGGAAGCATGCAGTTCGATTTGCAAAAAATCTAACGTATAAGTAGTATTAAAAATGTATCTATTGTAGAAATGCAGAATACACGAGGTCACATTGAACGCATGCGAAATATGAATAACAGATATTACCTGTCGTCGCAAGAACTTCGTCCAGAGTGAACACTAGCCCGATCTTCTGGATAATTGGTAACGCCTCTTGCCATATGTTGCTGCTGATGTTGATTAGCATAGTACTTGTGATACCATTCAGAGTAAGCGGCAGGATTCGTACGTCGCAAGTTCTCCATATAGGCATAATAATTGCTACCATAATGGCCGCCATATTCGTATCCAGGATATCCTATAAATCTTTATTTTTAGTATACTTAAATCTTGTGATTGGAAAAAGGAATCTCGCATTATGCGTACCGTTATAAGCGTAATAAGGATCCCTCGAGCGAACATAGTATTCTCGATCCCTATCATTGTACGATGATCTGCTTGATGGTCTGGAACTGAAAATTTAGAAATTGTTAGAATGAATTCACAGGTTTAAGATACGAAGTATACGCACCTTCTACTGTAAGGATCTTCGTAGTACTCTCTCCTGTATGGATCTCTCATATCGTAATCGTCGTATCGTCTAGGTTGTCGCCGATCGTCTCTTCTTCTATCTCTATCGAGATAATCCCGATCTCTCGGATCTCTCGGATCTCTCGGATCTCTCGGATCTCTCGGATCTCTCGGATAACGAGGATCATATTCTCTCATATCTCTTTCTCTACGTCGCAATTCGTCGCCGCGGTCTCTTCTACGATCATCCACTCGTCTTCTCATGTCCCTCTCATCCAAGTCTTCCTTGCCTCCTCGGGTTCTTCTATCGATCTCCTCCCGTGGATGTCTATCCAAATCATCCCGACTGTGATGCTTGCGATCTTCTTCCCGATAAGGCATTTCTCGTCGGTCGAACTCGTCTCGAGCAGTGTACGAACGATCCGGATCACCCGGGCGACGTCGGTCGTAATAGTAATCATCATCGTACTCGCGATCGCGGTCGTAACTAGAAAAGTATGATACAAAAAAAAGAAATTTGTGAGAAAACGTGGAATTTTAAATGATAGTAATTTTGATGAAAGTTTCAAGAGTGAGATCGCTTACTATGGATTCTTTCTTTCGTACTCGTATCGACGACGTTCGGTACTACTATCGCGTCGTCGTTCCCGACTGTCATCCCTGCTGTTTCCAGAACTCACATCTCCTTCGTCCTCATAGGAATCTCGACGATTCACTGGCGCAGAACCGCCCTGTGCCTCGGCAGTCGAAGCACCTACCGCTTCTTCTCGCTTACTCCTACTGTCGCTATTGGCATCGGATACTGCTCCTAAAATATCAGTACATCAAATCAGCACACACATGTATAGGATTATATTCGGAAACAAGTGGAAATCGATGAAAGTTTCTTACCGCCAGCCGACTCTTGAGAGCCAGTAACAACTCTACCGTTAGTTCGATCGTCAGGGACTTGCGCAACGTTACTAGGCGATGCTCCACCTGGAATTTGTCTAAGATTCTCTTCTGTTGCTGGAACGGATTCTTCAGGCTCGTTTCCTCTTCCTGGCACTTCACGGGTTTCCGTGGGTTCCATCATCACTTGAGTCTGAGATTGATACCTCTCCTTACCAGAGGGATCGTTTCTCGACTGCTGGGACGGCGGCAAGGATCGTTCTCTGCCCGAAGGATCATTGCGACGTTCCAACGTTTCCGAGTCTGATCTAGAGAGCAATGGACCACTGCGTTCTTGTCCAGGTGGTACATCTCGACGTTCCGTTCTGTCCGGGATGTTCCTTAATTGTAGAATTTGTTCTTGTCCAGAAGGATCGTTCCTTCGTGGATCCGAGAGCCTTTGACCCGATTGCATGTACTGTTCTTGGCCAGTCGGATCATTTCTTCGAGGATCCACGGTGCTAGACTGACCCGGCACTTCCCGTAAAAACGGAATATCGTTAGGCACTTCGTCGTTTTCGTCGTCTTGACTCGGTGGCGTTTGCTCGTGCTCTTGATGAGAATCCGTCAGCTCGCCTGTCTCCAAAAATGTGTTTCGATCGTTCGATGCGAATTCATAGTTGTCGGGAACCTGAAAACAAATTAGATTTCATAGAATCACGGCCATAAGGTAGATAGAAATTAAAATACAAACCTGTTCTGGTATTTGAAGAGGCGGATGAGATCGCAGTTGTTGTTGTTGTTGTGATACTGATGGCACTTCGATATTGTTTACTTCCTGCCTGAAGTCGCGAGAGCCGACTGCTTCTTTCGGAGGATTCACGACTGGTTTCGGATCATTGTCCAATGTTTCTTTGTTTATAGAATCCCTTGAGCCGTAAATATCGCGTTGCTGTAGAGCTGGCGAAACCACTTCGAGATTCACGAATTCCGAGGGTTGTTGAATATTTTCGTAATTCTCCACGTTCTGTTCACCAGACCACTGCTTCGGCTGCCGGCTTTGGTCTCTCGAGTAACAAGAATTCTCCGAGGAAACTGGCAATGTATTTTGATTGTACCAATGCTCATATCCTGCTTGTGCTACTGTCTCGGTAGCCTTCGCCACCTGATATGTATTGTGCACAAGAATGTCTTGGGTCACAGTAACTTGCATATCGTTGGAATGAGAATTATCTCCTTCGCTAGAAGCGTAATCCGAAGATAGTACAGGGACATTATCTGGAACGGAACCCTTTCTCGATTTGTTCCTACTGAAACTCGAAACTGGCTCCTGATTTGAATCCTCGCTTGGTCCAGGGTAATACGCTTCCCCTGTTTCGTTCTTATTTTCCACTTGTTTACTCATTTTACTATTCAAGCTCATTTGATCCAGTTTTACAGGCAATTCGTCCATAGATTCGGTTCTTCCCCAATCCGTCGAATTATGTCTCGAGAGATTAAAGTCGCTCGCTTTTTGAACCGGAGCGTTTTCCAGGGTGGGATGTGCCATTGCGTTTTCGGCTGTTGATACGTGGAACGAGTCAGCCATTTGTGTTTTCATGGACTTTGGAGGCGGATCTTTCGAGGACAGAGGAGGTAGTCCTCGTTCGATAGGAGATTCTGTAGGAGCAGAGGTATTCAAAGAATAATGACTGCTTGATTCACGATTGTGCTGCCAGTCTTCTCCGATATTCACACTGTTATTCTCCTTCGATACCGTTGCCTGTTCTCCGTTAGTGTCGTCTACTTGCTGTGAATGCTGTGGCCACCATTGAGTTGGCCAATCGCTCGTGTGCTGCCACTGCTGAGTCACATCGGTGTTTCCTTGTTGAGACCAAGAATTGAAATCGTTGTCAGGATCAAGGGACTGCACTGGTTGCTGTATCGATGATGTCTGATTCGACGGAACAGGATCACATTTTTGATTATGCCATTGAGCATTCGTGCTACTTTGATTAGACCAGCTATTTAGATCGTTACTAGTTTGTTTGTTGTTAGACCAGTTTATGGAATGTTCTTTGCTGTTGTCTTCGGTAGGAGGAGTAAGAACTTGAGGAGATTGCCCTTGCTGGAGTAGCGGAGAACATTGGTTTCCTAAATCATCCAGTTGCTGTACTTTCTTATCTTCGTTTGGTTCTTGTCCAGGTCCTTGAACACTGGAATAATTTTGCCAAGTTTGCTGGGATGGAAGCGTTCCTTGATTGGTTTTCCCCCAATTATAATTACTAGCGGCTAAGGGTGGATGGGAAAGATGATCTTTCCTATTCTGCGCTGGAGATCTTTGCACGTAAGAGAGGTTTTCGGACTGCTGTTCGTTTGTCCATTGAGGATGCTCCGTGTTTATCCCATCGTTTGGTATAGAAACTGTCGGTGGTGTCGGAGGATATTGTTGATTTTGTACGTAGTTTGAATAAAAAGGCTCAGTGTGATTGGACGTAAGTTGCCTGCCAGGGATCGTTCCAGGTATATTTTGGTCCGGCACCGAATTCTGGTTAATTAAGTCAGACTTATTACCATTGATACTTTGGTAAAAATTGTCTTGGGCAGAATTTTGAATCATCTGTCCTTGATTGGCATAAGTGGGTACACCATGTTGTTGTTGTTGTTGTTGCCGATGTAACGGCTGTTGCTGGTGTTGACCTTCCGACTGTTTATCAAAATCCCAATTCCATGAATTATTCCAGGAATCGCTATTTGGTTTCGCTGGCTGATTCGTGATAGCAGCTTGATTATCGTTCGTTGAAATTTCTGATTGTGTTCTTAGTGGCGGGGACCACATATTCTGATTGGGCATTCCATATCCTACCGTATGGTCAACTCTAGGCCTGGCAGGTCTGGCACGATAAGGATTCTAAAAATTCATTAGAAACGAAAGATATAACGCTAGTACAGAAGAAGAATGCAACAGAATATTCCTTCTCGTTAATTGCACTTACATTCATAGCGGCCTTCTTGAATAAATATCCCTTGTTTTACTTATCCAAAACCTGTGGAAAAACATACACTTTCATTTTCTACCAAGAAAAATCCACAAAGAAAAATGAATTCCTTGATAGAATGCATTTCGATTATTGTAGTCCGCCGTTCGCACAAGGACAAAAAATACGGATCGTAAGAATTCAATGCTCGCAGTAGCATTTAAAGGTACGGTTCGAAAAATTCTCGTGTAGAACAACTTTCACGTACAGATGGAAGCAGTATATGGGTCAGTGGACGTGAGTTTCCTATTCATTCATGTAGGCCAGAGAAAAAAACAATAACAGTTGGTAAATAATATGCATTGGAAAGAAAATCAAGCTAAAACTCGAAAAAGGAACTTGTCGCAAACTCAAAACAGCAGTAAGAGAGATTCACGACGGAGGGCAGGGGTAGTCAGTAAAAATTGTCAACGCGATGGATACTCGCGGAAACTCAAAATTCCTCTAATTATATAACGCAGGGCATGAGAACGCAGTTTTGGAGCGTAATCGCGCGGAAAATGCGTCAGGTAATTTTTAACGTAAGCAAAAGTCGCGAATTACAGTAACGAAGTTTACGGTACCAGCTGTGAAAACGGAACAAGCGTTCAGGGACCTCTCATACGTTCACTCACCTAGCTATCGTCCCTGGCAGTTGTGTCCATACGCGAGTGGTATAAGCATTATTTCTTACGAAGCAATCGTGTTTCGAGGAGCCACACGCAGAAGTTAGATTGCAAGGGTGTGAGCGCAGGTATCACGGGCTTCACACTGACAACTATAGAAATGCGGACATTTTGGGGGAACCTCGGGAGATCTCGGTTAAAGCACGCACGTCACAAACTTTTCCTCCTCGTTGACTTTCCACGCGAGCAGAACCGCTGCCGCTACCTGCGTTTCTAGACGCGCATACACAGGCGCCGTGGGACTAGCAAACGTCAAAGTGCTTTTCTTCACGATCCTCCAGATGACGCCACTGATCCGCGATTGTACTACTGTAGTAGTACATAATATATAAGAATTCTACTACTAGTCTGTACTACTACAGTAGTACATAATATATAAGAATTCTTTTCGAAATTCTTCCCTCTTCTTCTCAACGATATTCCGATATAAAACAATTAAATATATATTGGATTTTCAACTAATCTACTTGTAACACTCCGATGCAACGGATAAATTAAATTTGTATCGTAGTGATTTATTAAAAAAAGTTATAAAGGACGATTTCAATAATAATTCTCCCGCTTCGGCAAAAACGTAGATGACGATGCATAGTTACTTATCATCGTCGAACTGATAATACGAAATTACTTATTATTATATAATAAATGTAGCTATTTCTGAAAAGGCTGAAATATTTTTACTACATATATAAATTGCTTGAACGTCTCAATATTTTTGTTTCATAAAGTCTCGCTTCGGTATCAGGCGATTTGTTCGATCCTTCCAAGTTCTTATATTTTTTTCTGGATAATCGTCGTATTTACTCCATTTGCAACTGAAAAAATTCAGTTTTTTTGTAATACGTATTCTCGTTATAAGGTAAAATAAGAAAAGAGGAAGAATCGAGCAGTTTCGAAGGCGATTAAAATGGTTCAATAGAAGTTCCGTGAAGCTTCGTGGTGGTAACTGACTTACTGACGTGGTATGTTGCGAGCGGACGTTTGACGAATCGGCCACATCCGTGGTCAGAGTTCCGCGTAAATGGATCTCAGGTGGTGAACTTTCGAAAGTCTCCGAGTGTTTTTACGGGTTTATTAAGATTTTGAGTGAGCCGAACAATCAATTTTTGGAAAATGGTGCTGTTAACGATGATCGCGAGGATAGCCGATGGTTTGCCACTGGCAGCAACCATGCAAGAAGATGAACAGGTTAGAAGTCTGTTATGATGAAATGTCATTTTATCATTACTCTTATTATTTCTACATATGTTAGAAGAAATCTAACTTCTCCTCATTTTTGCAATCATCTTCGAAAAGTGGCAAGAATTTTTAATACGATTGGAAGACAGAAAAGACTTGTAATTAATTAGGAGCTAAGTTGATCTCTCATATTACATTTAATTGAGTTACTCAGAATGTTATGAGTTAAATTGGAATTAATTTCGCTGTGTATAAACTGATGCGCGAATATATTCGCACCTTAAGATGCGCTATCATTGTCTTATTGTTTCATTCAGAGTGGCAGAAGTATTTTGGAATACCAGAATCAAGCCAAGATGTTATTTAGAAAACTAGGTCCTCAGTCTCCAACTAGATGTACCATCGAAACTGGGCCATATTTGTTTCAGTATGTATTTAATATTTTAGCTGTAAGAAATCTTTCTGAGAAGTTAGTTATTCAATTGTAAATTTACAGTTACCTGATCGAGAATGAAGTGTGCTATTTGGTACTCTGTGGAAGGAGTTATAGTAAACGGGTAGCATACAGCTATCTAGAAGACATTGCACAAGAATTTTATTCGCAGTATGGCAGACACGTGAACACGGTCACCAGGCCTTATAGTTTTATTGAATTTGGTATGTAGAATATTGTAACGAGTCATTTTTTATATCCAGTAACTTGTATCTTAATTCTTTCTTGTTCCCTTTCAGATACGTATATACAGAAAGCAAAGAAAGTTTTTTCCGATGGTAGAGCCAGAAGAAAGATGGATGCTTTGAACAGTCAGCTACAAGACGTTCAACGGATTATGGTCCAAAATATCGATGACGTCTTACAAAGAGGAACGGTTCTTTCGGGTAATAAGCCAACTAATGTGTTCTTATGTATTTAAATAGAAGGAAAAGCGACGAGCGATATATTTCCTACAAACTTTTTCAGAATTGGATACAAAGACACAGAACTTGTCGATGTTGTCACAGAAGTACAAAAAGGATGCAGGTCATTTAAACAGCAAATCTATGTACGTAAAAGCGGTTGCTGCATTAGTGGCAATCTTGGTCTTCCTCTTGTATTTCTTCGTACTTTAGTTGTGCGGAACAACTAACATAGGGGGGATTTTACTCACCACCTTTTTTTCCGAGGGCAGGGTTATTATATTTTCATTGAATACGAGATTTAGTCAAGTTTCCAAATGTCATGGTCGAAAGGCATAATGTACATAAATCACAATTAACAAAAAAACAATTCCACCGGCTGCATTCGTAGTCCGGTGGTGTTACGAGCACTTTATTCCAAATGTAATTCCATGCAATAAACATGCATATTCTGGAAAGAAATTGGGTGACGAAGAAAACTTTCCTGCTATGCCTGAGACGATAGGATTGTTTGTGGAATCGATTTGTATGAAATGATATTACAGGTTTTATAATGAGAGAAAGAAAGAAAGAGAGAGAGAGACAGAGCGAAAGACAATATTCATATATTTTTAACTGTTCGATCGATTTATTTTTACGATTGATTTACATCGTCAATAGAGAAAATGTGTAAAGAAGAAATCGGCAGCAGTTTTTCCATTTTGCAAAGTTCCCTATAAATTCTACCACTGATTATCTACTCTCGAAGTAGTTTTATTTATTATTTATTATCGTAACTTTAATACTTGTGGCGGTATATAACTGCGAATATGCACCACAAAAAAAAGGGAAAGGAACCAATGATATGTGTATTATAGTTAATTCCACATGTTGCAATTGATGTTATTATTATCTTTGTATCTATTTAAGTTATATCAGCCTGTCATAGCATTGTATTTACAATAAAATAAGGATTCGTATATAGACACTTGTGTGCCAATTCAGATACGAAGAATCGTAAGAAGTGTAGAGGTACATATTTCGATTGTGTGACCGTGTATAATTGCATTAAATAACAATTACTCGATTCACGATCTCATTGTTCCATTTTCATCAATTGATTGTATTCCGGTATATCGAGACTAGAACCATTTCGCCAATTTTGTTCAGGTTTTTTCTCCTCATCCGACTCGGAGAAGTCTGAATTAAAAAAGTAATTAACACCCATACTTGTATCCTTCGTTTGTTGTTCTTCGTTAAATCTCATTCTTTTTCTAGGTATGTGTCCTGTATACTGTTCGTTGTCTTTATGAGTTTCCTCATTATCTGTGTAAAATTAATAGGAAATGTTCAAGTTCGTGTAGAATATAGTAAAAAGTTCAAAAAGTGAAACACTTACCACTATCTATGATCTCAAACATATCGGAATGATCTTTCAGTATGACGTAAAGTGTTGGGAATTCTATTATAGTTTTATTTTCAAGATTCTCTCTTAACGTAGACGTCATATCGAGTTCGTAAAATCTGAAATGTTCATAAACATAGTTTTTGAAATAAAATGTAACAAATGAGAAAGTAGAGAGAAATATGTGGATCGATCGAACTTACTTGGATTTTGATATTTTCTCAGCTTTTAGAAGAACTTTTACACCTTGTATACCACTCGCTATGTAAAATTGCAGTCTTTCTCTTAACGCTATCCTTAAGTTTAAAGCTTCAGTGTCAGACCTATTTTCCAACGACCCAACTGGATCCATAACTGCTTCTAGCAACGTGCCCAGTCTTGTAGTTTCGAGTGCCCTGAATCAAAATCATTTATTATTCCATAATTTAGCCTCTCGCCAAGTCTTTCTCCACCAGAAATATTAATCATACCTCTCCGTAATCCACTTCACATTCTCTGCTTGTGGAAAGATCCATTCTATCCTCCAAAAGAGTTCATTCGTTTTCCACTTTAAGAATGTTGTGTTTTCCTTGTGTCTGCTAAAGTTGCGTGGCATGAATTGTAGGTTGACATTTTGCTTTGATGCAGCTGCTTTTAGTCTGTTTAAATGCTGTAAGCAATACGCATTGAACTACACTGTGCGCAGAAGTGTTCCGAAAGTCAATTCTAAAGAAGAGTTAACGAACCATCGGTAATGTACTCTGTCGGGTGCATTTTCTGTGTGGATCTCTTTTCAATTGATCCACAGATCTCCCAACTTCTTCCAGTAATCTATAATCTACAATATAATGATACGTTAGTAGTAAACGCTTTGCTATTATTTTGAAAAGGGGACACAAGTATATTATACCACTTAACACGTCCAAATCTGTGAAAGATTTCAATGGTACGTATTTCGTCTTATCGCGAATACCATTGCAATTGAGCTCCTGTTTATGAATGAATACACAGGGCAAGCAACATGTTCTAACCTCACATTTTGGACATGTGTATTTCGCCCGGCTTGCACCACATACTTCACAATCCACGATTCTGCAAATTATTCAACACTGTAATATTGTTTTTTGGTTTAGCTAGAAATTGATTATTTCCAAGGTTATTAAGGAATATTATAGATATTCAATATATAATATTACATACTTTGTACTACTGGTTGCCATTCTTCATGATTATCTGTCACAATCTTATAAATTGTCTATCCTACCCACTGTTGGTAAAGTAAACAGGTTGCTTAATCAATAGTTTCTACGAATATGCTTCAGAGGGCGCCTCTAGTATGTGCCAATTTTTCCCGCGTTTTTATTCAAAAGTAACTTATTTATTCAAACTACTTTGCAATTAATTCTACAAGAAATCCAAAGGTAGAATCGAAGGAGAATACTTTTATTTTGTTTCTTAGTTTTTTTTTATATGTACATAGCAATAGAGTATAGATCAATTGTCGGATTTACTCTAAACTAAAGTAGCACTGTCAAAATTAGAATATGGAAAGTTTGTTTTTCGTTTTTCGTTCATTCTGTTCGGCAGTAATACTCTTTTCCGATGTCCTCAAATCGGCGAGTTCTTTCTGCTTTTCATTGTATTTCATGACAATGTTGTTGTAAGGTATACTACCCTTTGCATGCCTCGTCAGAGAATCCTTTAATTTCGAAGATTCTCTCTCCAATTTAAGGATATTTTCTCCTATCTGAAGGCTTGCCACATTTAAATTCCGATTGGATTCCGCTTTAAGATTACTCTTCATCTTTGAATTATTCGCCGATGATCCTGTTTTGGCTGTAGAACATTGCAAGTTCCTTCATACATATGACGCGAATCATATAATTAACTTTTCCATATTAAATATTAAGGTCTTACGTTTATCTCCTAGGGTCGTGTTTATAAAATTGAAAATATTATTTTTCTCCCTTGCTTTCTCTCTTTGATACTGTCTTTCCCGTTGCTGCTCCAACACTCGCTGATGCTTGCGCAGCTTGCGCTCGACTGAGAAGAGATTCTTGTCTCCACCGGCATTTTCGCGCAACTGCATACAATGATCTGCAACGTTCACTCGTAAAATTGGAGTAATTCACAAAAATTAATTAATGATAATATAGCATATTGTATTATAATTTTTCCTACCTAAAGATTTGCCAGCTGGTAAAACTGTTGCTTCGACAGGTTCCACTCTTCCCTCCGCGTGTTTTCCGAGACCAGTACCCATTACATATCCCATTTGTGCCATCAATTTACTAGCTATCCCACGCGTGTGTTTTTCCCAGCCACCCAAAGGTACGTTATTTTCCATCGATAGTAACGATTTGTGAACTAGATTCTCCGTGGAATATTCCGATGATTCTACCTCATCGTCGCTACTTTCGTCTGACGTGTCAGACATTTCCAAGTCTGCGTCGTCTGTAAACGCAATAATTTATTCTAGAGTTGATCGATTTAGAGTAACAGATTACTAGGATGATTAATACTGACCGAGAGGAACAAGATCTTGTAAGCCTACTTCGCTAATATTACCGCTAGCTTCATACTTTATCCTATAATCTTCGCCTTCTTTCTCAGGTGCCTTTAGCACTACGCTCCGGTGCCATACATTATTTTTATGCTTTGCTAATACTCTGCTACCCATTTTTATACTGTCGAAATCAGGTTCTCTGTGCGATGAAAACATAGTGGATTAGCATTGCGCTTCTTCGAATATTCGCTAATGAATCGTATACCTGTATTCCTGTAGACTAGATAAAGGCACTATTTCGCCATGTGAGAAATGACAGCCCGTATCCGAAAACTTGCACTTTCCGTCAAGGTAATAAGTGCATGGAAGCAGTTCCTTGTGTGTCGGATTCAAGAAGAGGACTTTGATCTGCATCGAGATTTGTATTTCAATATTCTGGTATTTTTTATCCATGCAATCTTTAGCGAAATAAAATATACCTTTAAGTCGTTCATGTCTTTCACTTCTGTATCGCTGCTCTGGTAAACAGAGGATACCATAGCGTTATGGTAACTAGTACTACCCCAACTGCTAGCGTACGGAGCTCTGCACTTCATGCCCTCCAACTGCTGCAATTCTTCCTGGAAGATGAACTTGCACCGTATAATTGTGCCACCACTATGACGTACCGAATACTTGCATACTGACTTCTATGTTATTGGAAGTTCCACTGGCCGTTTCGCCTTCCTGATCATTCTCAGGTAAATCTGATTCTTTCTCCAGTTCTGCCTGTAAAGCAGTTTGACCAATGCCAAACTCGTGCACAGCTATACAACGTATACTACAATAAAAAAGAATTTAGTACGTTACCTTGAACAAGGCATATTCCTTCTCCAAAGGATCGTCAACGGTCTCTGTGTCGGAAAGTTCAGTTTCTGTCGAATTAGAACCAGTGCTGCCTTCGAGACTCTGCAAGCTTTCTTTCGTCAAATTAATGAGTTCCTCAATGTCTGACTTTAAACTCAACAAATTGTCTTTATCGGGTCCCGGTGGTGTCACCGACAATGTAGTTTGCACTTGAGCCAGCTGTGAGAAATAATAATGCAAATGATAGATTGATCATGAAAACGATTGAAAATAAAAGAGTGAAGTTGAGATTGTTGTTACGAAGCAACGTACCTGATCCTTGTATTGGGCTATCGCTTCCCTCAAGCTTTGAGGGTCTGTCATTTCGATGGGTTTCGATGGACTTCCAATAAGTTTCGATATATTAATTGCTTTCCCTGCAGCGGGAAGCTACATCGCAGGATGACAACTCAATCCAGCATTCGAGCCGATGTTACGGAATGTATACCGAGTACATAATAACATTAGCACACGGGACAATATGAGCTGCAATATTATTATTTCACCATTGATTACCAACGCTAAACCTCGAACTCAAACCACTGTATGCCACTTGATGCCACTGTATAAATGCAGAATATTCAGAACTATGCGCAGAGCAGTACCGCTTGCATTTTGCTGCCCTCTTCGTTAGCGATTTTACCGTGTCAGTCGAGGAATCCGAATAAAATGAACGTTGCGCTATCACGGTTGCATAGAGTGCATCTAATAATTGATTATTACTTCGATTAAACTCGTTAAATAAATAAAAAATGATTAAAATGATGAAAAATTAATAATAGCACCCTTATTATTGTCAACAGAGGCGCCTCGAATGAATGCTTCGGTAGCGCAGTAGGCAGCGCGTAAGTCTCATAATCTTAAGGTCGTGAGTTCGATCCTCACCCGGAGCAATTTCTTTTGGAAAATTTTATTCCGAAGTCCTACAATTTTATCTGCTATCTTTATGCGTCCAAATTTGTATCTAAATTTCTTTTTACTGCTTCCGGCATTCTTTTGATTACAGCAGTACTATTTGTCAATTGTGAGTAGAAATAGTAGTCTATTAGTAACAGAGTGACGATACGCAAAAGGTGTCGCATTGGAAAATTGTCAACGGAGGGCTGGCAGTGCGAGAAACGGAGTAAGAGACAATTATGCAAATGTAACATTCGCCAGAGGGGGTCTCGTCGTTTCTTGGAATTGAAACGTGGAAGTTAAAACGAGTTGTGAATTGTTTGGTGCCCTTTAGCGATACCGCAATTTGCAAGCAAACAGGCCACATTAAGCGCAGTGGCTGGTGTAGTCTGACAAACCTTTTCCGGGCCGTGGTTGTCGGTGATGGAGGTGTTGCGACCCCTCTATCCTCAATAAACACACCGAAAGTGACGTGCTCTCGCATAATATTTTGCAAGCTCGTTGCCGCGCGAAATTAGTGCGGGAATATGTGGCTATAATTAACGCAAATGCCGCGTCGCGGAGGGAGAGAAGAAGGGACGAAAAGCATTCACACCTTGCGCCAATTCCCAATATGTACCTCGTTCGAGAGGCTCTTTTATACTCTCACCTCTCCGCGGCATTGCTCATTCTTCTTCCCTCGAATCTCCTTCAAAATGTGCATTACCGTCCAGATCATCGCTACGTTATACGAAATACTCGAAATCCTGGTATTAATCTCCAATTATATCACGATATAGATAAAACGTGTGTTTTGAATTTCTAAAATAATCTACACGCTAATTGGACATCATTATACTATTAAATTGCGATATCATTGTGACATTATAAAAAACAGATTGCCGCATAGAATAAAAAGTCTCGACGCATAAAAAAATACACCAGCGGATCTTCGTAATGGTTTCGCGTCTGATCGTGCGGTGGTTTCGTATTTTCAGAATGATTATGCGTCGGTCGGGCGGACGAGCGATTCAGGAAAAAAAAGACGTTGCTCGTAGATAATTTGCAGAGCGAAGAACCAAAGGGAGAACGGGAGAAATAAGTAGAAAAGCGCAGAGTACCGGGGAAGAGTATCCGCATCGCGGACGTAGGTTTTGAGCGTGCACTATGCACCCGTTACGTATAAATGCGGAGGAAAAGAGTGAGTTGGCAAGCGAGAGATAGGCCGAGAGGGAAAAATAGAGAAAGAGAGAGAGAGAGGGAGTGAGAGAGATAGGACGAGAGAAAACGGGAGGCGCGGCCCGGTTTGCAGGTGCACGCTCGTTGCAAGCGCGGTTGATTCCGCGTTGATTCAGGCTGTATTCAGTGCATCGAGCCCCGGAATGAAAAGGCGTTCCGCTTTCTGAATATATTCCAATTAAAAACTCGGAGCTTCGTTACACTCGGCCCTGCCCCGTACACCCTCCAAAGCCTTCAGTGCGCAGGCACCCTCCCTGATCTCGTTGCTTGCTGATGTTACTACCGTTGCTGCTGCTACTGCTGTTGCTGATGCTGCTACTCGCCCTTCCATCACGGGAGCCTCTTCGCTACCATCTTTCGCCGCCTTCAACCTTCTTTCACAATACTTTTCTCCCTCTTGCCGCAACCCCTTTTACCTCACTCTCTTCTTCTTTCTTTCTCGCAAATACCACCCATTGCTCTTCGCTCGTTTCTCCAGCAATTACTCCGGCGCTTTTTTTAACTAAGGAATTAGAAACGGCTAGGTTCTTCCTCGCTTGTTTGCTTGCTTTCTTCCTACCTGTCTTGTGAATCGGTCCAAAGATATCTCTTTATGCGATTTTCTGCTGGAGAAATCGACGTAAATTGAAGAGTTAAGGGTGTCGGGAGGTGGTCTCGTTTTCGATTTGCTGGACCCTGGAAGGAACGATGGACCAAGTGCGAGGTGCACCGTGGAATATTGAGGGATAAGAAGGCGCGTGCCCAAGTGCCAACACGGCTTACGCACGTATGCACACTATTGTATACGCGACTCCACGGCTATTCGCTCAAGGACAATACGCACGTGGCCGAGCACACGCGACGCCACTTGTCGATCCCATTCGAAAGCACCCTTTCGAGTCGACCTTTCCCGCGATTGACTTTTTTCCACCGGTGCGGACTTTCTCTACTCTAAGCTACCTTCGATTCTCCAACAAAATATCTTCTCCAATCCATTATTTTATCGCTATATTATCTCTTAGGTTCTTTTTTACAAAATATAATTTTCGTAATTATTCGAATCTCGAAGATAAGGATTTAGGATTAGAAAAACTCTAGGGAAGTGTGTTTGTTACGTGACGCTCGATTTTCGCGTTTTTTTATTTTGGAGATCAATTTGCAGTGGGATCGCTATGCGGTTGATTTGTTGCACTCGTGCGTATACCTATTTTGTCGACGGTGCGGAGCCTCCTCTCGAGAGTGTCCTCGAAGCGGCTTCGTCTCGAGGATCCGCTTCGGCGTGTTCCTCTGACTAGCACCGGCGCGTAGAACTCCCTCTTTCGCGCTCCACCCTCTTTTTGCAAAAGCTGAATCCGTTTCACCGCGGGCAAGCACTAATTAAGGTGGCTCGCGAGCTTAATTCCCTCGGTCTGAATTTAAGGTGCCTCTAGGGTACCCTTCAATCTAGTACACGGTTCCGATCGTCCTTGTCTTTCGTAAATTTTTCGCACTCTCCCAAGGATTGCGGCATTGTTAGTACAACTTCACCTTCAATATTTCTTCCCTATTTTCCCATTTTTCATTTCACTGAATTTATTATCCAATAATCTACGCCAAATCGTTCTTTTTCTTATTCCTGAGATTTTGTAAGGATATTAACGGGAATAATCCACTTTGTATTTTTTGCTCGGGAAAAAATTTTTACCCATTTCTTGTTGAAATTGTCTTCCCTCCCAAGGCAGCTTTTGCCAGTAGAAGAATACACGCGTTCGTTCGACTGTCTTGGGTACATTTTGCGAAGTATTCGCAAATTGGCGATGACGTTTATTCGACTGAATTTAATATCCGCCAAAGACGGAATCATTCTTCTCGATACTTTTCCCCTCGAATTCCGCTTATTAACGACCGTGGAAGCGAATCGTTAACGACGTCGTTATCCGGCTACGTTCCACATTCGCGTAATAGTCTAATCATCCATATAAAGAGAACTTACCTGTTCCCTGTTTCTGTCTCTCTTTCTCTCTTGCTCCTACCAATTAACTCGAACATCCCCGTGGGCAAAAAAAAAAAGAAGAAAAAATTGCCACGACAATCGTTCAATCGCATTTCTCGATTCTCTCGTCGATTCCGTTCAATTAAATCTGCCAGCCAATTCCTGCCACTCGTTTCGGCACTCGACTTGTATCGGTTTCAGCCAATTACTTTTGCCGACTTATCGTTTCTGGCCACGTGGCCCATTGTCATGTGCGAATCGCGGCCATGGATGGACTCGTTACTTTGGCCAAGTGTCGAGAGGTTAAAAAGAATGTAATTCTACTTGATATTCTGACCACTCTTTTTTTGGCGAGCCTCTCTTCACTGGACTCTCCTCTAATCACCACGCTCTCCCCATTTAATAATCCAGTCGAGGTCGGACGGACATCTTCCTTAATTAAGGATTACCACTACCCATCAATTATCGTTTTCATCATCACTTCTCTCTCGACAAAATTCTCTTCCAATCGCGAGAATAAAACGCACGTTGCAGTTGAAGATCGGAGAGGTGATGATAAAGTACTCGAAACTCGTCTTTCGGTAATAATTTATTTATCTACAAGAATCGTTCGGCTTCGAGAAAAATCGATGTGACTAGCTGATTGAGGTAAATTACTGGTGGTGGTGCGGTAAGTGAACTAAATCGCTAAAATCAAAGCTCTCGGTGT
Organism: Trypoxylon attenuatum; assembly: GCA_963989405.1. NCBI lineage: Eukaryota > Metazoa > Arthropoda > Insecta > Hymenoptera > Crabronidae > Trypoxylon > Trypoxylon attenuatum. The sequence continues at coordinate 2,990,967 of OZ022495.1, forward strand.
TTAGTTGTACACGTCGCATCTCTTCCGCCACCGCCTCGAATTACTTACAATTTCCTAAGAACGCTATACCAGCTACGAACTGATTTAGCTACTGATTTCCACTAGGTATCATCGCTCGTTGATCGTCGCCGTGGAACTCGCAATTTTCGCAAAGTCTCGCGACCGAAGAATGAACAGACTAATATCATCAGTTTAATTAACACAGAATGATCGACGCGAAACAAGGTTTCTTCAATTTTTTTTTTCTGCAGTCCCTGAAATCGCTTTTCAAGCTGCGATTCGTCGAGCTAATGTTAAAGAGTTGCAAACATTTGATCTTTTATCTTCGAACGTCAGAGATCTTCTCTGCGAAGAGACGATCGACTACGACTACCGACCAACTTTGTAATTACATATTTACATTGCCTCGTATGCAAAGGAAAACGTGATGGAGAATCTGACACTTTCCTTAAAACCAGCAAAGAACAATATATTCAATTCAATTCTCATCATTTCCATCTCAATGTTCTAATAATAGAAATATTTTAAAAATAAAAGTATCTGCTGCTCATTTTATAAAAAATTCTACAATACAGTTTGTAATTGGAGATTTTAATTGATTTCGAAAAATGTCAGTTTCCTGTATCTCACCCCGTTCAACTGATGCATCGTTGACTTTCATCAATACGTCTACGATAAGTATCCAATCGAGAAAGAAAATCTTCGCTTGTCCATTGCTATTCGTGATTCAGAATTAGTCTCATGAAACACCAGATAATTTCTGACCCACTCTTTAATTGCACTTTACCACGTTTTAAGAGTCTGTTCTAATGTCGCGAGCTAATCGACCTCACTAAAGTAGTATCCGAACGCACTGGATTTAAGTGGTAGCACGATTAAATTCGACTCACGACGCTGACCCGCGAACATTCGTGGGAAGTGTGGATGATCCTTTCAAGAGTCCTCGTACCTTGGCACGCGAAGAAATCAACGAAGAGCGTAAAGCCATCCATTCCGGAAGCCATCCGACTTTTGGGTTGGACAGTGAATGTCTGGAGTCACTGGCACGTCCGTCGAAGATTCTCCCCTGTGTCGGCGATCGTCGACGCAGAAATGATCGTTAAATCTCGAGGACGCGATCGCTGGTTAAAGAGGACAACCATGGACATAGGTGACATTCCGGAACAAGGCTGCGGCGGTCGAAAGGAACGCCGCTGTTGACGCTGTCGAAGGGGCTGGTGGTGGAGGTGGTGGTGGTGGATGATTCGCAGTTTGCGTCTGGGCGTTGTATGGTGGACAATAAGCGTCTATGCTGCCTGGATGAAGACCTACACCACGAACTAGAAGTTCCTTCTCTACCGTCGCTTGGTGCCGTAGCTGTTCCAGCCGCAATTGATTCTGTCTCTTCCACTTGGTTCTAGAAAAAGAACGTCCCAAGAAACCAATTAGCTTCGTTACTAACATCATTTCTATCTGAAATTGTCAAATTTTGCAATAAAATTGAAATCTGCAGAAGAAGCTAAAATCGAATTAATGTTCTTTTAGTTGAAGTTGAAATTTAAACTCGATAAGTTTATCTATGAAATGTTAAAGTGAGAATAAGGAATATGGATAAGAACCTTCTGTTTTGGTACCAAGTTTTGACCTGGGTCTCCGAGAGCGATAGGGCATCGGCGACGTCGGAACGATCCGCGACGCTGAGATACTTCTGGCAGCGGAACTTCCTTTCCAGGTATGCGAGCTGTGCGTGGGTGAAGGCTGTTCGTCTTCTTCGAGGTTTCCTTCCCGTGGGTGGAGCACTGCTAGCGGTACAGGATTTGCCGGAAGTGGCTGGAGCTGGCGGTGGCGAAAGTGCCGGCGAAGGACTCCCTAATCGGGTACAGGGACTGCTTCCAGGGTCGATCGTGTCTTCAGAGTCCGAATGAAGAGCGGAATCGTCTTCCGAGTCTTCTGGGAATGACGGCAATTTTACTCACAAATTTACTTCCCAATGTTAAAACAATAATTAGGAATCGCAGAAACGAAAATAATTATTTCAAATTGAGTGTTATATCAATGGGAACAATTGATTTGTTATCTATAGTATAAATAATAAATGAATAAGTGAAGAAAGAAGAATAATAGACTAGAATGATTCACCAGCTGGTGTTAATCCAATTGTGTTGACAAGCGGCACCGTCGGCCGATAGACCGATGCCTCGGCCAAAGTCTATTAAGCGGACAATGACGAGTGGCTTCGCGAGCGATCGCGATCGATTCAGGGATTTCTGTCTAAACGACGAGAATCGTCGAGGGAGACGGACGCTCGGAGGGTTTATTGGCCCATAGAGTGTCGCGAAGCTCAGCAGGGGGACTCGATAATCGTCGTTTGGGAATCCGCTGCTAACGAGAGCTAACGAATCCTTCCGCGGCTCGAACCATCTGTAGGATCCGATTGCTAATGGGGCAGCATTGGCCGTAGCGTCGATCGCCCGTGGGGCTTGGGACCGCGGATGGCAATAATAGGGTAGCACCACGGGGGCGCTCGGTAACGAGGATTCTGGCGGCAGGACACGCGACTTTCAACACGCGGACGACTCGAATCAACTTATTCCACGATTGCTGCTAATCTACGAGCATCCCCGAGCGCCTTTTGCCTTGGTCGCTTGCGAAACTTGAAAGTTAGACGTTCGATGGAAATCCCAGTAAAGTGAAAAAAAAAAAAAAAACACGAGTCTAAATTCACATTAAAATAAACTAAGGTAAAATGAAATAAAATAAAAACTTGAATCAAGGGAGGATGAGAAATCTTAGACGAATCTGGATAAAAATTAAGATGAAGCTTAAGGGATGTAACAAAGGTAGAGAAGTGGAATTTAAAAACGAATATCTACTGAGGTACAGGGAGTGACAGAGGGACACTATCACCGTACTCACCCTGAACACGTTCACTGAGCACGTCTCCGAGTAGATCCCTTATGAGAAAAGACTTGTGTTCCTGCATGTTGAACAATCCGCACAGTAAACCGACACGGTGATACAAATTCCTTTGAGTTCTTTCACATCCGCGAAGATCGAATTCCGGAGGGCGCAAGAAGGTCTCTGCGCGCGAAGACCGTCCCGTGGAGCGTTAGTTTCATGCTATCACGAGTACGCGCGGCGTCGTTCTGCGCGGTCGAGTCGCGGGGGTTGACCGGATATGTGTGCCCCGGTATCACGGTATCGCGTCCACGTTGTGGATGCGAGAAGAGCCGATCGAGGAGGGGTGCCCTGGGTTGAGAGTGAGAGACAGAGGGAGAGAGATAGATTACTTTGGATAAGAGAAGTCAGAGAGAAGCGAGGGACGCACACTACTACCACCCCCCCGTGCCCTGCTCGAATTAAACCGCCCGTTTATTTTGAACGGGCTGCCTAATGCCCGCGCGATTTCGCAGCCATTTTGGGGGTGGAGGCAGAACATGCATCCTGGGTGTCCTCTCGGTGGAGGGTGATGCGTCGACAGGATTGGTCGGAGCCCGACTAGCAGCAAGAGTAGAGGGTTGGCGACGGCCAGAAACGATTGGCGAATGGAAAGCGGGCTGCGCGAAAGGGGTTGGTTCTTCTAGGGGTGGCTCGAGGGTACCACTGCAAAGTGGATGAGACCAACGCGAACACTACCGTTCCTCTCTATACTATTACAGGTTGAAGCATCACGCGCACATACCGCTACACCACCCACACCCTCGCAAAGTGAGGGACTCATTGGCGAGCGATTACCGCGAAACGAGAGGAACAAATTGGATGTGAAACGTTTCTCCAGGTATATAATGTCGTGGCCCGCGATATCGGGGATTGTTCTGCCGATGCACCACGCCGGCTTAAAGGTTTCCCACCCCCTCTATCTATGTGCTACTCTCTCTCTCTCTCTCGCTCACTTTCTTCCTCTCGTTCATCCCCGTTTTTCCTCCTTTACAAGAAAGATTTTTTCCGACGTTTCGAAACGATTTTTGCGTTTACCGCTCAATGCTCTCAGCTTCATTGATCTCATTTCCATCCGGGTAATTTCTGCTTTAGATAATTTCAATTATTTCTCAGAGATTATCCTACTCCGATTGGTACCATTTTTATCCAATTGGTGTTCGATTCACGATGAGCAGTCGAATTTCTTCGAATTTCTTCTGTTTTGTGAAATTCTAAGGCGAAATTCTTAGCCAGGAAGAATATCGCTCCACGCGATACAAGCTTGAAGAGACTCGAGAGAGGAAGAGAGAGAATGCAAAGAATCACGGCGGAGAGGCGGATTAACCGAGCCGAAAGTCCTCAGGAGTCTCTGGAAGGAGGATCACCAAGGGCCGGGAAGCCTGCGCGCATATTTCCACGCGCAAAGCATGTGCAGAGAGAGAGAGAGAGAGAGAGAAATCGAGTGCGAGAGAGGGTGGTAAGGGAGAGTGGGTGGTCGCGCAAAAGTCCCGAGCGGATTCTAACGAAGTCAATTTATTTGCTCGAACGTCGCTGCGCGCCGCGAGCAAGTGGCGCAAGGTGCAACGTGAATGCAGAGCAAGGTATTTGCATAAACACGCGGCGTGGTTCGCAGCTCTTCTCGCGCGCAGGGGTAGTTTGTGAGCGTAAATATGCATGATATGCATCAAACCACCAATCCCTTACCGACGCACACCTCCTTTTCTCCGTTTCTCCCTCGTCGTTCCTGCTGTTACTTTATTCACTGCGCCACTACTTATCCAACTCCACCAGCGAGACTCTATGCCATCCACCCTTACTCGTCTACACGCACGATATTAATACATACTCCCGACGAACTCTGCAAGATATTCGTATCAGCATGAGAAAGGGTAGACAGAGTATTTGGGTATTGTTTTTGTTTTTGTTGACCAACTTGTTAGGGTCATATGACCTAGGACCTATTGTTTTTAAGTGGGATCCGAACCACTATGTGCGCAACAGTACGTGGTGTTTCTCAAAGATAGCTGAAAAACAACATCCTTTCGGATGTCACCCATCCGAGTACTAATCACGCCCAACCTTGCTTGACTTCGGTGATCGAACGCGAACAGGTATTTCCAAGGAGGCAAAGACCGTTGTCAGTATGTATTTGGGTATTTCTAGGTGAAATTCGGGGGTTTAAGTTTTGCCTGGAGCCCTCTGAAATTGCAACGATTCGAGCGGGGCAAGTAATTAATAAACTACGTCCTCTCGAAAGGATTCATCGAGGAAACTTCGTTATCTGGCCACCATTGGGCTCTTGCTCTCTCTGCGTCCTGATATTTCGCGGCTCCTGCCCCCCCCCCCCCCCCCCCCACTTTCTATCCCCAGGATTTTCACGGTCTGGTGACTTCGCAGAGTTTTTCGTAAATATTTGAGTGGTACTCTGCTCGCTCCATTAATTCAGAGCGGATGCTGTTTCTCGTTTTGTTTTGCCCTTTTCCGTCTACGCGCATCCGGACTCACTTCGACTTGTCCGCGAGAGGAGAAAGGCTTCGCGAAGCTCGGTAGAGGGTCCTCAGGAAATTTTGGCAAGGCGCTTGCCGCGTGGCAGCGCATAAAATGGCTGGTTCGTCAGTGAGAAGGAGCAAATTCATTCGCTGGGAGGGTTACTTTAATGGGTAGAGATTGCACGTAGTTGCTGTTGGTTGTTGGTACCACGCGGCACCTGTAAGGCAACCCCTCGCGACGGGGCTCGCGTTTCTGAATTCATTAGGATTAACGTATGCAGCAGATTAATTCAAGGGGCAGCAAAGCGGCCAGGCGTCTTCCTCGTCGGCCGCTGGAAAAGGGCGTCGAGGACTGCGCAAACACTGGAATAAATGCATACATACTAGACGAGCTAAATTGAGGATCGTTGGCCTGCGAAAACAAAGACTCTCGTTACTGGCTGCTTAATAATCGCGTGTTTGTTTGAACAGCAAACTCACCCTGTCGAATAAAAGAGAGTTATAATGTGGGGCGTATCGTTAATCTAGTGATTAATAGTCAAGTCATCTTACTACTAGAATCCATGTAATTCTCCGATAATAATTTTCACAATTATCTTCGTTAAAATACAACAATATCTTCTCTTACGAAAATCAAAAATTATAAATTCATTGTTGATTTAGTTATTAAAATATTAGTCTGATACATTGTAAATTGGTCATTTAGAAACGATGTAGTAAAATATTTTGGAATTCATTCTTAAATACCCTCTTTCTATCTTTCTTCTCGACTGCATCAAGTGGATTTGCAGCTACTAAATGCAGCGGCACACACACCCCACGATCAGTCGCAGAGTGCAAACTTCCCCGGGCCGGCAGCATATCCCGTTAGAAGCATACGTATGTACATACACGAACATAAGCGGTTTAACGAAGGCAATTTCCCGAGCGCGATGCGAAAAGTCCTCCCGCATCTGGCACAATTTGTGCGAATCCCTCCTAAATTGATGGAAATCAAAACGAGGGGAAGACTAGGAGGAGATCGCTCGAAAATTGGCCAGAGAAATTATGCGCCCTTGTCGGGATGATTGCTATCGATAATTCGTGATATTTGCTGACTGTTTCGCTCGTCGGACACGTTACACGGTTCAGAGGGACGAGGGAGAGCAAATAGGATTTAGATCGGAGATGAATCTTTTTGGCCACTGAATTGTAAGGGACCTCGTGAATTATAGAGACAAATAGCTCAATCACCGTGTCTCAATGACAATTATTACATACAAACTCCGCATACAAACTCTTCCTATTGTACGATTACGTAATCTCTAATCTCCAGACTTTATTCTTTATTATTAATCAAAATATTTCATCCCGAATTTCTAATCTCTAATCTCTTATTCTCGATTCACGTTTAAAGAATTTTTTACCTTTATAATTTCATACATCTGGATATAGATTTTGACCGAGTTCAAAATGCCAAAAAAATGTGGAACGCTTCACGATTTTGCGTGTCATCCTTGCGCAGGGGCCATGCTAATCTTCTCTGTATCGTTCCAATTTTAGTATATGTACTGCCGAAGCAAGTACACTAGGCACTACTTAACTTCCTTATATATACTAACTGACAGGGTCTACGAGTGCATTAACGGTACTCGCGTTCCAACGCGCGGCCATCTGTCGGCGGAAATTCAAACTACGCTTCGCGGCAATATCTGCTAGATTCTATTCACAGCGGAGTTTAACGCCAAATATCGCAATATTTCGGTACTTAATCCTTAATTAAATACTTTAACAATGTAATATTATTAGTGCGTGTTTCATTAACTACAATAACAATTTTAAAGGGGCGAAACAGTTGAGACTTATACGCTGCACAGGGAAAAGTCAATCGTTGTTTATTGAAAGTGAATCTAATTGATACTTTAGGTGCGTTGCGGCATGCACTACATACATTGCGAAGCGTGAGTAAAGTTAACGCAGGTAGAGGGCGATCGATAGCGATAGAACTCGCTCGTCGATCAAGCCGAGACGAATTGGTAAACACGGATAAAAGACAGTGAAGAGGATCACGGTGGAGCGATTTAGAACAGTGACGCGGAGGGAGGGCGCGGATCAAAACCGCGTTCTCGAGGGCCTCGAAATCGTTAACAATCGCGCGGCAAAAGCAAAATCCATTGAGGTTCGACCACGCGTGTGAATATAACTGTCGACGTGAATATTTCAGGCGCGTACCAGCATCGTCCAGTGCCGTAGTTACTTTCTGCCTTCGCACAGTCAGTCAGTCAGTCAGAGTCCCTCCTCCTCTTTCTCTTCCTCTTTCTCCAAAAGCAGATTCTTTCCACGAACAATTCTTTTGTTTACCCGTTTTTTTCCTCGATTTCTGCCGCACCCGCTTTTCATTACGCGCGGTGAACGCTCCTCGACCATCGGACGAAACTTTCTTTAAGCGAACCATTCGCGAATTATTTATCTCGTTTTTTTTTCCTTTTCTTTCTTGTTTTGCAGCTTTCGCTAATTCGTTTGGTAACGGAATCGTTAAGGGATCTACGATCTATTGATTTTTAGAGGAATGAGAGAAAGAGAGAGAGAGATAGTATAGACACCCATTCCAGATTCTCGCAATACTAAAACACGACTGGCGCTTGAAAAGTAAGTACTACGAGGGACGGAGGTTGAAAGACTGCAGGACGTATCCACTCAGTCCATTTCTACGACTCCACAGATTAAACAGGGCAAAAGATCCCGATGTATACGTTCTCATTTCTCGTTGAATATACCAGCATTCATTTATACCTGCCCTTTCAAAACCTTCTTACCGCTTCTCTATGCACTTTGTCTTCGACTCTTTGCTGGAACCAGTGTCCTCCTACCGTTAACAACGCACTGGCAACAGTTCGAGGAACGAGCCAAAAGCAAACCCTTCCAACCGTTATATTTAACCTGGCGAAGATGCCGAAGAAAAATAATTATATCTCCGTCAATTTATTCTTAAGAATCAACCCTCCTTAGGGGGTATCCATCGCGATAAGGAGACCTCTCTTTATCCCGTAAAAGTATATCAGTCACCAGAGAAACGCCATGATAGTCGACTAAACACGCAAAACTGCGTTTGTTCTTATCTACATTGTTCACAAGGAATTTTTAATGACTTTTTATCCGTAACTAGGGTGCTGCATTAAATTGCTCGAAGGTAAAGATACAAATCTGAATTGTTTCTTGAATTATATCTTGGAAGAAATACTGAGTTTTATGGTGAAATTCTACGAATGAATATTAGGAGCTAATAGTTTCATCGTCAGGATAAAAGTGTTAAAGTCAGTTGTATGGACGATGATCGAAGAACCAGAGGAATACGTCGGAGCGGGCACGGAGAGCACAGAGGCTATTGTGCTTCTTCCTTTGCGAAGAGGAGAGGAGGAGACACTCTCGAAGAATGATGGTTATGGGAAAAAGAGTGCTTGAACACGGACGTTGGTCAGGCTCCCGCGGTTCCAATTACGATTGAAAGGCGGCCCTGTTTGTTCGCCTCCTATAACTGCGGACTCTTCAGTACCTCGTACAAGCCACTCTTACCCCATGGCCACTTTCGAGTTTTCGGCGCTCGCGTGTTTCCATGGCGAATCCCGCTGCCCGATTTCTCTGGGCAACTCTGGAGCCCTTGCCGTTCTGAAAAAACCTAAGGAAACATTTATGTACTTCGCCTCTAACGAGATCGACTTAAAAATTACTCTCCCATGAATTCATCCTGCTCTCAAAGCTCCGAGAATGAATCCGAGCTGATTGCTGCTATGATACAGTTAGTTCAATAGAATGCCGATCGTCTTGATACTGCAATTAATAAAAGAAGATTCTTACATTTTTCTGCACAAAATTCGTATTTATTAGAAACGTGTTAAAATTAAGTTATTCGAGTCTGGTACGAATTCACTCTTTTAAATAAGTTTCGGTAGGATGCTTTTTTGCGGTGCCATCGTAATTTAATAATAGTGTCTATTTATCTCCCCCTCCCCCCCCCTTTCTTCTTCTTCGATTATTTCGCCAAAGACTAGGGTGACGAGCCGTCACAGTGACAACCCCGTTCCCAAGCTAAGTGCCGCGTAATCAGGGGATGATGCCCGCCACAAAGCCAACTGATTGGCTCGTTTATGTTACGGTAATACGAGAAGGTGTATTACAATTTCGACCCCATTACAGTGGGGATCTCTCTGTCGAATCTGGATCCTTATCAAAGTGCGGAGAATCCTGTGAACCTCTTAACTAACGACCGGACTACTTTCCCACCCTTACACCGTCGATCCCGCTTAATAAAAACATGATACATTTAATAGATAAATTAGAACACCCAACTAAAATATTCCAATTGGCCAGTTAGTTTTATAGCTGGAAACTAGGGAAAAAAGTGAGTGAGTGAGTCTAACAGTAGCAGTATTTTAAGTATCCAATCTCTCGTGGCAGTAGCGGATCGTCGGAAAATGCACGATTCACTGGCAGAATTAACGTGCGATTTAGCGTTCGCCAGGCTCTCATTACCGCGGCTTACTTCCGTCAAAGGAGCAGCATATTATCACGGATTTCAAAGGTGCATTTTTAAGAAAAAATGCCCACTCTACTTAATCCTTTCATACGATGGACCCATTTCCCCATTATAAATACAATTAATTTCGAAGGATTCCGACTAGTTTTTTCGTGAGGAAACCTTAATTTCTTCTGAGAAACTTTGCGCAATGATATTCTTGGGAGAAGCGATTTCTAGGGGTGTTTAGGACGAAGGATCTCAGTTTCCCGGATAGTGGAGGTAGGTCGAAGACAAGACGAAGGTGCAGTATCCTACCATTGCAGACTTCACCAACGATGCCGACGGCAGGGGGTTGCTTGTTTACAAGCGACAGTTGATTTGACAAAGCCGCGGGTCCATTTATACGAGTGAATATTACAGGGCAAAGTCGAGGGGTGGCTTGTTATCCGCTCATTGAAGTTAACCACGGGGCTAAGTGCGCCGGGGAGTGCCGGTCGGGGCAAGGAGAAGCGATGACTAAAGGTTAGGTGCTGCAGGGAGGAAACACGGAATCTCTCTCCCTCGAAGCGTACATACATGCGCTCACACCGACACGCGCCTACAGTTTCCTTGCGAGGAGGATAGAAACGGGGACTAAAGGCATTTTCATCCACGATATTCCTATCTTCAAGATCCGGATTATCCCATATTCTGGAATATTTTTGGAAAATTTGTATCGAGTGCGATATCAACATAATACAATATTGGAGTGCGTCATCGATTATTTCCGGTTGCAATTCATTGTTTTGGATATAGTTTCATGCGATGTAGGGGTTTGAATTCTCGAGGATGAAATTGAGTTATTAAAAGAGCGATCGGGAAGTGGCGAGTAAAATAGGGCCAGTTTTCGCTGGGGAATCAGTAGCTGTAAGTAAAGCAAAACAGTTGTGAATGCAGCTTGAAATAGAGAGTGGGGGGTGGCAAGGGATAGAAGCGAGAAGTTGAGAAGCTGGAGGCAGAGGGAAAGGGTAGGAGAGGGTAGGAGAGGATAGAGGAGAGGATAGAAGAGGGTAGAAGAAGAGAGAGAGAGATAGCGAGAGTCAAGAGGAACGGTGGTGAGCCAATGAGAGGCCAGATCGTAGCCCCCGTTGCCCCGTTGCCGAGGTAACCGCAGGGCTTTCCGAGGGATTATTCGACCGAGATTGAAAAGTTAGCGCCGTGTAGGATAGGCAACTCGCGGGGGCGGAGGCTCTTCTCGACTCAAACTCACCCTCTCCGCTCTCGTGCTCTGTTCTCGCGTGCACGAACGAGCGAGCGAGTGAGCGAACGATTCTCCCAGCGGGAGGGCTAACACGACGGATTAAAGCTTATTTTAACGTGAACCGACCTCCTCGACCCCCTGCGTTGCCTCCGCCTCCGCTCCTGCCGCCGCTATTATCTCGCGCCGCGGATACCAATGTTAACTCAACTTAACTCCTCGTCTACCGACTCTGGAGAACGTTCCCGCGCTACCCCTCTCTGTCCCTTGATTCGCGGTGAAATCGCGCGCTGATTGCCCCGAGGCCCCGGCTAATTCTTTGCCCTTCCTCCGGATGGATCGATCTTAATTGTCTGTTATCTCGCGATGATAAGAATATCACTAGCCAGAAACAATGATAAACGAGAGAAAATTCAACTGGATATTTAGGATATTCTCAAAAGTGATTCTGGGAAGTATACAAGTTAGTCTCTCGGTCGTTGGGTCGAGCGTGACATTACTCTCGAAAGAGTTTACTTCTACGTCCGGAGGATCGTGTACGTCTACGCTGCTTACCCGCGATACCCACCCACTTCGCAGTTACCTGACACGTGCATAATTAATGCCTGCGACTCTCACGAGTGTGGACCAGACGATCTGTGTCAGTGAAATGCAAAACCCGCACTGCGAGAGCCGTCGCTCCTCGCGAGTTTCACGTAAATGATGTACATTACAGAGAAACACATGTAATAGGCTCTGACTCAAAAGCTTCTTTTCCACTATTAATGGGAAACAGTGATAATGGAATAACAACATTCTGGTGTCGATTACTTTATAGAGTATACATATGTATATCGATAAAGAAGAAGGGGTATATGGAATTAATATAACGCAGTACAGTCATTTAATTCTTGGTTTTAGTCGAAAAGATGGGAGAAAGGGGATGGATGGAAGCAGGAAATGTATATTTGACGAGAGTCGAAAGGAGAAAAGTAGGAGAAACCAGCGAAAGGTGCTTCCGAGTGGCAGCTGAAACGAAAGTTGCCCGGGTAACCGACGTGGAAACGCGGGATAATGACTACTTTTTCATATTTTAATTACGCAGTAATTAATTGAAATGTTTCCTCGTTCGCGAGAGCACTCGAGCGAAATCAGACGCGAGGCGCGGAGCTCTGGAAGCTGTACTGGAAACTGCTCTGGAGAAGCTTCGGTGCTGTTTTTCCCCCCTGCTGGTCATGCCTTATCCATTCGTTGGGAATTTCCTTGCCTCCTGGCCTTCGTTTCTCCGATTCCGACCAACCCTTTGCCCGCGAAATTAGGTGGGAGCCTTTTCACCAACCCCGCCTCTTCTTCGTTTTAAACAATTCGAGCGTGTGCTTAATTGTACCACTAATGGCCTTAATGTGAAGCCAGTTTCACGAATACCTATTATTAGCCTCGTGATTCTCGATCTCTTCATCGAATTAAACTCCCTTATTATTTCTAATTCAACTCTTAGGAACAATTCGAATACAAAGCGGTGAACGTATCTGACAAATAAAATACTATGTATTCTCTATAAAATAGGAAATAGTTTATAATATAGCACGTATTGTATTTCTTCCTTTTTTCTAATAGAAAGAATTTCTGATCTCTTATCGCGATCATTCATAAATCCGAGCGTTTTAGCTTGGTAGTCGAAAGCGTTAGTTAATTTTTCCCGACGGCCATGACGCTTGTCTAGGGCGGCGGGTCGCAGCTGTTTTTCGAAATCCGAGATGCACTCACTTCGTTATTCGTTAGCGCACCGTCGCATCGCGCCGGAGCGCGGCTCGTTGCGGTGCCGCGGGAACAATAGGCCGCGAAGAAGTAAGAAAGAGACAGAGACTAGTAGCAAGCGATAGACAAAGTGGGTAGTAGCCGGGATAGATGGAGTGAGGGTACAAGGGGGGATGGTAGTAGCTTTTGTTAGCGAAGCTGCTTGCTACGTGCAATTGTCATCTACTTGTTCCAGCCATTGTTTCCGGTAACTCTTTCGCGGTAACGAGGAGGAACCTCAATTAGAATGGTTTGAGGACTTAAACGCCCAGAGGCTGCCGGGTTTTAAGAGGCAAGGATGCACCAACACCACCGCGCCAACATTGTTCTTGCGAGCAATAACTCAGCGATACTCCTTTATCCACTTGAGAAACAAATTCTCTGCTTTTCAGGTTTCCTGCGCGCGTCTTCGTCTGCCATTGGCCTGTTGGATATTCGGGATGCGACAATCAAGATTCTTCTTTTGTCTCTGCTGGAAAAAGTGCCGCAGACATCCCTCTTGAACCCCTTTCATCACGCACGCTCCTGTCTCATTTGCGGCGCGAGTCGCTTTTTCCAATTAAGTTCTCGCAAAGAAAACCAATTCATTCGAATCGTGATTCTTCTTCATCTTCTTCCCTCTATCGTCGGTGTATCGCTCCTGTTATTATCGCAATGGAAACGTCTCACTTTTATCCCCGAATCAGGAAGACACAAATTATCGGATATTTGTGACACCGCTCGTTAATTTGTTTACTCACAAACCGCTACGTAAAGTGAAGCAACAAAAAACGGGGAGGTCTTGACATCGTTTTTTTTTTTTAGTGGTCGGAGGAATCGGCACTCGCGACAAACGAGGTCGCGTAAATAATTAATGTCTCGCGGGGGTAGAAGATTGAAGAGGGTAGATGAAAAAAAAACTCGGTTTACTCATTTCTAGATAGCCACCGCAACCGCGTCGCGAAAACACGGTTATATTTATTCTATAAAGCCGTTAAATGGAATCGATACTTTAGCGGGGCATCGTGGGGGTAGCTGCGCTACCCACGTGCACCCTATATACAGTACACACGTCCCCACCCTGTTATCGGAAATCCAACCGAATATCTGGAATTTTTTCACCGGTACGCGCGGTCCGTTTTATGATCGCCTGTGATACGTGACTGAAATTAAGATGTACAGAAGACAGATACGTGGAAATAAAAACAGTGGACAGCAGGAAAACGATACACCTTTGAAACGAGAGTTTCTTCTTCTCTCCCTTGGTCACTATTTTCACACACGGTCATCGTGGAATTCATCGTAGACCTTAAACCTCGTTGATCGAAGGATCCTTGTCACTCGATACAGACTTATCCACTCGTAAACACGTGATTATATCGAAGAATCTAAGGATTCAGAGCGAAAGTAGAAAGTTGAGATCTTAATTTTTTGCCAGGTTTCTTTCGGTGGATGGGAAAGACCTACTCCCATAAATCAGAAGCTAGGATCCTGTTATCCTGGCGTCGCAGTGCTCCGCGTAACATACGCACTCGCGCAGGATTCGAGCGGGGCAATCGTGTTTGTTTGGCTGGCAGCAGCCTAGTCGTGAGTTATAGCAGCCTGGTGCGACGAATGCTTCTGGCGCCACACTGTTGACGAGTGACAGGACGTTGACGAGTCTCTGGAGGACGTCAGGATCTCACTCGAAGAGAATCTCTCGTCATTGCCACGGTTCCTTCAGCCGCGAAGAATCCTGAGAAAAATTCCCGGTGGCATGGAATCCTGATCATTGGAATGCTTTGCGTTCGCGAGCTTGCGCTTCGCGGTAGTTGGCAGGAAGATCGCTTGGGACAACACTGGATACACGAATCTCCGGGTGCATGGTATCCTAGTGCCGTGGATATTCGCAAGATATAAACGTTGTCCACGGAACAATACGAATTGGTCAATTGCACCATTAAACGAGAATACTCATTTCCACCTTCTTCTTCTTCTTCTTCTTTCTTCACGATTATTCTAAATCCAGTGGTGAAATTCTACTGCACCCTTAAGATCAGTAACCAGATTTATTCAATTTTAATTAATTTGTTTCCTTCATGAAGAAAAGATTTAGAACCAAACTGGGATTTATAACTAAAATAGCATTTTTTTTTTACAGATTTTTGGAGAATTCTATTGAAAAACTCCTCATGGATTATATCCACCCCCGCATGTTTACGAGAATAATTTTTGACCGCGGAATATAAGCGTGATAAGTATATAGAGTATGTCCGGCAGATTAATTGGATGCAGGTTCGCCGAGCGTTTATGCGAGCCTAATGCTACTGGCGAGGGGAAGAAAAAGAATTGGTGCATCTGTATGGTGGTCACGATGAACACGTGTCCCTGAGAACGCATACTCGGGAGGCTCCTGAGGGATAGGCGCTCAGCGGATCCAGAAGGATGCACCAACAGGATCAAGGAATCTGGGCTATTCGCGCCTGCTTCCTTCTATTATCCTGGTTCTTGTGCTCATTTCGTCTTTTGAAGTCCGATCGCCGATCGCCTAATGCTCACAAGATTGATCGGCCTAGTCCTGTGAACGATGATTCCACCCTCCACACACGTGTCCTTTCAGAACAAACCGTAGAATATTAGTTAGAATTAAGTCGATCCCTGCAATTTTTCCCAATTAAAATCGCAACGCTACTAACCCTCCAGTACAGGATCGTCACATACATTGTTGTAATTGAACATTGATTGTTATTAAAAATAACTGGTGACGCTAATTGGTTTTGTGACTGATTTATTTCAAAGTGATTTTTCCGAAATTTTAAAGGTACAGTTTATTTATTGGATGGAATAAATAAATATAAAATAAATAAATAGAAATGAAGACGATTGATGAGACTGAAAGGAATGTCTCAAGCGAGCACGACCCGAATAGATCAGGTGCTCATAAGAAATACACCAAATATTCTAGAGCATGGTTACTTTCTCTAGAGAACTGTGGTCCTGGCAACGATATAAGGGTTGCTACGTGTTGGTACGATTTTTCTGGCGGTTCCGGAAAGAGTGAAGTAGCCAGTCGATAGTAACTGGATTCGAACTAGGGTCGCGGCCGCTCGATTTCATGTTCCTGCGGAACTTCCTTGCGGACTCTACCTCCACTAGTTTCTACTTCCCTATACCTTGACTTCCTGCTTTCTTCCGGTATCGAGGTGAACTTCTGGACAAAAAACCGGAATCGATACCGGAATAGCGTTACACACCTTTCTTCCTGTCCCTGTAATATCCAATTCATCCCTTGAACTAAACTCTACAATTTATTATCATCCATCGATTTGATGATTTCCAAAATGATAAAATGATCCCCGAAGAAATTGACTTGTAAAGTATTTAATTAAAAATTATCATGAGATTGGATTCGAGTAGATATAAGTAATTTTTTCATCAGTCTAATGTTCACATTAAAAATTCTTTCGAAATAGCTTTTGTCTATTGTTTAATTGCATATAGTCAAACGTTGAGGGAAATTGTCGCGATGACAGATTCAAATCATTTTCGACATTCGAAGTTATGTTTGCCTGGTGAAAATGACTTGGGTTTCGAGTCATTGAATTTCCATGCGAGCCGGTTACTGTCCTATCGATTGGAGGGCAAGCGGGTTAGGATATCAGCAGCAGTAGTAGGTCCTTGGGAACAGGGTGCGCGAGCAATATTTCTGTGCGACCTGCCCAACCCTATGCGTCCTTGATCCGGAAATATGCTTCGCGTTTGAGGCAATTATCTTCATTAGCGTAGGCGTCATGACGCCCTTAATTTCAGATGCTCGCACTCTCTTTAACCATCTCCATCCCATATACACGTATGTATGTTTGTATCGATCCTGTGTTTCGCTTCTTCTCTGTGAATTCTGTGGCCTTTGCCACGTTGACCATCTGTCATATGTGCTCACCTTGCATTCGCATTATCCAATTATTTTCCAATTATCTCTAAAGCGACCTCGAAAGTTAACTATAGCTTCTCTTCATTGTTTCTTTTAGGTCTTTAATCGGTTAAATACTGTGACTTTTTAAGTAAATGAAATTTCGGGGGTAAATCGCCAGGGTAGAAAGGAATTTGGAATAAATTTATTTCAGGGTGAAATTTCGGTGAATGTGTAATATACATGAGCTCCTCTTGCGTGGGGGTTGGGAAATCGTTAACTTCTGCTGCCGGATGACAGCCGTGGCTCGGTCTTCACGAAAACTGGTTGACGTACCATCTACGTCATCTTTGATCTCACCCTCTTCAGGGACGGCGTAGTTCCATGGGTCACAATTTTCCCAATATTTTCATTTTTCCCCGAAAAATACTATTGCTACGAATTGAATCACTCTCTTTTAAACCAAGTCCACACATTGTCTTATTCAAATCACCCACGTTCCCTCAATTATTTCTTGCCAACTACAAGTTTACTTCATTCTTTACCAAAGTCCTAACTAATTGTGAGAATTATTTGAACAATTTTTTGGGGTTTTGTACAATATGAAAATATATCAAAAAGGCTTCAGTGTGTGAAAAGAATTTCAATTCTTGTAAAATAATTGTATGTAATTGAACATAGCTGATGGACGCTCCTGTCTCAAATGACGTAGCTGATAACGTCATGTCCGAATACCGTGGTTTCCCGAGTGTGTAATGGTGTTACAATACTGGTATCTGGCCAGGACAGCTGTTCGCGACACGTGTCGCGATGACGTCGCGAAAGCGGGATGCTTCGTGTGGCAGGATAGCAGAAAGCGGCAGGAGGAGTCTGCATTTCCACCCCCGTGATCCACCGGAGGGTTGGCTCGACCCCACGACCCTATCAAAACTCTCCCTCTGTATCCTACCTTAAAACCCTTCTTCAGACTTTTTCTTTACGAAATTTCCTTACTATCTTATACGATAAATATCCTATATTTAGAAAATAGAAATTCAAGATAAATCGGGTAGAAAATAGATTTAATCATCGGGTTCAAATTCTATTTCACTCAGAGATACTTCTTCCGGTGTACGTGGAATTCTCGGTTTAGCGCAAGGAGCAGCACACATTAGACAGGATTCAATTCTTTCTCTCACTGTTCTTTCCGCAGCATTTCCGTCAATTTTAAACACTGTGTCGCCAGCGTAATCCATCATGAGTCTCATATTTTCTTCAGATACTTTCAGCTGTATGAAAAGTGAATAATTAGACTTTGGATTTTTATGCAAAATCACTCATTATTCAATCATTATTCAAACCCCAATTTGAAATGTTTCTTGCAGTGTATAAATTTCAGAGAGGTGGATAACACGTTTTATAAACAATTCCATACAATTTTCTATCAATAATGAAATTCATATTTACATAAAAATGCGGAGTCTAGTGATAATAATTGAAAAATAGCTGTGGAGACCCTAAAAAATACTTTCCTTATTGAAACACTTACATCGGAGTCTACTACAGAGACAAAGTCTTTGGGATGTATGCCGAAAATAGAATTATCATAGCCAGACCAAGAATTCGCGGGAATATTGAGCTTACATCCTGTAGCCATGTTGTATCTACGATTAATCAGTCGTTCTCTACACACGTCGATTCTCGTGTTCACGAAGATTATCCTAAAGAAATAAAGCAGAGAGTTAAAAATTCATTGATTATCAGGATAATTGCTACCTATTCGGCGGTGTTGGGATCAGATCCAATAATTTGAATTCTTCCACTGTCTTTGGATATCCAGTCAATATCCAGCCTCTTCTCAGACACTCGTATCGAGACACATACTTCTGTAATATAAAATACACGTCACTCAAAATATATAAAATCCTTTTAATAAAAATCAATCACACCTCGATTATTTGTATCTTGATCTCTGGTTTCGGTTTCATCTTAGCATTCTTTTCAAAGGATCGTAGCATCTCGCCTAAAGCAGTCTGCTGCAAACGAGCTTGACTTTCTATGTATTCGTAATCGACTGAAAATATGAAATATATCAATGTCAATGAAATTGTTAATTTTTCATTCAGTAGAATTTGGATTAGAATTAGGAATTTGTATTAGAATTAGGAATTAGTATTCGACTTGCTGTGAACAAGATTAAATCTCTCAGCAATCAATTTTGCTTGAGTGGTGCATCCTGATCCTCGAAGACCGATTAAAGCGATTCTGAAGAGCGATGGTGCTCCATAATTCTCTCTTTTCTTCGTTAATTTAACGCAATCTTTTGCCAGTTCCTTCATTGATCTTGTTCCAACGTCGATTTCCTTAAAACATAAAAACTCTATCTAGATATTTACTTTATACATACACACACATTTTCTTGTAATAGTCCTGTAATAGTCCACTCACGATTAAGAAATTAGCATAAGCTTCGCGAAGTCCACGTAAGTTGTTTAAGTAATCGCAGCTCCACGAATTACCTCCTACACAATTATACACAAATAAATATGACTAAAATGTTTCCTGATAGAGTAAAAAATAAAAATTTGAAAACTCCACCTTCCTCGTTAGGAAGTCGTATAAGTAGCACGTGTGTGGGTATGATTCCAAGACGTTGAAATACTTGTGCTTCTTTTTTCGTTCTTGGGATGCCTGGTATAAAAAATCATTTTTCAGTTTTAACTTCTTTATTTTATTTTCCTTATTAGTTCTACCTGCAAGAATCCAACCAGGCATTTTTCCCAAGTTTCTACTTTCCACGAGAGTCCTCATTTTAGATGCAAGATCCTCGGACTCGTAACAACGACAAACGCTCTAAAATATTAATATACTGTAGTTTGATCTATCAAAGTATGATTTTTCTTCTCGTTACATTAATGAAAGAACCACCGGATCGCAGATCTTCCAAAGTTAGTAAAAGAACTTTCAGTTCCTGTTTCAGAACGTTTGCCAGTCCCATGATATCTGTGTACGTTAATCATTTATTATAATTTATTCAGGCGAAGGTGTGTTATTTAAAAGACGTCGATTAACAAATTTACCAAAAGTTGGCGGTGCAAGTAAAATAACTCGGGGAACATCGCGCTTTTTCGAAATACGGTCAAGATGCAGTTTTATAAAGAGCTGAGGGTCATCGGGTTGCTTGATAACTAACTCAGTAGCTAATTCCTGAAAAATCCTCTCTTTACAATGTTTCCGCTTTTTACTTGGTTAACTGGATCGTTACATGAAACAGTTCGTAAATCCTGTGCTTCTCGAGATATGCCACGGATTTTGCTTGAAACGAAAGGGTCTTCCTCGTCGGTGGAAGAGGATTGTTCATTTTCGTATATTAAGAAGAAATTAAATCTGTATTATATAAAGCAAATCTTCAACTGGATGTAAATTCGATAATATTCAATAGATTAAATGTTTATGACAATATGCACTTCTTTCCACTGTTCCAGATTCGAGTGTTGTCTGATTAAATTTCATGTTGGTGGAGCTGTGCTTTTGCATTTGCCAATCTTTTGCTTTTTCTTCATTTCTCAGTTACTTATAGATGTATTAAACATACAATAAATTCGAATATATTAATTTCTTTACAAATGGAGCATTTATTAAAAATAGAGAATTGAAATAGAAAGTTGCAGAATATCTAAAGATCCGGATTAGCAGGAACCAATTATGTAGCAGTAAATGGAAAAGTCCTGCAGGACTGGATGGCGCTACGTGTTTCAGTGGTGGAATCGTGCACTCGGCATTGCCAGGGGAGTGAGCCGCGAGGAGGAACACAGGGTCGAGGAGGATTGAAAAGTGAGGTTGGGTAAGACTCGTGGGCACGTTCATAGAATCACACAGTATGTCAAACGAGAAAAAGATATCGGAGGTGACCAAGGAGATTTCCGATATGGAGATCGAGGAGCCGGTTAAGAAACTTACTCACAAAGAAAAGAAGAAGCTGAAAAAACAGCAGGAATATGAAAAGACGATGGAGATGCTGACGAAGACCGGTGGTCAGGGTCACAGTGAACTCGAATCGAATTTCACGGTGTCACAGAGTCAAAATCAACAGCGGAGTACTCAACAATTGGATAATGCTGTTGACATCAAAGTAGAGAATTTTAGTATCGCTGCCAAAGGAAAAGAGCTCTTTACTAATGCTAGCCTACTAATTGCTCAAGGCAGACGATACGGTCTTGTTGGGCCCAATGGGTAAGTGTCTGCCTTATAAACGTCTGTACAATTGAATTTGAAATAAATTTCTACGTGGACTTCTCTCTTTCAGTCATGGCAAAACCACCTTGTTACGACATATAGCTAAGCGAGCCTTTGCCATCCCTCCAAACATAGATGTGCTATACTGCGAACAAGAAGTTATTGCCGACGACACTCCAGCGGTGGAAGTAGTGCTCAAGGCAGACGTAAAGTGTCAAGAGTTACTGGCGGAATGTAAAAAGTTGGAAGAGTTAGCGGAGCAAGGAGATACTACGGTCCAAAGCAGAGTACAAGAGGTATAATTTTATTGTCAACGTTGTATAGGATACCTGTGTATATCGAAGACTATAAGTATCACATTATCTAGGTTTACGAGGAATTGAAAGCTATTGGCGCTGATTCCGCTGAGCCAAGAGCTAGAAGAATCCTTGCTGGTTTGGGATTCAGTCGTTCTATGCAAGATCGCGCAACAAAGAATTTCTCTGGTGGCTGGAGAATGAGAGTGTCTTTAGCCAGAGCACTCTTCCTAGAGCCCACATTATTGTTACTCGACGAACCCACTAATCATTTAGACCTCAACGCTGTGATTTGGTTAGACAATTATCTTCAAGCCTGGAAGAAGACTCTGCTCGTTGTGTCTCACGACCAGAGTTTCCTCGACAACGTTTGCACAGACATCATACACTTAGATCAACAGAAGCTATTTTATTACAAAGGAAACTATAGTATGTTTAAGAAGATGTACGAACAGAAGAAGAAAGAAATGATTAAGGCATACGAGAAACAAGAGAAACGGCTGAAGGATCTCAAGGCAGCTGGTCAGAGTAAGAAACAAGCAGAGAAGAAACAAAAGGAAGCTTTGACACGGAAGCAAGAGAAGAATCGAACTAAAATGCAAAAGCAAGAAGATGATAATGGACCACAAGAATTATTGCAAAGGCCAAGAGATTATATTGTGAAATTTAGCTTTCCCGATCCGCCACCATTACAGCCCCCAATCCTTGGATTACACAGTAAGATCTTTTACATTCTTCTCAGACGAATACGTAACAAAATAGTTTGTATAATCTTGCTCCTTTTTACTTTCAGATGTAACGTTCTACTACGAGGGGCAGAAGCCGTTGTTCATCGAAGTTGACTTTGGAATAGATTTAACTTCGAGAATAGCTATAGTGGGTCCTAATGGCGTTGGAAAGTCCACATTTTTAAATTTACTGACCGGCGATCTCCAGCCGATAAAGGGAGAAGCAATAAAAAATCATAGACTGGTAAGTGTGATTATTGACATCATATTCAGACAAATAATATCGATAATAAACTAATCACTATTTTTCTCACAGAGGATAGGGAAATTCGACCAACATTCTGGAGAGCATCTCACGGCCGAGGAAACTCCCTCCGAATACTTGATGCGCTTATTCGATCTACCTTACGAAAAAGCTAGGAAACAATTAGGAACTTTCGGTTTGAGTTCTCACGCACACACGATCAAGATGAAAGATTTATCGGGCGGTCAAAAGGCACGTGTCGCTCTTGCGGAATTATGCTTGAACGCGCCCGATGTTGTGATTCTGGACGAACCGACGAACAATTTGGACATCGAATCGATCGACGCGTTAGCCGATGCCATCAACGAATACAAGGGTGGAGTTATCATAGTCTCGCACGACGAGCGCCTTATTAGGGATACCGAGTGTTGTTTGTATGTTATCGAGAATCAACAGATCAACGAGATCGACGGAGACTTTGACGACTATAGGAAGGAATTGCTCGAGAGTTTAGGCGAAGTGATCAACAATCCAAGTATAGCTGCTAACGCCGCTGTTCTCCAATGATTCTCCTAATTCGTCAACTTAGATAAATGATTCCTCAGTGGCCTGCAAAACGAAGATACTATTGAATTGAAGCAGAGGCAGAAATGAATATAATGACAATGTTAACTAGATGCAATTATAATACATTTAACGAAAGGAGACGCTGGGAAACGTGGACGGTTCGATCGAAAGAGATTTGTTGTAGCGTCTCCTTATGCTCACGATGATAACAACACAAACTGAACAAAACAAGTGCAATCCGGCAGGACAATTAGCTAGAGTATTAAAAGTCAAAAGAAGTATTTATATTTCCATGCATTGAGTTCCACACAGAATTGTATTTTTTATTATAAATTATTATTATCCTCGTGTTTCAATGCAAGAATAAAGGTCACTCATGGACCACCGACTTCCGAATCTACATGTGAGTTTCGTTGATCCTCCGTTTTTTCTGTTTTTTTATTTATTTATTTATTTATTTATTTATTTATTTATTTATTTATTATTTATAATCTACGAAGGGGATTTCGAAAAGCGTATTCTGCATGCGAACTGACGCAAACGTCTTGCGTCGCGTGTAAAATATGCAAGAAAATTGGGATGTTGGGAGATCGGGTCGAAGACTCTAGTTATAGAGGAAAAGATCGAAAGTAGTTGGCGATACTGAGCTGCGTACAGCTCTGCGTAGGACCCTACGGCGCAATCATGTTCGCTGCCAAAAGGGGCAGACGAGTGATGTGAAAATTGTCAAATATTTTGTGCGAGGTGGTGTCCCGCGGAGAGCCCAAACACGTCTAGAGAGAGAGAGCCTCGCAATGTCGAGTACTCTGGAGAACAAAATTTTGAATTTGCAAGAACGTCTGAGGGCGGAAAATGAGTCGAGGGACCGAGACAGGCAGAATAGCGAGGTTGGACCTGGGTCAGGCCTTCAGCCGTCACCCTCGGGATCAGCTTCGAGTCCTGCCTTGCGAAGGCCCAAACAACGTACGTTTTTCTTCGATTCTTCTTACGAATATTAATTTTTCTTAACTTTCTCGCCAACATCTTTTAGCCCCATTTTTACATCGCCTATTTTCTTCGCTTTCTCAACCAACGTTAGGTTATGTTGATTATCACTGTTTGATTCTGTTGATCCTATATACCACTTGGTTTTTCGTATTCTAATTTAACGCGTAGTTTAGTTTGCCTGATTTATTCCATCGGCGAACGAAGCGGACTGCGATATTTCTGATTCTGGCGCTTTTGCAGGTTTTCCAAATAAATGTAAATACATTTCGTCAAGAGTTATAAACAAATGCAATATATGCCCGCGATTGCAAAATCTATTACTTTCGAACCAGTATTATACGTGTAATTTTATCCCCTTAGGTTCCTGCGAGAAGATAGGGCTAAATAATTATTATTTTTCTCATAGCTCGATATAGCTGTATGCAAAAACAATTTAAAGTAATTAGGCATATGGAATTCTAAATTGTTAGCCAAACTAGTTAAGCGTAACGTTTTCTATAGTTGGAGAAATGGGCACACCGACCAGACCTAGAAGGCAGCTGGATCTGCCAGTCTCGCAAATGATGCCTCCAAAGAAAAACGATGGGGAATTTGAATCCAAGTTGCAAGAGATCATGAAAATGAATGGTATCTTAAACATCAATGGCCAGCTGTATCACACGGAAATGACAGACTTGGAACACTTAGGGGAATTGGGCAATGGGACATGTGGACACGTTGTCAAAATGAGACACAAACCTAGCGGCGTAGTAATTGCAGTTAAACAAATGAGACGATCCGGTAATGCAGAAGAGAACAAGAGGATAATCATGGATCTTGATGTCGTGTTGAAATCGCACGATTGTCCTTACATCGTGCAATGTCTTGGATGCTTTATCACAGAGTCTGACGTTTGGATCTGTATGGAATTAATGGCAACCTGTTTGGACAAACTTCTGAAGAGGACTAGACAGTCAATACCCGAAGATTTCTTAGGGAAAGTAACAGTAGCAGTATGTATCCGTTGACTCTTGAAACGTTCCGTTACCTTAAGAATTCTTATGTACAACGTACTAATTCTTTTCAGACAGTTAAAGCATTGTCGTACCTGAAAGAGAAACACGGAGTAATTCATAGAGACGTGAAGCCTAGTAATATACTGCTCGACGAACAAGGTGGGGTAAAATTGTGTGATTTTGGTATATCTGGCAGGCTAGTAGACAGCAAAGCCAAAACAAGAAGCGCAGGCTGTGCTGCTTATATGGCGGTAAGTAGAATCTTGAAAATTCAATCCATAAATTATATTTTCTCCTACTTTATTTTTTTTACAATTTATTTTAGCCTGAACGAATCGATCCTCCAGATCCGACAAAGCCAGATTACGACATAAGAGCGGACGTATGGAGTTTGGGCATTACTCTGGTAGAATTGGCTACAGGCGTATTCCCTTACAGAGATTGTAAGACTGATTTTGAGGTAGGTATCGGAAAAACAGTTCATCGTTATATTATAATTCACGAGTGGATTTTTTTATATATTCTTTTCTGCCTAAAATCTAGGTACTGAGCAGAGTAGTACAAGATGATCCTCCATCCCTTCCTCTGGACACTCCTTTCTCAAAGGAGTTCCGAGGTTTCGTCAGTAGCTGCCTTACGAAAAATTACAAGCATCGTCCAAAGTATCACAAGCTCATGGAACATTCTTTTATTCGAAAATACGACGTGTCTCCGGATGAGCAAACTAACTCGTCGGTATTAAACTCTGGCTGTCAGTGGTTCGGCAGAGTTATGCGACAATTAGAACCAAGGTGGGCTGCTGCTGTATTCACAGAACATTGAATTGTGTGTGTTAGTACAGAATCGTCTATCGCTACAATGTTGAGAAGACTATATATATATATCCGTTGATATCAGGAATTACGCAATACTCAAAAGTATCGTAGTTATAAATCCCGCTAAGAGTTCATCATTTAGAGACTGAATATAAAATCGTAAACACGGCATGGAATTCCCGACTAATATTATAATGAGTTGGTTTGGTTTTTACAAATAACCGGGTATCGCGTCTTACATTGGTTCTCGTTGAGAAGTTTTTTTAACACACCTTAGCATTCATGGTTGCTGGGTAGGTATCTTTCGTTGCAGCCGAGAGAAAGAAAATGATAAAAATTATATATATACATATATATATACATACCATATATATATATACCTAGTATATACGCTGCTATATGACGCTGCGTTTTAAAGTTGGATTTTTCGTTGGACCACTAGACTAGTTACGTTTATCTCTCCTTTTATTTTTCTTTTTTTTTTTTTCTTTAATTCTTTTGCAAACGACAATTTACAAGCCTTTCCGAAAAATTACCGATTAAAAGTTTGCGTGCGTGTTGAATTGTGTTGCAGCGTTGAGCTTGAGGGAGGCAGCGCAGCGTAGCATCCCCTCTCCCTCGCCCCTGCCCCCGACCCCAATCCAGCCGCTCTTTCCATAATCGTCCTCGATAAATCACCCCCCAAAAATCCGAAAAAACTTATAAAAAATACACCAGAAAAATGTCCAAAAAACTGCCCGATTTTCATTTCGAGTTGTTTGGTTTGTGCACGCGCCTGTTACACACCCCACCCTTCAACCCCCACTCATGGTAAGCATTGTTTTTTATTTATTTCAATATTCGTTTATTTGTCATTTATTATTGCTTAAAATTTCGCTGATCAGGTGGCACGAACATATTTTTTTTCCCTGTGCACACTCCATTCAAAAGGAAGGAAGCCTGACTTTCTCTCTCTTTCATTTAAATCGTTCTCTTTTGTTTTTTCCGTCAGTACCAATTTGCTAATTTTACTTTGCTCTAGCATGCACTTGTAAGTTTTCTGCTCTCTTTCTTTCTTTTACTCACTCTTCTGTTATCTTATTTTTTTTTTAAAGTATAGATAGATACATAGATATATATAGAAAGATAGATAAATAGATAAATAGATAGATATAGATCTCTGCAGACGTGCTATATGGATTTACGACACCTCGTACAGAATTTCCTTGATCCTTCGTCTATGTTGCATGCAATTATGATTAACGCTCTAACTTCTATTAACTCTACACAGTCTCGAGTTTTTTTGCAGAAGCATCGTCGTACGATTATCGCGGATGAGACAAGTGGCGATTCTTCTAGAGTCTTGAGCGAATCGCGCGAGCCACTTTAGCGAGAAGTCAATGTTAACGAATGAGTGGATTCGTTTCGAGAACAGAAGACTCTGTAA
Organism: Trypoxylon attenuatum; assembly: GCA_963989405.1. Taxonomy (NCBI): domain Eukaryota; kingdom Metazoa; phylum Arthropoda; class Insecta; order Hymenoptera; family Crabronidae; genus Trypoxylon; species Trypoxylon attenuatum. The sequence continues at coordinate 3,018,003 of OZ022495.1, forward strand.
CGTTCTGCGGTTCAGTTTCAGATCGCCAGCAACACAGCAGCAACGGGGTACAGGTCACATATCCCTAAAGCAAACTGTTCATCTAAGGGCTCAATCCGAAGTACCAGCCTTTCTGCGAAGCAACGCGACCAAAGAGTCTACGAACTCCGGTTTTCTGCCATCGTTTCATCAACGATCGAACAGTGAAAATGGCGCGACCTACATAACTTTCAGTCCGTATGCACTTAGGCGAAAGGAAATTTCAAGGCCGTTCTCTCCTCCTACCACTAACGACACGGACCCTGTCGAACCACCGATCAGTGTCCAGCGTCCTTACTCCCCGTTTAAACAGTACTTTGAACAAAATAAGGATTATTCTACGAATCGTTGCTCTGCCAATGGTCAGGGCAGGCAAGAGACGAGGCCGTTCTCGCCGTACCGACCAGAGCCTAATCCGATAGAACCAAGCGCTAGACCCTATTCTCCCTATCATGGCCGTTTCGAGGAACAGAGGGACAGTAGTAAAGAACGGTGGCAAAATGCCCCGAGATCGATAAGCCCATTTGCACGTGATTATTCACCTTGGAGACGGGAGAACGTCGATCCTCCCGGGGTGATACAACCGCTGCCACAGCCGCCACCACCCCCGACCGATAGCGGTCGGTTCTCGCCTTTTCTTCAACAACGACTTGGACAAACTCCACCTGTGCCTCAAACTCATCCTCAAACGCAAGAAATCTATGGTAGTCCAATGATCAATCGCAAAAGGTACAGGAGCATAGCCTCTAGCCGGAAGAGTTCTCTCGTATTCTTCTAACGGTTTTTTGTCGTTGGTTCATCTATAGATTTCCATCGGAACCTCCTTCGCAAGGGACACACGGGACAACCAGCCCAGAATTACTGATTTCGCGGTTCGAGCATCAGTTGAATCAAAGCTCGCCACCAGGCATACCTCCCACTCAAGGTGGAACCAAAGATTCAGCTAAAAAACGTTTTGCCTCGTACGTCCGCCTTAGGCTCGGCAGTGATCGCGCTCCCTCACCGGAGCCACCACCGAGAATGAATCGTGGCGAGTCACCCCTTGCCATTCGAAGGAACGTCATCGAACATGCTTCTCCTTCTTTTCCGCGAAGGTATTTTCTTGACTAATGGTCACTTTCTTTCGTTCGTTCGAGAGAACTAATTATTTGTAATTTGTCGTTAGGTACGTGTCGCCGTCTCCGCCTCAACCTCCACCACGGAGGTTGTCAGAGAGCAGTTCAGTACCAGGCAGTCCGCAACACGTGCGAGCGCGTCTACGTTACACCCCGGAGCCCCAGAGAAGACCACCACCGCCACCATAACCCACCGTTACAAATCGATTGTATTCCTCGTTGGTGCCATACGCGATAAAAGTCACCGAACTAACTGTCACTTGCACCACGTAGAAGAAAGGGTGTCGTACTCAAGGATGGTTGCGCACACGCAAAGAGTCGCGTTCTACACGGTGTACTTGTGGAGAGATAAAACCAAAAATAAGTATCCGTAATAATTAATTCGTGCGCCGTGTTAGCGAGGGAGTTTGATGGGCGCGCAAAGACACGAAGAAGAGAGGAATGAGACGCGGGGATCGTTTGTACCCTGGAGAACGGTTTTCGAACACGTTCGACTACTCCTGTCAATACTTCTCTCTTTCTCTCTCTCTCTCCCCTTTCTCTATCTCTATCTCTCAGTCTCTCTCTCTCTCTCTTTCTCTCTCTCTATCTCTCATCGACTCGTGTATTTATAATAGAATGCAATCACCGATGCAATACGATGCTCAACTTTTTATATCGCTTGTAAAGATAAAAGAAATACAAAATAAACGTAGTACGTTCGACGTTTTTCTAACGTGAGTAAAATAGGGGAATACGGCATCGTATTAAAAGCGCGTAAACCGTTCCTATCGTTCTTCGTTTACGCTTCTTTCTTTTTTAAAATAGGAGAGGAAAACCGTGCACGCGATCGCTCGGAATTCTTCCCCTCCTCGGACGGCCTTCGCAGGATCTTTGCGACTCGGGTCGCGACCTAGTCGCGGGCGAATTTTTCCACGTTTTACTATCGTTTCTAAGTAAAATACCAAAACGTGCAGCGATCGTAGTTAGAATCTGTTGAGGAATCAGGACGCGCGAGAGAGGACGGCCCGCCGCGACGTGTCCTTTATCGTAATCGTCGCGGTATAAAAAAACAAAAAAATGCACAACTCCCACATCTCCTAGATTCTATGAACTTCGACAATTGTATATTATTTAAATAAGAAGCGTGTCTGGGCTAGAATGTTGTAATTATTATTTTTAATTAACATTTATTCATTAACTTTGTTCAATCTACACTGGTAATCACCTTTGTCGCTTATCTGACAAGAGGATCTGTTGCAATGTAAATAAACTTATATTTATACGACTCGCCTCCCCCTCGAGTCTCTCTGCTTCCTATAACTTTATCAACGCCGGTAGTATTCCCTAGTACAATTCCCTTTGAATTTCCAAGGAGAAATCAATAATATAGTGCGCGTTCTTGTTCTTCTCACTGTCTCAATTTTCCTATACATACACGCTAGTCATGATACACGTGGTTGTACGCATGCACACACGCATGCACGCACTGAAATAGTTGCAAAGTATTTTTATCGTGCGCTGCCACGTATGTAAGTTCGAGACGATTTTTTCCGATGCTCATGCGCATGAACCACGACGATTTTAATCAGTACTTTAACACCAAGCAGCATTGATTTGATTATATTAACATCGATTCTTTGAGCCAAATAGAATTACGAGAGCGCGTGTTGACCAGTAAGAGTGTCACATGTTCTCGCCATTGTCCGGTAGATTGTTATTAACTAAGTAAGAATTAATCGAGGCCCTCTCGAACGCTGAGGCGCAACGTGATTGACGCGAGGGAAAGAGAAAGTCTACTTTGTGCGCTCGACACCTTGAACAATATTTTGAGAAAGACACTAACCACGCGAAGATGATGAGACTATTTTTGAAGAAGCATCAAAAGTATTTAGGATACGCGTTTGCTCGAAGGAATTAGCGACTTATTGAAGCACGATATAGCGAGGGAATAATGCTTGTCCTTGAGCGAGTATTTCTTAGGGAGGAGGCGCTCGAATACAGAGAAAAGGATCGGTGTGATCGTGAGAAACGAGTTCGATAAGAGTAGATTCGACTGGAGACAGAGTATACTAGAGATTCCTTCGAGCGCGTGTAGTGCAATGAATTACACGGAATTCATTATCTTTTTCCTTTCGATGTATGAGTGCGCGCGGTCTCAACGACGATCATCCGTTTACGTGCATTATAATTCATTTGCTTGATCGAGAGGATAGTTTCCGCGAAGAGAAAGCGAAAGAAGAAACATTGGCGTACGAGTAGATCGAATAGCGATCGTAGTACCTGTATTTCGAGATAGGGATTAGACTAGTTTAAGGGCTACGGGCTCGAGGATAATTTTAAAAATAAATTCCTCGCTTGGATCGGCCCGTGAGGCCCGTCCCTGAACAATCAATATGGCCTCCAGGTCTACGCGGGGCACGCGAGCGTAGAGCAAGTTTTTCCGCGAAAGATCGTGAAAAACGACGACTCGATGGGAACCTAATTAGCAAGGTCGACGAGTCGTGTGCGTAGAGTGTTTTTCCCGGTGTCTATGTGAATTTTCGTGGTAGCGTTAAGTCAGGAAGGAACTCGTAAGGGATTTGACCGCCGCGCGGCAGCAGCCAGCGCAGAAGACATCATCGGCATCGTTGGAGCACCGCTCGGCGGTTATTTCTTGGCGAGCGCCACGACTTGCACCTGTCTACCGGTGGATCCTTCAGCATAAGCATGCACGCTAACCACGCGGCATATTAGTTTTCGAGTTCGGAGATAGCCAAGGTTTTCTCATGTCGGAGAATAAGAGTAAGGAGAGTGCAACGATGGAGGGTAGTCAGGAAGGGGGCGAAGACGAAGATATGGCTGCCCAGAGGGTCGAAGATAAGGTCAGTATACAGCAGATCCTCGAAGGCATGACCAATGAGTTCAATAAGAACGTCAGCCCCGTCAAACCCGTCGAAGCTCCGCGAGTCGAGAAACCGGAACACGAAGAGCCGGAAAAGCCACCGGTAAACAGTAACGATACCGCCGAGATCGAGAAGGACGTTGCCGCTACCGACGTCATCGCGGACGACGAGGAACCAGTGCCTCCGCAGCCAAATTCTGTTGAATCGCAGGTCGAAGAGAATTCGAAGGAAGAGGAAAACCTCTCGAAAGCTGAAAACTTAAAGAAGGATAATGGAATTCCAAGGATCGTCCTTACCTTCAGGACCATCGACGAAAACACTGATCATGGAAAGAAAACTAAAATATCCAGCTGTCCTTCCAACCTTACTATAGTTCCTGATGAATTAGCTAACTGTGATCAGATTGGTGGTGTGTCTGTCAAAATTGAGAATTCCGATGAGAATTCTGATGCGGTCGAAAAGTCTGATTCGGAGGAAGGTAGAACCGAAGAACCTGTCCAGGAAGCTAAGCAGCCGGAAGAGAAGGAGAAGCAAGAGGAGCCTCCAGTAGAAAATCCAGTGACGGTAGAACCACCAGTCCTAGAGGAGAAAACGGAGGTTAGCAAAGAGAAGACGAAAAACGACAAAGAAGAACCACCTTTGACGGATACTGTAGAACAGGTTGAACAACCAGAGGCACCGGTTACTAGAAAAAGGAGGGCTGGCAGAAGTAGATCGAGAGCTTTCAGGTTTGTAACTTAATTTCTCTGGAATTTCGTAGAATACTATTTCCTAGCATACTTCTTACTTGGAATCTTATCTGAGCATTTTTTTTTTTAGCGAATACGTCGAGGAATCTCCAGGGCCAAAAAGGTCAGCTAGACGCCTGTGTAAAGAGTCTCTTAAGAGCACTGTTTTGGAGAGTGCTATGGCAAGGAAGGAAAAGTCAAATTACACGGAAGAACACTTGCAGTTCAAGAAGAGAAAATATAACAAACCGGGGAGGCCAAAGAAAATAGTTCAAGGGAAAGATCAAAACAAGACGGTACCGACAAAACCACCTGACATTCGTCAGGAAGTAGAGACACCCCTTCATGATGGAACGGTCAGTGCTCCGGAGACAAATTCCATCCTAGATCGGAATTCTACTCTGTCAGAGACTAGCGCAAACGAAACGACGTTGGACGAATCGCAGAATTTATCCTCCGATTTCGACGGTATGCCGAAATTATCTCCCATGACGAAGAGCTCGGAATCCCAGGCGAAACTGAGTAATTCGGTCGACAGCCCGTTGAGTGATGACACGCCGTTAGCGGAGATTGAGAAACCATTCCTAAAGCCTGCTACTGGTCGGCCTAAGCGGGAGCGTGGTCGTCCGCGGGGAAGCCAAGCTGCGCGAAAAATTGCGAAAGCTGCTGAATCCTTTGAAGGTACTCGAAAGATCGTTACTCCTCCGGTTGATTGCAAGCCAATTTTGCATTGATCAAATGTCTCATTTGCAGACGGTTCAGTCGCTGAGGCAGGAAAGCATAGTGATTATCCTGAAGGTGTGACATTCGCGTCGGAAATTTTGCATAGAAAAATTATAGGTATTTCTGTATCTGATTTATATCGTTTTCTTTTCAGATAGTATTGTACCTGTTAAAAGAACACGTAGGAGTATGGCTCCTAGTCCAAGTCCCGCGGAGGGACAAGCGTCGAAGCCTGAATCGACTGCGATCGTCAGTGATGTTAGTATCCAAGAATGCTGTAGTATATTTAACAACAATTGAGAATACTAATATCAAACGAAATATTTACAGACTTATGGTCAATCTATGTTATGCCTCTGTCAAGTACGATCTCAACTATACGTGACAATAACTGGTTCCGGAGCGCCATTGTACTGCACCGCGATAGACTCGATCGACACGAGACTCGTGGGATGTTGCAACGAGGTTGATAGCAATGATGTCGCGATGCGACGACCAAGTACTCGCGTTCCTTTCATCATTCTCTGTCGCATGCACAAGGAGAGACTTCTTCGACACAATTGTTGTCCTTCGTGTGGATTGTTCTGCTCGCAAGGCCGATTCGTACAGTGCACGAACGGCCATCAGTATCATCGTGAGTGCGAGATCTATCCGAACAAGAAAGGTGTTTGTCCGCACTGTGGTAGTGAAAGTGCTGCGTACGACGTTATGGTTACGATGACCGGTCTCCGTCGACCAGTGTTTATTCCAACGAGGAAGAAATTCTCCAAGTTGCCCTCGGCGAAGATGAGTTTACCGGGAAAAGGCGACAATACAAAATTGGCGGAACGACCTCCTAGTCCTTTGATCCCACCGGATATGATAAAGATACCGGAACCATCGATCAATCCGGAACGACCCGAACGCTATACCATCATGAGTCTCTATACATCAGTAAAGAATGGGGATTTGGAAAAGCTAGTGAACGTTTTAGGTTTGTTTCTCCGTTCAGTTAGAAATTAAAGGAAAGGAAAATATATTCATGAATTATGAATCATTTTATTTGATATTTCAGCTTGTGGATACAATGCGAATCATACATTCCGAGATTATGCTCACCGGACTGGCCTACACATAGCCGCGGACAAAGGTCTCTTATCGTGCGTGCACGTTTTGGTAGAGGCTGGTGCTCAATTAGACGTAATGGACAGGAATCAGTTGACACCTTTGATGTTGGCTGCCAGCAAGGGTAAAGCGGATGTAGTGAAGTATCTCGTGAGAATAGGGGCGGATGTGACTCTGAAGGGCGAAGATGGCATGACTGCTCTCCACATGGCAGCCAAGTCTGGTCATTTGGAAGTTTGCCAAATTATTCTCACTGAATGCAAAGTACCAAGGACGTTAGTAGGTAATGATTTTTTGTTTCTCTATGTTTTCTCTCGTCACTCAAATTTCTCAATTCCCAATGTGTGATTTAATACAATCATGTGTCGCAACAGATTCGGTGGACGATGGTGGTTGGACAAGTTTGATCTGGGCTTGCGAATTCTGTCATACGGACGTAGCTCGTTTTTTGCTCGACAAGAAGTGCGATCCGCTAATTAGAGATGCCGAGCAGAATATAGCGTTACATTGGAGCGCTTTCAGCGGTAGTTCAGAGATTACGGAGATGCTTTTGAACGAGGGTTGCGACGTCAATGCTGTTAACGTTCACGGTGATACACCCTTGTAAGTTTCCCTCAAAACTCAATCAAATGTTAACTTTAATCGATGGGATTTATTTTTTAACGACACAACTTTAATCGAAAGGCACATAGCTGCCAGACAGGATCAGTACGCGGTAAGCGTGCTACTGTTAGCTCGCGGTGCTAAGATAGGTGAAGTTAACGCTGCTGGAGAAACAGCGATAAATTGTTGTACCGTGGAAGGCGATACCATGTCGGCTTTGAGACTCAACGCTAAAGTGAACGAACTTTCCGAGCACATGTGGGAGAAGACCGTGAAAATATTAACAAAGTGAGTCCTTGGACCGCGCGGGAAATTTACAGTGGATTATTCCTCTATTAATTCTTATAACCGACTTCTACAGTGATATTTCTCGTGGCAAAGAGACAAATCCTATCCAGTGTGTAAATGGCTATGATTCCGAAGATAAACCAACAGACTTCCTCTACGTCACCGAGAATTGTTTCACTAGCAATATCAACGTTGATCGGACTATAACGTCTTTGCAGTCTTGCCGTTGTGAAGATAACTGCAGTTCGGAAAAGTGTCTCTGTGGAAACATCAGTCTGAGATGTTGGTACGACGAGGAAGGGAAATTGATTCCCGAGTTCAATTATGCCGGTATGTAATCATCTGCTCAATTGGATTTTAATCTATCTCATGTGTTTTTAATTTATATAAAAACATGTGTATATATATATGACAGATCCTCCAATGTTGTTCGAATGCAATCCTGCATGTGATTGTAATCGCATAACGTGTAACAACCGAGTGGTTCAACACGGTTTGACTCAGCGTTTCCAGTTGTTTCGAACGAAAGGAAAAGGCTGGGGCCTTCGAACGTTACGACACATTCCGAAGGGTACCTACGTCTGCGAATACGTCGGAGAAATTATATCCGATTCGGAAGCGGATCATCGGGAAGATGATTCTTATCTGTTTGATCTTGATAACCGAGTAAGTACTTCTATTTACAGGTATAATTATTTATTAACCTGTGCGAATCTTTATGCTGATCTCAATTTCGCATAAAAATTCGCAAGTTATTTCTTCCGCAGAAGATTCTTCTGTAGACTTATGTTTCTTACGGGACTTATGTTTGTTCGAAAAAAAAAATCAGGACGGCGAGACGTATTGCATTGATGCGAGACGTTATGGGAATATAGCACGTTTCATTAACCATTCGTGCGCGCCGAATTTATTGCCAGTGCGTGTGTTTGTGGAGCATCAGGACCTTCATTTCCCCAGGATAGCGTTCTTTGCGAACCGTGACATCGAGGCAGACGAAGAGCTCGGGTATGTTAAAAAAAAACTGTCGATTGAGACGTAGGAATCGCACGACATGTACACCTTAGGAAAAAAGATACATTGTTTCATGTTTTTCGTTTTAATAAATCATTTTGTTATTGGGTTTTGGTTTTGGCCAGTTTCTGCAATTTGTCGTCACTAGCTTCTTTACCTTTCGATTCTTTTTCGTTTCTTTGCTTGTCCTCTTACGTATCGATACATTTAAATTCTGCTTGGGGCTAATTTAACGATCGCGATCAACATCACGAGTGCTCGCTTGCAATGCTGGTAAGTCTGGGATAAGCGATAATTCCTGGAAAATGAGAATTGTGGTGGTAACAGCCCTTTTTAACACAACTATTGTCACCTCAGATAGTAAAATACACACAAATGCGTTTTGGGGCACACACACACACCTATTGCTTTACACGTAGAGAAGGTATTATTTAGACGTAGAAGAGAAGACTACCAACGAGATTCTTTTCCTTCAGCTTCGATTACGGAGAGAAATTCTGGATAATAAAATGCAAGTCCTTCACGTGTACCTGCGGAGCCGAAAACTGCCGATATTCCGAGAAGACTATACAAGTTACCCTGGACAACTATCGTCGGAAAATGCAGCAAGAAGAAATGCTGGCAGCTCAATCGTAATCCTCGCAAGAGTCACCTAGCTAATTTTTATAACGCGCATCTTCTCACCCTTTTCTTCTTTTCCCTCTTTTTCCTTCTTCTTCTTTCGTCTCCTTTTTTCTACCTTTTTCTTTTGATACTCGGGAGTGTCGTTTGAATCTCCAATCCTCGTTATCTCGGTGCCGATTGGTTCCCGTAAGTGTTCCGATCGGTTGAAGAAGTACAAATAGAAATGGTGGTGGTGGGATGGGATTCAAATATTTTTCAAGGACTACTACGAGATGTTTTACCTCGCGATTCATATTATTCTTATTATTAATCTTATTGCTACGATTATTAATAAATATTATTATAAATTGTGCCCTTTTTCAGCTCGCTGCCGGCGAGCGTAACGTCCGTTCTCCTCTCCTCCGTTGTTTTTTCTCTGTTTTTCTCAGTTCTACTCTGCTATACTTTAACCCACAGTTCGCCGACAATCTCGAGAGCGAGTAGTAGTCTGTCAAGAGTGTGTTACACTTCGGATCATCCCGCAGGAACACACTGATACGCATAATGAATTCCAAGTCAAACTAACTTTCGTACCTCAACTTCGCGGTTAGCGAACCAGAGTAGTTCGACTACCGATCAACTAACGTTTTTTGCGAGGTAAACGTGTGTTTTAATTAAGATATAATAAAATTTTACGAACCCATCTATTGCCAAGGCAAAAGGGTTAATGGGTCAGAGAGTTCCCGCGAAACCCATCGCGCTGATATTGCACGAAACTCGTATGATAGTTACGCGTGCGAATTATTTCGCACGTTGCGTTTTAAAAGGTGATTATGAATGTTGAAATTACTGTGAGTGATTTAAAGTTTGAAGGTACACCTTTTTGTACAAAGTATTGATCTTTTGTATAATAAAGAATACTTGTAGTCCTTTTTAATTAACCGTGTCACATCATTTTCTTACCCCCTCCCCCAACCCCAATCTCTCCTCGGTATATTTTACACATTTATTACCTATGTTTACAATTTTTCATTCTTTAGAAATCTACCGTGAAAAAATGATTGACTAAAGAATAAAAATAGTTATTACTTTTCAAAGTTTCGCCAGAGTTTTACAAGGAAAAAATAATCACCGACCTTATTATTAAAATATAATTGATATATAATTTATAATTTACGTAATAGAATATATTTTGAATCCTATCAGTAATGATAAATGATTTTAAGTATAAAGTTTGAGCCGGTTTACGAGAATCGTAATAAGTTTGACGAGCGTCGTAGCGTAGCTAGACAGAGCGCGCGGTGGAGTGGGGGTAAGAGCGGCGCGCGATTGGCCAAGGTGCGCGCGCCATGTCTGCGAAATTTAAGCGGCGCGTGCCTCTAGTCAGTGTAGTCTGTGGCGGCCCTCGAACGCGCGCGAACGAGAGCTATGTGCTACCGCGCGTAGAATCCTAGATTCTTTTCGGCTCGAGCCACTTCGCGCGGGCTACGAGTTTCGTGAAAATGTTTCCCCGTTGTTCTTGGTGCTATGAGGAGTGCGCGACTACCGTCGACAATGGCATACAGCGTTGTGTTCGCGTTAGTGACAGTGATTCAGTGATTGTGTGCCGGCCGGAATTCTCGACCTGCGATTACTATGAGGGCTAGCTGACGGATAGATCCTTCCTCTTCACCCCTGAGTCGTCTACGGGGCTGATCGAAGGAATACCGCAAAGTGAGTACATTTTATTTCACATATGTATACTAGGATAATTTTCTTTTCTCCGCACTCGCTTCGTAGTACAAGTTTGAACATCGTAGTGAAACCCGCAGCCATATTCCATTCCACCATGTTACTTTTTAAGTTTTTACCTTGTTTCGTCTAATGTCACCGTATCGCTTATGCACATTAAATAAAAGATTATTAACGAAACTGTGGAATTGAAATATTAGAGTCTCGTGAGCATGATTATACTCGTTTTTGAGTAGTTTAATACTAACATTTCGTCGCATATTCTTTCTACTGTACTCGTACATTCTACGTTTGCTTCAATTTTTTTCTCACTGATTGCAAAGTCGAGTTACATTCAGAAATGAGATATTCTTGTCGCACTGAGTAATTGGCCGGAAAATAAACATAAGTCGCTTCGTAGTTGGCTTCCAACTCGAATATAGAAAAAATCGTGTCTTGAAGCTCACGCAATTTGGCTAGTGGTTTCGCGAAGCGGCATGTCAACATGCCCGCAAACAGTCGAGTGCTGGAAACTAGTGTTGACATGTAACTACGCAGCTTAGTTTTTCATAAATGTTTCCATTGTATAGCTATACAACGTTGACGACCTTTTCCACGGGAAATTCTCTTTCAAAGCTCGCGTTGGCTGGCGATATTCATAGAGTCAACCAGGTTCCACTTTCCGAATTGAATATTATTTTAAGTAGAATCATTCCGCTCGCGATGGATAAACTCGGAAGGATTTTGCTTCATAACGAAGCATTTCTGAGTGGAAATCGGTATTTGTTCCATTGTTAAACAGCATTGAATTGCTTGCTATCTTATTGATCTTACTTTGCGCTTTCTTTCTTAAAAAATTACAAATATTGATTCCGAGTAAAGTATATAGTACCGATTCAATTGTTTTTGAATTCTATTATTTTCTTCTGTAATTATTTCTTGCAAATGAATTTATTGAATAATATCTGTAGAACATGATAGGTACGTGACAGTGGTTGTTTGTAGTCGTGCGAAATGTCGAAGACACGTCTGTTTCCTCCGGAAATATGGCGAAATTGTCTCCGATCATGGAAATGTCAAACTGATGGAAACCGCGACTGACGCACACGACGGCCTCAGCTGCCACGGGGCGAGCCTTTGTTTTTGGTTTATCGCGCGCGAAATGCCAAATTCTCGAGGAGAAGGATACAAAAAAATAGTCATACAAGATAGCTCATATTTTTTGTATTCGTAGTAACACAGCGATCCGTTAACGAAAGTGGAAGAATGAAAGTAGAACATTTTTTTCCTTACTGATTCTTGTGGATTAGAATTCCGAGTAATTAGGGGAAATATGATAGAGCTCGCAGATGGGGAGGCTACAATTCTCTGTGTTATAGCAGGTCCAAAAGTTGAAAGCGCGCTCACCACGAGAGTGGAAAAGTTTGCTTAACCAGGCTTATAAGTGAAATGCAAAAAATGCTCCCTCCGGTAATTTGCCGTATACATAGACTGCAAGCGTGAGATTATACACAGTTTCCTTTCCAAGTATCATGGCGCGAGCCAGTTTCTCTCTGACACTCGACCAACCGACCAAGCGGATGCATCATTTTTATGAATAAAAAATGAGATGCCAGAGATTTATCTCTGCTTTCACACCGCTGTAAATATCGAATTACCTCAGTGACACTAAAAATCCGCTTTATTGAATTAAGAGCACATTTTCCCCGTAGAGGGTTCTAGAATTTTCCATAAAGCACAAGCAATTCTGACGCGTCTCTCGAATTGCAAATATTTGACTGCATTCGATATTAAAATCGAATTTATTCGATGTACGAGAGTGAAGAAATTCGTGTTAAAATTGAATGCGTAAGTGGATTGGTGTCGGCAGGACTAACTAAGTAAGGGATTTTTCCTCGTGGAATAAATACTCGGGTCGTTAGGAAGTCCGATATCCTGGTTGGCAGGGCAGAGATTCGAGAATCAGAGGTCGTTAGTGAATTAGAGTGCGTGAGTCTCGAGCTTAGGAGCTTTTCCCTTGCGATTAGGATCGTCACTTCCTCCAGTGAGGCATAAGGGTTCGGAACATGCACACGTAAAGTAATTTCTCCTGGACGTCCGCGTCGAGTAACCTCGAGCATCGACCGAGCAGTACCGATCCTAGTAACATACATACAATACCTACCCGTAAGGAGGCACGCTCGTTTACACGCAGATCCGCGCTGATAATCACCCACTATCTACCTCGGATCGACTAAATCGAGGCTAAATAAAGATCACTCGTCACGAAGGCGCACCCTCGCTCTTTCTTTCTACGAATCTCTGAGGCCGATAGCCACTGACCTGCTCGCTCATTTTCACCCCGTCTTTCCACGAAACTAACAATTGAGTTCTCGCTTACTTAACTTGCGAATCTCGTATCTTAGCAATTAATTTCGCTCCCGCTACGATGTGCTGAAAATCTCTCTCTAACTCTGATATATTTATATCTTGCTTTTTCTTATGTCTCAATTTCATTAGGATCGAATTATCTTACGATAGGAAATAATAAATGAACGAAAGAGCAAATTTTGAAGGCATCCTTATTTGTTCGCTAGCGGAATCGGAATGCCGAGTGGAACGCACTTTCCGCTCACTCGTTGGGTCATTTCGCCGAGTCGAATTAGCTGAGGCATTCCCATTGGGCCTTTGAAGCGCTTTGTTCGTATTTGTATCGTATTCGCGTCCAATATCTTCCGTGACACAGAATTTCTCACCGATTTAATTCGACACGGTGCGAGAAGTAGAAAAGCACCGATTGATTGTACGCGAAGTGTGATTTTCATGCGTACGTGTAGCTCTGGTAATTTCGATCGGAAAATCCTGTTGATTAAATTGGTAATTAGATCGAAGGTTGTCAGTTCTCTTGGATTCTGTGGCATACGCTGAGCCACGATAGCTTGCGGGGATACGCGGAATTGCGATCGACAGTGTCTAAATACTTCTCTCACGCGTCAGATGGAACGTTACAGTGCGGCGAGAACGGTATAAAATTCTCCCGGAACTGCGCGCCATCCGATATCGTTTCCCCGGGATCGACCCTGGAAATAAACAGCCAATCTAGCATTGTATAACGCGAATAACGATATCATATCGTAATGTTAATATTCACCGTGATATTAACAATGAAATAATGACCGAATTAGCGGAGCGAGCTAATTTCTGGGAATATGGGAAAGTAGAATTTTATGATGGATGATATCAATGATATTTCTCAATGAGATAGAAATTATAGTTATATTTATTTTCATTTCTCTTCTTCCATTGTAACGCTTCACTTTCGACTTGGGGTCGAATTTATTCCGTACATTGGCGTATATGCGCGTGTACAGATTTATAGAGGTATGCGCGTCTCGAGAGGCATTTTGATTTTGAATCCGCGGGTAATTGGTGGATGCCGAGTTCACTAGGGACGGTTGGGCCATTTATCGCAGCCGCATACTAATAAGATTGCCTCGGCAACGCAGAACATCGTGTCAGGATTTTGCCGAGAGCAGCTCGCGAGCTGAGTCAGCGATAGAGTTTTCTCTCGTTCCTTCCTCGCTCCTTCATCCGCTCTTCTAAACTCTAAACTAAAACCAATCCGCGAAATTTGCGGTAGGAGTACGCGAGTGGTGGTTCATTGGGCAGAGATAATTAACAGGGAAGCTTCCTCGCTCTCAACGAAGGATTAGTCGACGTTATATGCTCATTAGCCACAACTGAACTTCTGGTTGCATTCGGGAATTCAAACATCCTATAATCTTTCCTCAGTGATTTCGATAAATCTGCTAATTATTTCCTAACTATTTGCTAACTCTGTGAAGGCCCCTTGACCATTGGTCTCCCAATTCTCTCAGTGGCAAATTAATCGTCGATTTCCAATGGAAACCAGGGCGCCGAGAATTTTACAGTCTTCATGTACAATCTACTCTTGGCCGCTTTATATCCCTGAAGATTCCGCGACGGTATTAATTGAAATGAGTCGATACCGCGCGATCACAAAGGGCCAGCGTACTATCCAATTAATAATCCGGTTAGTCGGGCAAAACTGAAAGTACGGGTTGATTGGACGTACGGTTTATATGACGGGTGTCGTTTGCCACAGTGGCGGCAGAAGAGAAAAAGAGCCACAAGCGAACTGGAGAGCGGGCAGTTTCTCTCAAAAGGGTTAATGAATATGTCTGTCGGAAGCTCGCTTTCAGATTTTTGCCGGGTTGCCCCCTCTGTACTTGGGGGTTGGCAGGTGAGCGGGGTGGTTCGGAAGGAGGAGAAGAAGGAGAAGAAAAAGGATAGCGCGATAGGAATGATGAACCAGGAGGTGGTAGAAAGAGCGGGTGGCCAGGTTGTCGAGGTTGGCGTGGGTGGATAGGGTGGGTGAGGGTGGCCGGGGTGGCGAGCCTGGCGGCACAGGCAACAGGGGGTTGGGTCTCGGAGGCACCGGTGCTGCTGCTATATATAGTTTAGTGCCCGGAGCATCGATCGACGGAGCCTGGGAGTCCAGATTCGACACTGTTCCCACGCACACCCCCTGAAACCCTCTGGGTCCCATCCCAACCCCTTCCACGAGCTATCCCGGCTCGGCAATCCACGCATCCTTCCGGTGTACCTCTCATGCTCCTCGTTCTTCCCTCGGTTCATCTCCTCCTTCACTTGACGCGGATCCTCCGTGAACTTGCCGATAAACTTGACGACCCCGGACGAGACTCGTGCGGCTCGTTCGCAATAAGCAATGCGAATAAGTAGAGATCATCGTATCGATAGGAGGATTTCGTCGCGGCTACCGTTGTATTATTCGGAGATGAGAGGGGTCGATTATCGCGTGGTTATCCGCTGGATCGAACGAGCAGAACCATGAGCGGGAAACTTGCGGAAGAGAATATGTATACGGAAGGTTTCCGGGAAGAAGCTATTCTATTCGCGCCAGTTAAGCTTTGCGTTTCTTGGAAAGAAAACAATGTCCGATAACGTAATTTCGCCGTCGGTGTCACCCTTCTACCGGTGGGGCTGGAAAAAAAGGCCATTGGTGGATCGAAGCGAAGGAAACGGGCGGAGAAGTTGTCGCTTGCTTTGCATGCAAAGTGCGCGGACACGAGGCTCGAAGCTGAAAGTTAAGGGAAAACTTGATTTGGATAATGAGTTTCGAGTCCTGGAGGGAGAAGAAGGGAATGGTGGCTGGTGGACTCGAGGAAGTCTCGAAGGGGTGTTCCCGCGCGTGTCTACCCTTGTGGGATTAGGTCGATATGGTGGTGTCGCTCAATCTCAGAGGCGACAAGATCAATCGAGAATAAAAAAGATAAACAGACGAATCACTTTCGCGACACGATCTCTGCACTATGCCGATGTCCGCTCAGAGCAGTGGCTCGAACTCGGCGACTTGTTGCATTTCGCGAGGAGAGACAACTTCTCTCTCTCTCTCTCTCTCTCTCTCTCTCGGCCTCTCTCTCGAGTGAGTGCGCTCGATTGTGCGCCCTTTCTGCGTCCACGGTCCCAACACCCGAGCCAAGCTCCGGTCGGCCGCTCCTCTATTGATTTCAACATCGATTCTTCCGACGCTGTTGCTTCTCGACGCGCTTCTCGATTTCCGGCTGTAATGCCACCTGCTGCGCTTACTATCCGATTTACGCGTATCGTCTCATCGTCGTTCTCCTGGAATTAGCGAGGTCTGTCGACCAGCGATGATGATCCTCCGAATGAGATTTTAATTATGTCTACTCGGATTGGCTCGTACAGCAACGGCGTCGCAAATTAAGAGGAAAATTCGACTGTCTTCGAAGTTCCAATGGTATCGAGAAATTCGCGGAATAAACGGCGAGTAATCGTACGAATTGCTCACAGGAGTGCTCGTTCCATGAATCATTGGACGTGCTTCGCTCTTTCAAAGTTACTCATTAAGACACGAGAGTGAGCCGAATACAACATCGGTGGATTGTTGTGTTCGCCAGGGAAACTCGGGTCTCCGGAGGATTAAATTCTTCGCTCGAAACTCACACCTTCTGGCTTCCACATTGAATATTCTAATTCTTCAGTGCCAACACGCATACTCGCGGGACTCGAACGCGAGGATTACCGCGGAATAATCCCCTAATCCTATTAACAAACTAAAATAATAGTTTCCTGTAAAATACCGTAGACTAGAATAGTAAGCCAGTGATTCTGCTCAAGAGGGAACGAGTTAATTGCGCGCGATAGGAGAGAATCTTTTTAATCCGACTTTCGTTTTTCTTCAGCTAGAAATGAAGAGACAGTTGATAGGAATCTGTTTATTTTTTTATTTTTATTTCGGATCAGTTGTATGTGGAGAAAAACATCAGACTCTTGCGTTCTTCCCTCTGGTTGAGTTTCCACAAGCCGCCTGCAGCATTTTTCTTTTCGCATTTTTCTCTTCGCATTTTCCATGCTTTCAAAGGATGTTGCGAGGATCGTTTGACGTCGGTGTTCCGTCATATAGAAATCGAGGGACGCGGGGAAACGGGCAGGTATCGGAACGGATCAAAGAGAAGTTCGCGACACAATTTTTTATTCTTCTCATCGCTTCGATAAAGGCGAACCCTCTCTCCTTGCCTTTGTTGAAATTAGTGCCACTCTTTCTCTCTCTCTCTCTCTCTCACTCTTGGAGATCGGCTGCTCGAGAAGGAGCACGTTTTTCTTGCGATTTACCTTGCTAATAGAATCCATTATGCGCGGTCGGAGAGCACGAAACTCGCGGCATAATTAACTTCGGCTTACCGAGTAATGTCACGGTGTAAAGTAGAAATGCGCGATGCTATAATTAGGAGAGATCAATATCGCAGTAAGAAGCTCCCGGAAATCGTCCAAGGATGTCAGAAGGAAACTCTGCTATGTGGTTTGCTCGAAGAAACTCGAAACGCTTCTATGTCAAAGGATTCCACAGAGAATCATAAAATCAGTTTCATTCGATTTTTCTTCCTCATTAATCAAGTATTCAGATTCTAGTATATACATAGTTCCAACCAAGGCCACCTCTTATTTCTTAAAATTTGATTGATTCACTGATGACTTTATCTACTTGCAAAAGATCAGGTGCTTCAATTTGAGATGAGAAATTTACCTTTAGCGCGTTCCCATTATAGATTCTGCGCGATATAAAATTCTTCAAACTCAAGAATTAAGCTCTATGAAGCTCGAAGAGTCTCACAGCAAACCCATTAGTAGACAGTCTATTAGTCAAGAAAAATGGGGCTTAAAAGAGATTTTGAAGGAATTCTAGGAGAGGCTAATACGTATACGGTACATGTATGTTTAAATGAGAAGCAAAGAGGTTGTAAAAGGAAAGGTTTCGTAGATGGCTTCGGTATTGAGTCAGGTTGCCAAGCTCGCGGAGACCGAGTAAGGTAGTTCTCTAACTAGATGCGGCTAATTTCGTCAAATTTCCACGCATCTCTATCGGATGCTTCGCGTGGCCGTGCCATAGTTGCTCGGCTCCGACGTCAAAGGTTTCATTACACGGTGCGCGCCACGCGGAAACAACGGCTCGTATTCGAGTCCATTAGCTTCGACGAATTGAACGCTCCTCGACAAAGCCACCAATGGAGTTTAGGAGCACTGTGGCTTGTCTCTCTCTTCCTTCCTGTTCTCTCTCTTTTTTTTTTGCAACTTTTCAATCCTTTGAGAAGCCGCCCATCGGATAGAACGGTGGCTGCTATTCTGGTCAAGCTATCTTAAACTTCTAATACACCTTACAAGGAACATCGTTTTTTCTTTAATCAATATTGTAAGATTTTATTTAACGTTTAATTCTTTTAAGGAAATTCAAATTATTCAGATTTCTTAGTATTTTTGTGCTTCTCTGGTGTATTTAAGCTGAAATACAGTTCGCGGAAGAAAATGTAATTATTGCGCGAATTACTTTAAGACTCCGTGAGGCTATCGAGTGATCGGGGTAATGGTAGAAAAGTATACATAATGAGTTCACGCGACCTCGAATTTCCATGTGTA
The DNA here is from genome assembly GCA_963989405.1 of Trypoxylon attenuatum. Taxonomy (NCBI): domain Eukaryota; kingdom Metazoa; phylum Arthropoda; class Insecta; order Hymenoptera; family Crabronidae; genus Trypoxylon; species Trypoxylon attenuatum. Next base: position 3,036,726 of record OZ022495.1, read on the forward strand.
ATTGAAGGCGAAGTCATGTGAGCTTAGCTTCTAATTGCGAAAAATATTTCAAATCCGGTTAGGTTGGAGTCACTTTTATAGGTCACCATCTCGATGACTAGAAGGGTTCCAAGGGTGTAAAACAATCGAATAGAGAAACGATGAACATTTTCCGGTAAAAACGTTCGCGATAACACGTTTGATGTCGTGCTCAATATTGCCTGTTTTGCGACTGTCGATTTATGCACTGGCAATATTTTTTTTATTTTACCCACCGAGGAATGCTGCCAGTCCCACAAAGCGGACGTTTTGTCCTATCGCGATATCAAATGGCGCGAGTTATTTAACTTTCGTCGTTGCATTATTTCTCTTTCCGTTATTCTCATAAATAAAGGATCTAGAACTTTTTTTGCAATCGGGCGATCCATCTCGGAGAGAATTCAGCTTTTTCCCATTTTTTTCGGGTCAGGTTATTCCTAAGGGAAATTAGCTGAAAATGAAATATCTGATGAGTTATTTTTAGAAGTTTGTCAATTTCGTAATTATTAGGCAAATTATCGCGGGAATATAGAGAGGGTCTCCATTTGAATCGATCTTGAGCGTTATCAGTCTCAAACTATCTGTAACGAGCAAACTATCCTTCCATTTCCACGTTCAATTCATTAAATTCCTGGTTCTGTTTGACAAGAACCCCTAGAATCCGTAGACAAACACTATCGCGATCAGGGAATCTCGAAAATTGCTTGGTATTGCCGACACGATCCGTTTTCCGTATTTTTCCTTGCTTATCGATAACTCGCTTCGATCGATACATACTGGCAGGTTTTCCCGAGTTACGTGCTACGCGCGATACATTATATTTTAGATAACACACTTCCATCGAGTATTATCCTGGCGCTAAGGGGATAGATAATGGTTATCGTGGTTTCGAGGGGACGCGAATTTGGATGGGCCTGATAATAGGCACCCTTTTTACCCTCCTTATCGGTACCCTCTCGCTAGTGGCAAAGATTCGAATTTCAGTATTTCAATCTGAATCTAAATCTCAATTCGAAGGTGAATCTGAAATTGAACCTGAATTTGAATTTCAATTTGAATTGAAACTTGAATATAAATTTAAACTTGAATTTAAATTTGAATTCGAACCTAAATTGAAACTTGAATTTGAATTTGAATTTAAACTTGAATTTGAATTTGAATTCGAACCTAAATTGAAACTTGAATTTGGATTTGAATTGAAACTTGAATATAAATTTAAACTTGAATTTAAATTTGAATTCGAACCTAAATTGAAACTTGAATTTGAATTTGAATTGAAACCTGAATTTGAATTTGAATTTGAATTTGAATTGAAACCTGAATGTGAATTTGAATTTGAAATTGAATTTAAACGTGAATTTGAATTTGAATTCGAACCTAAATTGAAACTTGAATTTGGATTTGAATTGAAACCTGAATTTGAATTTGAATTTGAAATTGAATTTAAACTTGAATTTGAATTTGAATTTGAATTTGAATTCAAACTTGAATTTGGATTTGAATTTCAAATTGAATTTAAACTTGAATTTGAATTTGAATTTATGAAGACATAAATCAGAAATCCAATATAAAATAGCGTAACAAAAAATACTATACATACCTACTGGAATGGATGAAATTAATATTTGCATAATTTAGCCGATTCCTGAAGAATCCTGCGATTTCCGGGGCAATACTAGAACGTTCTCGAGAATCGGCCAGGATCCTCGAGTCGCGAATCTCGAAAATCGCTTGACTTGGGTAGTGCAGTTTGAAAAGTGCGACCCACAGGACCAGGTAGACTAGGCAGCATCGGTAAGAGCGAAGAATATTTACGCGAGAGAGCGAGCAGATAATTACTATCGATTACTCTCGAGCTCGTTTGCGCTTGACGGCGATGCTGCGAGTACTGTGAACGCTGATGGTAGTAGTGGTAGTAGTAGTAGTAGTCTGTTGCGAGGAGCTTTGGTCTCCACCTGTTGCTAGGCTCACCCACGTCTTTTCCATCTTCGTTTCAACCAGCACCGAGTATGTGCTGGCGAAAAATCCTCCCCCAATCTATTCTCGACTCTTTTCTTTCATTTCATCTTCTTCTTTTTCTTCTCTTCCTTTCGAAGCTACAATTCGTTTCAATTTCCCACCTGCGATCATAATTATCTTCCACAAATTGCATTAACGAGTTTACTCGGCGTACAATTATCCGTGATTCGAAGCACATTTCCCACCGATAAAGCAACACGCGGAACAACCACTCCCGAGTGGATATCTGCGTGGGGTGGCATAATTTCATTCTGGGAAATTCGATCGTCGGTATTTTTGGCAAATTTCCCTGGAGTGTAGGCGGAAAGCGAGATTGTCAGGCTGTGTCGGAATATTGGCGAGGCATGGACATTATTCGCGATATTAATTGTATTTCTGGGCACACGAGAGAGAGAGAGAGAGAGAGAGGTCGGGTCGAGCGAGATTTAGCGTTGCGGTCAAACGACATTGTCTAATAGCTTGGTAATGAGATTACTTCAGGAGAATTTAGCGTGATTGCCGGGACATAGGACTCGCGTGCAAAATTTCTCTCGTATTTTCCTGCTAGGCTGGGAGGTATTCATTAGGAAAACTTTTATAGTGAAATTACTCGATGCGATCGCTGCAACGGAAAATTCATTTTCCTCTCGTCCATTTTCTTTCCAATACTCTCATTACCCTCCGTCTCTAATTTTCTACTTAAAGAATTTATTTCGCTCAACCAACAACACCCGTAACCTTCCACCTATTTTGGCCGGTTTCAATTAAAAAGTTTCGATAATTCTAGGCTTGAAATAAAAAATTAGCTCAGAGATATAACTAGACAAGGTAGAATCGGTTGAGAGGAGTAAAGATGCCGCGATTAGCTTCACCTTCTCCGAGCCCTTTTTCTTAATTTACAGTAATCAATTCCATTCTGAACAGCGGGAGCCTCCGGCGTAAGCGAAAGGAAGATACGTACTTGCACCGTATCGATTCGAGCGCGTATCCTCGGAGCTTGGTTCTGGCGCGCGGAAAACCGTATTTGGATTTCACGGTGGAACGGACACTCTTGGCACTCGGCTCTTCGCAAAGATTTCGTCCGATTGGACGAGATTGCAGATTAGATCGCTTGGGATCTACGTGTCCGTCGCTCGACTAATCACTAATTACTCAATCCTAGCTGGAGCGAAGTCTCTCACGTATCGCCGTTAAATCACTTAAATCGTATTGAGTGCTCGTTAAAACAATTAAGGAATCTGCTCTCGCAAAGTTCGATATCGATTTCTACGATTCTCTCGGCGAAAAAGACCGAATTGTAGCTGCACGAAGATCGTCTTATTGGATTGAGATCGGAAGAAAAGCTTTTATTTTTCATTCGCTTCTCGAGTGGCCCGTTTTATTAAGAATTATTCGGCTAGCCGAATCCCAGGGAGAAGATTCTCGAGGGAATCTGACGTTGTTAGAGACGCGAAATAAAAAGGATCTATAGCCGTTGACTCGATAAGAATTGAACAACGATATCCGGCAATTATTGTCGCTCGAATAATCGAGGGTTCCACTGTGTTTCGTAAAATATCGAGAAGAGAATAATGAAAAAGAATATCTGAGGATTCAGCGCGCGTATCGCATCGAAACCTATTGATTTTTTTTTTTTTCTCGTCGAAACTTTTGGCGATAGCTTATCGTAGTTAGGCAGGAGCGGGATAAAGGTCGTTGCCGCGGATTGATAGAAGCACCAGGGAATTTTCCGACGTGATTCGCACGCTCCCCTCTATTTTTTTCCTCTTTTTGAGTGCCACCTTCGATTCGACTCTCTCCGAGTCGGTCGGGTGACGTAGAACTCCACGAACAATGACTCGGCTCTATCCGCCTCGAAAATCCGCTTCCGAAAACTAGCCGAATGAGAATTGATGGAGCAGAATCCTGCTTTCCTGCAACTGTTTTTTTTTTTTTTTTTATTGGAAGTTCGTATAGCGTGAGCCTGCATCGATATTCATTGTCTAGCCGGCGAGCTTGTTAATTCACGAGCGAATAGGATCCGGATTAATTCTTCGACCCTTCCCCCCTCGACTGACCAATGAATTTCCGTGATTCACCTTCAAATTACTCCCGCCGCGATGATCCCATCGGGGATTAGAAAAATGAGGAAGGAAGATTACGCGAGGTATTAAATGGACTCGTGGATCAGCCGGTAGCTCCTTTCGCAGCCACTGCATTATCCTTTCGCGATTAAATCATAATCCTTCGCGATATTTTCCGCAGCCTTTGCAGACTCGCGTTTCTACTCGCGTAGATTTTTCGAATCTCAACCCCATCGAAGATAGACGAAGAGGGAAACATTGTCGATCTTGTTTTTCCCTCGGTTTGAAATTTCTTCGTTGGTCTTCGTGTTTCTTTTGCTCTTGAGAAACACTCGAGGTTGGCTCTCGCCACTTTCCTCACTCGCCGTTGATTCGAATCGCGATTGAACGTTATTGTTAGGTTCGCGATCGACTAATTCCTTGCGGATTTTCCACGCTGTACCTGGAGGGCACTTTGCGCGCATTCGTTCAAGCGGAATAATGAGCGCGAAACAATGGTTAAAATGATGAATCCGAACAAGGAAACTCAGTGGGAAAGCGAGCTCTCTGTAAGCTCTCTGCAAGCTCTCTTTAGAATCCGAATAGCGAGGATGCCTTCGACAGGGATATTAATTTTGAAAGCGACCGAGCCCTCGCAGTCTTTATGCCATGCGAAACGACAGGAATATACTCTCCCTTTAGAGGTTTCAAAGCTAGCGTATAAAAGGCAGGTGTCCTTATTGTTCCTTCGATTCCCACTCGCTTTTCTTCTACCATTCAAACTCATTTTCCCCTCTGGAATTCATGTGCAGAAACATTCGGAAAATATATGCTACTATCCTGCGAATATTTTTTCAAAGCTAGAATATTATATTTTTCCAAGGAAAAAAGCGCCTTGAGATCTTCTCGCTATCGAGAAGATTTTTTTGAGAATATAATCGCGTTTCGTGTTGAAAGATTCGTGGTAATATTCTGAGTCGCGAAAGTAGAGAGAATTTCGCAAGCGACGCAGTCTGGGATTCGTGTCGAGGAGCAACAGGGTGCCAGTAGATTTCTCTCGTTTTCTAGCTATCTCGTTAATCCGTATATCCGGAATACTACGACGCCTATTTTCTCTTTAATTTCACTATCATTTTCCTCCGTCTCTAATTATCAAGATTGAATCCTCTTCTGCTGCTAAGATTCTTCTTTCATTCTCTCATTTGTATCACTGAAATCTAATTCAAAGTAATTTGCTACTGCGGTTAATCAAATAATATTGCTCGATTCGTTGGGATTCTGCTCGGTGAAATACTGCGTTCGATATTGAACTCGGTAGGGTTGCGCATGTATGTTGAGCGAGTTCCAATTAGACATTAATTCCCGAACGTATGGGGGGGGGGGGGGGGGGGGGGGGAGGTCGAGTGGCCGATTTCTCGGTGGAATTTTTCGATAATTTGCATTGCATCCGGTGCGCACCACGCGCGAACGAGAAGGTCCTCGTCGCGAAAATATTGTTGGTTCGTCCTGGGCAAATGGACCACTCTCGAGACCGTTGTCCATCGGCCGAAAATAATGCGCTGGAAGTATTATCTCCTCGGTGCTTCCATTTCCTGCGAATCGATATATCAACACTTGACGCGACGCTCAGCGCATCCGCGGAATAATCGTTAACAGACCCAGCGTTATCTAACCCCAGACACTCATCGTTATTCATATAATTCGGCATTTCAATTTTTAATATTAATTGCGATGAATGTTGATTTCAACAATTTCAAAAAATGCGTTCTTAATTTAGAAGTCGGTCGTAAATTAATCATTATTGTTACAGGAGCAATATTATTCAATATAAATCTAAATTAAATTGCAAAAATGTGTTTCAGTCAAAGGAATAATGTAGGTTTTTGTTGGGCAAATGTATTGGGCTGCTCTATTAGTGCTACTGTTAATATATCCTCCGTGTGTCTAATGTAAAATCGATGCACCATTACCCCGTCCTGCTCGAGGACCTAAGGAAACTTGAGTTTACCAATCACCCGGATAAGTTGATAATTCGAGTAGCGGCTGATCGCAGGTTGCCGCGATTTCGCGGCTTAACCAAGCTCGACCAGTGATGCGTGCGTGGAAAATTTGTGAGTGGAACGCGAAGGATGCCGCGAGGATACTTAAATAATGTTAGAAGTTATGGCTGCTGGTTCGAGCCCTCGAGCAATTTGAACTTTCCGCATTGTTTTCGTATTCTCCGTTGTTGCAGTCCTGAAGACTTTGCATTTAAGACACAGTTCTCTTCGATCGGATCATTCAGATTTCTCTTTCTCTCTCTCTACTCCCTTTTTTTCTCTCGGTTGATAAATTCCCGATTAATTCATTAGAGGAATTGAATTAAGCAGATATTTCGAGTTTTCTCGGAATAATCGTACACCGAGTGTAGGTCGCGAAGCGCAACAGCCTGCCGGTAGATCTCTCGTCGAGCCCCAGGATTCGTAGTAGGGGGTTGGTTGCACAACGGGTGGCCCGATCAAATGAAATTCACTCACTGTCAGCGTAATCGATAGCTCCATTAGTTTGACGCCCTTTTCTACGGTTTCCTCGGCCTATCGATACCAGTGAATAACCAAGGCCACGGTTCGTTAAACGAGCGAGCATACGCGTAGAGCTGTCAGTCGAGGCAATAACTTTCTCCCTCCAAAGAAAGAAAGTTCGTGTTTTGCTCGAGTTGGCTTATTGATTGATTTACACCCTCTATAATTTAGTAGCCGCCACTGGGAGATCCCTATCAGCCGTTCGTTTAATTCACTCCTCTCGGATAAAATTGTCTTTTTACTCGAGTCTCGTTTAGTCGACGATTTTTAATTAATCGTCCGTTTTATTTTATTTGATTTGTCGTTCGAGCAACTTGCTAATGAATATCGATCGATGAACGAGTCGTAATATGGAGTCTAGTAGAATTGTTTTCGATAATCCATCGATCTTCGAGGAACAGAGTGATCCAGGTCCATTCATTCTAGCAGGTAATAATTGAGAGCAATATTGTCTATCGGTCGGTTCCGATCCGTTTCAACGCAGCATGAGATTAACTAATCTCTCTGACGATGCTTCTATTTCTAATCCTGCGCAGCTTCCGCTTCTATTCAGCCTGGTCCACGCTATTGACTGCCTTCGTAGGCCACTGTCTTCGTAAGCTATTGAGCTCCATCACTCGGAGAAACCCATGGAAACCCTTGGTTTCCTTCCACCCATTCCACAGGTTCGAGCAGAAATAACGAAAAATATGGAATTAATCTCGATCGGTATGATGAACTTGGAAAAATTCACCCTCAAGCTAGATTGATCGATGCAATTGGCAAAAAAACGATCCGACTGATGTGAGGTGCGCTGGCAATATTCGGGGTGCAGAATTTAATTGGATCGAAATAGCCGGAGCAAAACCAGCGAGTAATTTAACTTGGTTTGCTTTATGGTGCGTTAGGATTTTTGGGTAGGGAAAATCGGTTTGTTCGGAATCGAGAGAATGGAATCTATAGTGCAGCGGTGGCGATCGAATCGCGAGAATTTTACTGATAATTTGTCAGGTGACAGAGTGCGAATGAGGCGCGCTCGCGAGCAGCTGGAAATCCCTTAGAATACATAAACCATTATAGTCGTTATTTCACTCGGAGTCAGTTTAGAGGCGAAGAGTTAACCGTCGTAAACCTGGGTTTGGCTCTGCAAGTCGTAAAACACCGCGTAAGCTAGTAATTATCGTTCTCTTTCGTTTATCGGCTTCCGTGCAGAAAGTAGGTTTATACGGGCATACTAGGTGCATGCCCTTTTGTTGTGGCGCTATTTCAAGTCTCATTGCATTGTCGGGGTGCGACTGCAGTCCAATCATGCGGTCCCAGAAGCTCGGAGACTAATCTGAAATTTAATTTCACTCCGATAGCATCGTTACCGTGTTCATTTCTTCGAGCATTTGCATCGAGTATACTTATGCCAATAGTATTTCCAATCTGTGCATATAAATTCAAAAGTAACTTCGAAGAAATTCATCGATATTAATTTGATTGGAATAGAATTTCAATGTCGATTATTCGATTTACTTCGATCGAAGTATTGGAATAAATGGGGGAAGAAACGATATTAATTTCCGGTTCCGAAGCTCAGGAAGAAGAATCGAAGAGGGTGAAGATCGCATTCCATAACTCGGAATCTTCATCGGGGAAAAGTTTGGCTCGCCGTCGTGTCGATTTAAAATCTTCGGCCTGTCGAAAGGGTGCGCGAGGGTTACTGGCTGAAAGAGAGAGGGAGAGAGAGAGCGAGAAGTGTGACGAGAAAATCGATGCGATGGAATCTGCTATCGCGATCATCCTGGCGACCGATAGCACCTCGAGCGCCACCGGCAATTGCCGCGAGCAATAAAGCCAATTCTAGAAATAGTCGCTCGCCCCAGAGATAATGCGAAAGCTCGCAACTTCCACTCGATGAGTCGAGGCGCCGAATCTAAATTCAATTTGGATTAGGCTCCCCTTCGATGGCGATTTCGAGCCGACGATGTGATTTGTGTGTCGTAGAAAACTGTTATTAGTCGGAGAGAATTGGGGATCGATCAATGAATTACGCTACTGAAAAATTGGCGATTCGACCTCGGTAAGTATAGTTGCGATCGATGTTTCGATGAGAGGAAATTAAATTGAATGGGTAGTTGATTAGTATGAGGGTGAAAAAATGGCGAGAAAGTCTTTTTCATTTATAGTCCTTTGTATAGAGGGGCAAAGGTTTAGAATTGCTCGAGTCAATTTGCTAAGCAAGTGTTCATGGGGAATGCGCTCATGCAGCGGCTGACCGTTCGATTCGGGCCGCACCGTGGAATCCGATCGGGAAATAGCTTTTCCGATTGAAGCCTGTGCGATGTATGTGCGATCTGACAATGGCCTGCCAGACCCTTTCTAGGTACCAGTCACCCAGTTATTCGACTTTGAACACACATGTGTACGTATGCTCGCGAGAAGCATTCGTCCTTCAACAAAAATTCCTATTCTTGAAATATCGTTAAAGTATTCTCAAAATATATTTCTAAAACTTATATCAAAATCTACATTAAAATTATCCTTCGAATCCTATTTAACATCTTAATTATTCCCATCGTTGCATCGCTTCATTTCGAGTTTTGCATATCTCACTATTCGATGAATAATTCGTTGTACTATTTTGAATAATTCATTTCCGAGAGAATTTTTTTCGAGCAAAGGGTTGAGGGTCTCTTAAAAAGTCCGATAGCCTATGGCAAAAATTAGTTGGCCTCCTTTGTTGAGGAGCAAGCGAGTTCGAGGAGTTTCAAGAGGGTAATTTTCTAATTTCAATTGAAGCCGTCTGGTTTTAGTAAAGTGTGACGACTGCGAGGTACTCGCGATGCGGGGTTGACGTTCGAGGGGTCGAAGTAGTCACGGATGAAGGATAAGACCCAGGATGAGCAGGTTGGTAGGGTGCGATCAGGAAATAGGTTTTCCGGCTGGTGAGACTCGCTTCAGCGAACAATGCGTCTTCGATCTCTTTCGTTTAACGGCAAAAGGGGAAACGCGGTGTCATCTTCTGACTTTCAACTTTAAACCTCGCGTCCACTATCTTCGGTGACAGTCTCGTTTACCGCGGATCCATTGACAGAATCCAGCCAAGATTCTCGTACATTCGATACGTCATTGTCTTACTCCATCGACAGTTTCTTCTTCTTCCCTTAAATCCTCAATTTCTTCCATTAGAATCAGAGAATTGCCAATGCACGAAACAACCAAAAATTGTGAGCTACGTTATCGTTTGTTCCAATGATTATTTTATATAATATACAGTGGATAACATAAGTATTCGAACACTTTTTGAAACAGTGTAATTTTTTAGGTAATAACCCAAATGACACAAAATTGTTAATGAGGTTAGAACAAAAGGTCTTCTTCGTGATGTCTTTCATAAATTTTGTGAAATATTTATTTTTTACTAATTATAGTGAAAAGAAGAAATGACAGATTTTTAACTTTTTTATCTCAATATTTTTTTAAATTTTAATACATAGGTTTAATAAATAGGAATAAATTACAGGTGCCCTATAAATGTCATCAAAATCGATTCACGATGTAATGAGTTATGATTAATCAAAGACACCTAAATTGATCGATTTTCATGATTCCTGACGACAAATCAAGATTTTCGATGCGTTTTGAGCTTCTTTGATGGATCATAACACATTACACCGTTGTTCGATTTTGACGAAATTTATAGGACACCTATAACTTATTCCAATTTATTAAACCTATGTATTAAAATTTAAAAAAATATTGAGATAAAAAAGTTAAAAATCTGTCATTTCTTCTTTTCACTATAATTAGTAAAAAATAAATATTTCACAAAATTTATGAAAGACATCACGAAGAAGACCTTTTGTTCTAACCTCATTAACAATTTTGTGTCATTTGGGTTATTACCTAAAAAATTACACTGTTTCAAAAAGTGTGCGAATACTTATGTTATCCACTGTATTTTTCGATATATGAAGTTTGATTGAATTTGAAAATCATATTTATTTCTCCATCGAATTGCTCGATGGTAGAGTCTCGTTGGACTAGATAGAACAATGTGGCTACCGAAAAATCATTTGTCAAACGTGACCGACCGAATGCAACTCCTCAATTTGCTAGTCATCGAACTTATCGTTAGTGCTGGTCGAGTTGCTCGTTCCACTGGATACTGCGGATCATTTCGAATGCATTTGGCTACGAGGATGGTGGTGGCTTTTTCCACGGTGCAATCGAGGAGAATGGAATTCTCGATCAATTTCTGTTTGTTTTTATTTCTCTTGGGAAAGCATCACTGTCCCCCTGTCTACCTCCCCCCTTGGGTATGACGGGTTAATTTATTTTTGGACTTTTCCACTCGCAGCTTCGTTTCCTGTCTTATTGTTTCGGTGGACCTAGTGACCCCATGGGGAATAGAACCGCGAAATGAACATGATTTTCCGGTAGAATCATTGCGATCCGATCTCTGACTCTCAATTAAAATTATTGACTTCTACCACTGTAAATGATAATTATTGTCAGGAGAGATGTGAATATCTTTTCTGCTTCGCTCTATGGTAATCAGAATCCTATATGTATCTATGATTTTCAAGTCACTGCCAGTGATGAACGAGTCGAGAGAACCGACTAACGATCTCCTCGACTCTTTTGATTCTAAGTCTTCAGCTAGGAAACTCGCCAAAAAGAGAACTGCATTGCAATATCTCCGGGAGATGTGTATCAGCGCAAATATAATCGACTTTCTCTCTCTTATGCTTTTTCCTTTTCTCCCTTTCTCGGAATCGTCTCTCATGTAAAATTTATCCAGCTTCTTTTTTACCAGTAGATCAACAGGACTCGAAAATTTTTATTGCAGTCAGAGAGATCTCGTGCAAAAATCATAAAGTCTGTATGGGTCTTAAAAAAGTTGGAGGAATAGAAATTTTCTCTATAAGTCTGATTTCTGAAATTATTGGAGAATAGACACACACACACGTAGAACTTGAGTCGATATTTTGTGTCGGAGGACAATCCCTTGAATTTGTAAGGGGAAAGGAGATAAGCTCGATAATAGGCTCGCCTCGTGTCTCTCGTCCTGGGTAAATCAGATTAATTTATAGCGAAGCAGCAGGTTAATAGGGTGCGTGTGTACTCCCCGAGCTTGATGAAAGAGACTTGACAAAGTTGACACATAACTAACGAACAGGATCCTCCAGTTACACACTGTCCAGCAGACATTTTTTCTTTTTCGTCATTCATTTACTAATTTCCGTTTCGTGGACTCTCTCGTTTTCCTCACTCGCTATTGACCAGCGACGAGGATACTTAAAATTTTCCTAGTTGCTTTATTCGATAGTTCAAGCGAAGGAGAACGAGGAGTAATGGACGAAGCAGATTCGAAGAGGAGGTCGAAGAGGGAAAATAAAGTTAGCATTTGGCGAAGAGAGTGTTATTCAGGATAAAAATCAACAGTTGATTCTTTGACCGAGGTGGATATCCGGTTGGGTATAAAAGGGTTGGTGCTGGAATTAAGCTGTCCCCGGCAAGAGTGGCCCGACAAAGAGACCTTTGCGAAACTCGCGGAAAGCGAGTCGCTGCGGGGCATCAAGCTATGGTTAAAGGGTTATTTTTAATCTCTTGCCTGCTTACTTCGAGGCTTACCTCCGCGCAGAAAGCTTCGAATTAAGGGTGTTTTATATAGATAAAAATATCACCGTACTTAATTCCAATTTTTAAAACAATCTTCAATGTAAGCTATTTTAATCAGCTCCAATATTAAGAGCTTCCACAATTTTCCAGAGTTCCATAAAATAATAATCACTTAATTATAACAAAACACTAGACTTTTGGTTAATCGACCCAGTGGAATTACTGTGAGAATTACAATCAAACGCTATTCGTTAGAAGTGAAAGAGTCCCATTAAGCAGCTCATTAAGCACGAGTACCTAGAAATTGAAATTCTTTAATTACGAGATTTTTCTTGAGTTCTCGTACCAGTAGAAATCCCAATCAATTCCAGAGGTTTTCGATTGATCGAATGACTTTGGTCAGGGGTTCGACCTTTGGTTTTAGTAGGGTGTTTTTTTCGTGGGGGGGTGGTAACGTTGGGAACGAGACCGAAGAAAGATTCTTCTAGAAGGCAATCAGTCAGTCAGGTCCTCAAAGGATCCCACCACTCTTCATTTGACGAGTGGACTTCTCGAAGATCGAATAGTATGGTGGTTCGAGCTCACGCCGACTCACACATCCGTACCTTTGTGTACCCTGTCTACCTTTGTCCACTAGAGAACGCCGAAGAGCCGCAGAGTTCGCTCGAGAAAGCAGGAAGTCCGTTCTAGCCTTTATTTTCGTTACGGGGCGCGGTGTGACTCGAAATGTCTCTCGCCCTTTTCCCAATGGAAATCCCCTTGAACTTCTCACCGAGACCTACCCTCCTTTTCGCATGACCCTTCGAAATCTCGAACAGACACTTCCTCCAGTTCACACACTTTTATCCGGAATCTTTATAATTATTAGAATCCTCAATGTAGGAAAAAAAGCTTCAAATGACTTTTCCTCGGTTTCCGACTGGATAAGTGGATTTATTCCGGTAGTGTCGGTCGCAGAAGGATGCTGGAATAAATGAGGAAAAGCATTCGATGTCCTCTTTGGGGATTTTCTCCTTCTGTCTCAACCGGATCTCGCGAGGTATTAACAGCCAGTGAAACTAACGATTGTCCATCGCGGAGAATTAAATCCTGCTTTCAAGGGAAACGTTGAGCGACGTGTTACGATTATTGCCAGAAGAGGGAAACAAGAGGAGTTGTAACATCACGCATATCAGCTTTCCATTCCCATTCTGACTTTAGTTCCAACGTGCGTATCACTCTACCTGTCTCCCTTGTCTTGAAACTCGATATATCTCTGACACCCAACTGATTGGCCAATGATCATTCCAATGATTCTTCCCACTGACAATCTCGATTCCTTTTTCTTCTTGGGAATTGATTTGCAGGTTAAAAATGTTTAGTTTGGTTAAATAAATATTTAAGGCTGCGCAAAGAGGCCCTTGATTGCATCTTCATCGAAACTTACCACTTACCGGACTTCCCTGTTGACCCTATCCCGAACTTCGTCATCATAAATGTTTGGAAGTGGTATTTATTGAATCGCTCGCCGGAAGTGGCTCCGAAATCTAGTCTCCGAGAATCAGGGCGAAAAGAGAATGCAGCGAAATCCTGTTGAGGAGTAAAAAGCGTGATATTGACTGGTAGGTTCTTCGAAGCGATCGCTCTTCAATTGGTGAAATTCTCCGTATCTCGGCTCGCAGCTCGTTGCGTCTAGGGTCTAGGGAAGTTCTTTCCCTTATCCGTGGACTTCAGCACTCCGCGGATCTCGAAAGCCGTTCCTTTACTAGGATCGGCTCTTCTGTCATCTCCCAACCCATCCTAACTTTCTTCGAACCTACACAACTACTCGCTAACTTCTCGCGAATAATCAAATTCCTTTGGAACAATCTCTCTCCCTCTTTGCAATTACGCAAAAATGACTGGTCGATTGGATTTCAAACTGCAGCATGCTTCGATTACTCACTGTTTTACAATTTAATATCCAATGGAAGAAAATAGCGCTAAACGCGAGTGTACCTGTTGATCTTCCATCGAGACATATCGAACGTATCGATAGCACAGGATCAAACTGGATATTAATATTCTTCGGTGACATATTTTACCGCCGAAGATCCATTTCTGTCAAATGCACAATTGCAATGCAGACAAAAAGAACGAATAAATTCTGATGAAATAGAATTTCTCAAAAGACAAACAAATTATGGGTGGAATATTTTTTCCCCCCCGAGGGTGAATCGAGGTTTCGTTAAAGGCTTATCCTCGTTCCATTGGAGAATTTTTCTTAGGGTGTCGCTAGAGGGCGAACGATAAATTTGTTTTTTCTCCCTTCGATTTTCGGAGGGTCCTCCTCCTGCTGAAGCTAATTTGGAGCGGGAGAAAGTCAAAGGCCGAGCGCCCCTTTGGCTCGTTATTGGATCTCGCAGGATTCCGAGGACGATTCCACGCCTCTCTACTGTTGTGGGTTTCGGCGAAACAGCCAGAAGCGAAAGGAGTGCGCAACACCGATAAAGATCCCAGTGGCATCGATGCCGGGTTACTGTCAGTATCGTTATTAGCTGCCGTTCGAAACTACCATTTTATCGGATAGCTTGTCGCAGCTGATTGGATCGAACATTACCCGAGCGATTTCTTCTCGAGAGGCCGAGCAGCGTTGACTGACACGACCAATCTCGCGTGCTAGGAATCCGACAAGTTCGCAATCTGGTGTGGTTCGAAGGAAAAAAACTCGTAACTTCTTCCACATCAGTCCTTCGAATTCTTGAGCGACTCGAAACCGCATTATTCTCTTTTTATTATTTTCTATTCGAAAAAATAATCCTGCGGCTAACGCCAAGCGAGGATGGTAGTTAGAAAGCGAGAAGAAAAAGCGTGGGTGACTCGGGTCAGAGGTCGCATGACGAAGAGGGAGAGGAAAATCCTCGAGAATATTTCGAGCACGTTGATACAGAGATGAGAAAGTTAGGGGTGGTAGAAAGGGTGGTAGAAAGAAGAGAAACTCTGCCTGGCAGGTAGAGTCGAAGAAGGAGGGGCTGGATAAGAGCGAGGGTGGGATAAGAGCTCCCTTGGGTGCCTAGCAACAGGTTGCTATCCTAAAATTTCGACGAGAGCCGTTAGACCTCGGTCTACCAGCAGGCTGCGCGCGCGTGTCACTCGGAGCAAGGACAACGAGCAGCTGTTCCTCGGTCTTCTACAATATCAAACTTATCATCGTTATCACAGAGCTACGTCAAAATTCAGTCGAGATCCTTTTGAACTTCCTAACGCCATCAACTCTGGATAAAATATACTCGGGAGCTTCCTATTACAAACTTCTCTCAACTTCACTGAGATTTATTGCAGCTGCTTGGCCAAGTTTCTTTCGTTTTTCGAGCGAAAGGAGGATCATGATTATCTCGAGTATTATTTAGTTTATCCGATTAATGCTGCAGCGTGATTTCCATTTAATCGAGTCGGATTATTAAATCAGAAGGAAGGGTGTCATTGGAAAAACTATAATTCACTGGTGTCATGGTTCGTAACGAGACATTATTACGTTTCCCGATGAAATTCATTGCGCATAATCCTGTCGAAGCATTCGCGTAATGGGTCGTAAATCGTTTTGACCATTTGATAGACGACTCGCGACAATAATTCGCTCGTGCAAACAACGCGCTAGATCTGCGAGAGTGTTTCCCGTGCAAGGAAAGGGTATGGAAATGGTTGGCGATGAATATTCACTGGCACGATTCAATCTGTGGAAAATCAATCCGAATTGCTATCTCTTTGCTATCCTCTTCGTCAAAGTATCTCTTTCTTCTTGGACTAAGTTCGTGATTATAAACTCGCTTACAAGGTAAATATCGATGCAGGATGCGATTTACTCGAAGGGAAAGTAAGAAGCCGCCTGGTAAACAAGCAGATTTACACGGCTCACTGGGATTCACGAAACTCCTCGATGAGTTATCGGAAAAACTGATAACGGAAAACATGCAAAAATAGCTTAACGCCGTTCCTGGGAATTTGTTTTTTTTTTTTTTACGCTGGCGACATTGAGACGAGGGGGAGCAAAATTCCTCGGTGAGAGTGTCGCTCTTCGTTTGGGGCATCGCTTAACGCCACATAAGGGAAAAGTCTTGGCAGACTGGCTCCGTAAGACGTAATAAGGACAAATGGGGGGAATCGCACCTTCTGGAAGAGAATAAGAGAAGACGGGCTTGCGGAATAAATGGAACACACTTTAGAGGCGCCTCGGCGAAAATACCTACATAAGGATAACAAGGAGCCAGCGCAACGGGAACCTGAGGATGAAAGAGAGAAAGCGAAGGAAAAAGAAAGAAAAGGTGGGGGTGAAAGGTGAATTTATGGTAGACTTAGAGCTCCTGCTCTATAAATAATAATTACAGAAGTGGAGGAATGACGGGGCTATAATCAATTTACTCCCTATTTCTGATCTCTCCAGTTTCCTCGGTAAATCCTTCGCTGGATCACATGATCTAACAGACACATATATTTTTTAGAGTTTATTTTTCCAATTGATGCATTTAATTAGTCGATATCTTATGCTACTGCTAACGTAGCTCGACTATTGGGAAAGTGGCCGACCAATGAATGAGCTGTACTACTTAGGAGCTCGGAATCGCGCTACGAAACTTCCTTAGCGAAGGTGTATTTAACTCCAAAGCGCAAAACTTGTTCAATTTTATCATGAGTCGACAGTCCGTTAAGTTCGGAATTGTATTATTTCGTTATCGGGGTAATAGAATGTCGCAACTATCAGGAATTTTTTTCTCAACGAGAGATAGGGCGAGAGATCGAGCAACGTTCCGGTGGAGAGATAATTTTCCAAAGAGAAAAGGCATTAATGATCTGATAGGCATGGCAGGAAATAAACGAGTATGGCCGCGGCGATCTCGCGTGACTACCCTCGACTCGCGCCGATGTTTCCAAGATTAGGCTAGTCAACCTAACCCAATTAAAACGAGGCAGGTTTTGTCGAAGTTGCTCGTGAACCCTTCTCAGACACTCGACTACCCTTCTCGATTCGATCGTTATTTCTTTCGTCAAAGGAGAATAAGGAAAATTCTTTAAATAACTCTGGCAAATTATTCCGGTTGACACTGTGGTCTTATTGCTAGTTTTCAGAAAATTCCTTCCAACGTACCTTCTCGCATCCGCTGACTCTCGACTCGCAAATTTAATTCTAACGAACCTAGCTACTTTTCTCTCCTTTAATGGCATGAATACTTTCTCGAAAAATCGTGTAAAATTCCAGGAAACTGAAGGATATTCAGCTGATATTCACCCCCCTAATTTATCCCTGCTATTTTAAACCTAATCGTAATTTTTATCATCTTCAATTTGATAGATAATTCAGAATTGTCAGTTCTAATTATTATTAACGAATTGATGATGTTCGTTTGGTTACAGGATGTTGGGTGGCGTGGGGGGCCGGCATGTGTCTACGCGTCGGCGGGGCAGTAGCCCCCTGGTGCGTGGGGGTGCGGGCCTCGCATCGTCTCACGGTGGGGCCTCAGCACAGTCCAGTACATCCGGGACCGTCAATCCCGTGGAGTTGCCACCGGATATGTTAAAGTATGCCGCGAGAAGACGCAGGGCCGTTACCACCAGCGACCACAAGAGCTGTGCTCTTGTTCAAACTCGCGTCAAGTTTGGAGACATCATGTGAGTAACATCCTTCATATTTGTTTACGCGTAATTACGATCAAGAGCCAAAGATGAATTTTTTAAACCCGAGGATATTTGAGCTTCCGAAGTTCGCGAGATGTATGTAGAGGGTGCTTTGGGCGCGCTCAAGTTAGTCGGTAAAGGAAATTTCGTCTCATTGGGGTGGAATATAGACAGATGGTACTTGGTTCAGTGGTAGCTACCCTGTGCAAGGTAGTGATTGTACCCCAACAGCGTAGTTTGTCCTACTTTACCGACTATCGAATTCATTCTATCGATCCGAACTCTGTATCAGGAATTTCTCTTATCTGCTGACTATACATTGACTCGTACTACTGCCGGTATAAGAGCTACTGAAGTTACTGCTAGATTTTGCTCCATTTTTGCTTCGTTCTCTGACTTACCCTCGTAAGAGTTTATCTAGGGGAGATGGCGCGAGGATCTGGGCTGACTTGATCGGTGCATGCACTACTGCGGGTGAATTAAAGCTCAGTAGGAGGATGTCCGTAGACCCACAGTGCGGACTATCCACGATGCTTTTTACCTTATCGATCAGACTTCGATTGTTTGGCCATTACCTTTTATTTTTAGCCCGTCGTTCGCTGCTTTGTTAAATCGTATTACCATTCGCAGACTTGAATTCTACTCTGCTTCGATCTACCCGATTCCCTCGGGCTGATCTCTTTCTCTTTTCCTCCCTTCGTTTCTGTGGATGGTTCTAGAGGGTGGTTTTTGCTTTTTCCTTGCTGATCAGCCTCCGGCATGGAACTGTCATCGCGCGTCGGGCTTAGCTCCACGGGTTTTCTCGGTGCTCGTGGGTAAGCGGGTCACTCGGTCTGCTTGAAAATTCTCCGATAATATCTCCCCCCCTCCCTCCCCCCCCCCTTCCCTTCACCTGGTTGGCGAACGGTAGCTCGAACGATCATTGGACTCGGTAGCGCGATGATCCGATCTCGAAATCGTTGATCTACCTTGTGTCCCACCTCCTAGTCGGACCTAATTGCTTCGAGGAAGTCCGCGTCGCGGCGGCACTAGCCACCGCTGCAAACCTATCCAAGGGTGACTGCTCGAACCTTTGTAAAAATAGAATCAATAGGAGGAATCGACGTTACGCGGAACTAGGTCTGCGCTATCGCGAATAAAATCGCCAGGGTTCTCGACCTTTGCCACTCGCGGTGAAACGCATCCACGATTGCTGGGGTCGCGGATTGGTCATTGTCCATGGACAGGCAAACATGATTCTCTGGTGGATTAGGGTGAATCTTTGATTTTGTTCGGGAATGCATCGCGATTGGATTCGATACGTTGACCGAGGTATTGGTCGAGGTATTGGTCGAGGTATTGGTCGAGGTATTGGTGGAGGTATTGGACGAGACAACCAGGGGTTTTAACGACGGGGCCTGGAATCAGCTTTGGAAGCCTGTTCACGAAGAAGTGGAGCAAAAAATTCGATTATACCGAAGATCGGCCGATTCCGGCTCGTAGCACAGTGACCAATCGGTGTCCATTAACCCGCGCATCATTGCTCTCGGTACCGGTGGATTGGCACCCTTTGGCCCTTCGACCCTTCCAACCTTCGTCGGTCCTTCCCGCGGCGGCTAACCTCGAGGTCGTCGAAAGCGGCCAGTAAAATTTCTCGTGAACCGCTCAAAAGACTCGACCTATTTCGGATCGCGATCGATTCTGGCTAGGGGCTGCCGGAGTGCCCTTTCGAAATGCTTCGCTCTCCCGGAAAGAGTCCTGGCTGCAGCGGCTCTTCCGCGACTGGTCGACTGGTCGATTCTGCGGTTCGATCGGGGAAATTCGATTTCCTGGGGTACCTTGCACCCTCGCGATTGGCTCGTTATCTCCGCATCGTTTCCACCTAAGTGCTGCTTTCCTCGAGAATCTCTACTCAAATTTAGGTTATCGAGGGAGCTGCTTCTCGAGAGCGCGAATCAGCGATTCGCATCGCTGGAAGCGGATTCGTCCAGTTCGTCAGATTTTCCTTAAGTCTCCTGCATCCTTGCCTCGTCCTGCGGCAAGTCCCAGGAAGAATCGAGTCGCAGGTAGAATCGTGGAGTCGGAGTTGAGTCAACTCGACTCGACTCAACTCTCGCTCGTGTGTTTCACGGCTGGCTGCCGGCTGCCGCCGTGAATCAATACCCGCATTGCGCGTGCCACCTCTCTTTCTCTTTCCCTC
The DNA here is from genome assembly GCA_963989405.1 of Trypoxylon attenuatum. Lineage (NCBI taxonomy): Eukaryota > Metazoa > Arthropoda > Insecta > Hymenoptera > Crabronidae > Trypoxylon > Trypoxylon attenuatum. The sequence continues at coordinate 3,056,741 of OZ022495.1, forward strand.
GCTTCCATCGTCTCCCACCCCTTCTTTCTCTCGCGTACTCTGCTCCTCCTGGCTCCCTCTCTTTCGAACCATCCTCTTCCCGCTCGTGGCTTCCCTACGAGCTTCTCACTCGGGCAACGCGGTACCATCTCGGTTCTTCCTTCGATCCGTCTCTTTTCTCACCCTCCACCACGTGTTCCCTCTGTTTCCCTCTTGCTCCTTCTCCTTCTTCCTTGCTCTAGCTCACTCGCTCTTCGATCGTCTCCTCCTTCTCGCATTCCCCTCGCTGGCTCTTCCCACTCGTTCGATCTGTCTTTCACTCTCTTTCTCCCTCCATCTCCCTCCATCTTCTCGCGCCCCGCGGCCCAACTATCTCCCCTGGCACGCGGTTTATCTACCTGTTTCTCAGCGTATTTATTTATTTCGCCCATTCCGCACCGCAAGCATAGCTCGCACAGACCGAGTCTTTCGGTCGTAATGGGAATTCCCATAGGTTCCAGTAGGTTTACAGGTTTCCACGCGACAGATGGGAGCGACGGAAAGAGGGATGCGTGGCCCGCAAATTGTGCATGCGAGGGGACAGGGTGGAGAACGGGCGAGGCAGAGAAAGTGACAAGCAAAGGACACAATAGACCGAGGTAGATAGAGGTGAGATCGCGGAACCGCACACGATCAGGCTTGCGGAAAAAATCGCCTATCTATCTATCCATCTAACTGTGTACCTACGTGGAAACGAAACCCACGCGCCTTACCGTGCCGTTCGCGTTATTTGTAGGCACGCTTAATCGACGGTATAAATTTGTCTGGCGACTCAACTGCCCCGTGTCATGGTCGGCGGACGATTACTTTGTCGGACGGTGTCTAAGAAAAGTCCTGGAAGGGGGGTTGAGAGATTTGCGACCACGCGTGCATACGAGTTCCCTTTTGGTACCATGCAACGTTGTCGTCAGCGAAGCTGTAGCTAGTAGCTTCCATGGCTCGTGGGAATTTAATCGGAAGGGCGCGATCGACTAGGCTTCAGGGTAGAGAGATTAATCGTTACGGATAGAATTCAATCGGCAAGGAAGCGGTTGATAGGCATCACGGGAATCGGGAAATAAAACGGCAAGATTTAAAGGGGTCTAGGATATTTTAGAAATTGCAGACGCATCTCCGGTGGTTCTCGAGTTATTGGAGGTATCCGGTGATTCTCGATGACGAACAGCATCCTGGATCGGTCGAGCGCGGGGTCAGCAAACCTCGCAAGGCGCCACTGGTGTCGGTGATCCTCTCTTCTCGATACGCGCTCGTTTCCACCTCCCCCAAGTCCCTCTTCAGTCCGTTTCAGCCCGTTTCAGCCCCTTCTGGGAATGATATTTTATAATAAGACACCGAGCCACTGGGTGAGAGTGTCCAGCTGCCAGCTGGGATTTTATATCAGACGAAATAAAGGGGCTGGCTCGCGGCGGCTCCACCGGAGACCAATGTGGCATCGTATCGACCTTTAGGAAGACACATAAAGCCTGCCAAATAAAATCGCCGTTAATCCCGGTGGCAGCCTGCAAGTACAGCCTGTCAGCCGTAATTTCCTTGAGCGCGAACACCCTCGTAAATAGCGCATTACTATCCCCGGTACTGCGCGAGGACACACTGCCAGCGGATGGCGAGCGATCAGTTTTTCGCGAGGTTCCTTTCTTTTTTCCTCGCTTAAGAGGATTAATTAAAGAGTATGAGTGTTCGATCAACGCTTCTTTCTACCACGTTTTCTCCCCTTTTTCATCCTTTTTCTCATCCGAACCTTTTACCTCCGAGGCTAGCAGACTATAAAATACAAGAAGCTTCGGAGTGAGAAGGAAAGATTTTCGAACGTTAGAGAAAATTTCTTGAGAATTGTCGTAACGATCCATATTGCGATTAAAAGGCTACGAGTCAAAGAGCAAAACTGACGGCTCCTTGAGCACGTCGCATCGCGGTTCGCCGTTGACGAAATTCCTCGGTGACGCGGTGGCCGAGTAAGAGCATTAACGCTCAGAGAAACGGATTAATTTTGGAGTGGCCGATCGAGAACGAAAGAGAAATCGCGCGACGTGGAAACCTTATTATTCTATCCTCGGTATAAGGAGACGTAAATCCAGTTGGCTCCGCTTCGATGCATAGCATAGCAGCCCTTACGTTGGAAGGCCAATAGATGACGAAGCTAACGGGGTTCAGATGACTTGACTTACGAAGCCCCGTGCATGCCTGGTGTAACGCACCATATTCCTTCGGTTATGTCGAGCAATGAAGTCGTTACGAATACGGGTCATACAGAATGCGTTCCACTTTCCTCGAACCCTTTCAGTGTCAAACCTCGCGCGTTGCCGTGCGCCCCCATTAACCACCTCGCATTTCTCGCTCAACTTTCCTTCTCTCTCTTTATTCCCCCCCTCCTCCCCCTCCCCACTTATTCACGCATTCAACCACCTCACGCCTCTCGCCACCCGTTCTCCTCTCCATTAACTTTTTAACTCTCTTTTTCCCTTTTTTTTCCACTCTCGTTTCGCCTGTCCTCCGCGATCCTTTGCGTCGTGCTACTCGCATTAGCGAGCGCGCACCGCTCCGAGTGTTTACGATCGATTAACAATCCGGCCGAGTTCTCCAATTTGCAAGCATTAACGGCTCTCTGACCACTACCGCATTGCGAACGGCTCCGCGAGAGGGCAAACACCGTAATCGGATCGGGCGTCGAAATGTACTGGAATTCGAGGGAACTCCCCCTATTAACCTCGGCTGACTCATCTTCATTTTCATACATTCTCTATATGTATTCTTATTGCTCGCTTGTCGAGCCGACGAGTTTACGAGGGCCTCGATAGAGGATCTTGTTTTATAGCACGCCTTTTGTATCGAATTACAGGCAAGTTTACTAATTAGGCGAGGGGTTGCTCTGGAACGTAGAGCTTGAAAATTAGGGGGTGCAGTGGTAGTGGTGGTAGTGGTGGTCGACGGCCAATATATATATATATATTCCTATTTCCAAGCTTTAGCCGACGAGCTATACGTCAACGGAGGGACTTTACTAGAAGCTCCGTCGAAGTTGAAGCAGCGCTACTCGACTGGTCGACGAGCGACGTGATCCGCGGATCCGCGGGTGATTAGGTCGATCAGTGGCTAGTTATGGATTTGGAGTAGAGCGCGCAGAGGGCGGCGTGGTAGTAGGTAGGCTGGTTTGTAGGCTGGTTGGCAGGTTGGCTGGCAGGTAGAGCAGGTCACATAGGTCGAGTAGGCCGAGGACGATTTTAGCGAGAGGCCGCAAAGCCACCGCGAACCGCGTTACCGCTATCGCCACAGTCACCGATGGGCCGCTCCACGGCCAATCTTCATTGGTGTCCATCCCCGTGACGTCACTCCCTGCGCTTTGACAGCTCGATCGAATGATTCGATTAAAATTCTCATGGCGCTTGGACAGCCGCCCTTGCCGACGTCGTTGCCACTGAGCCATCCTCCCCTCCCCTTCGATTGCCAACCTCCTTTTTTTTCTTCCCCTCTTATCTACGTACCTACACACGTTGTGGAAGAAGCTCGTGCTTGCCACGGGCCTCTTCGACGCCAACCAACGCGCTTCTTCTCCAACCGGAGACCTTCTTTATTTAGAAACAACCGCGTCGACTTTGTCCCTTCGAGAAGGTTCCACTCGGTCGGCTATCTGGTCGATTCGCGATTGGCGAAACTGGGAAAGGGGAAGATTATGTTTATTTCTAGTTCGGCAGGAGAATTCACTCGCTAGGTCGAGTCGCGGTGCAAAGTCATCGGGATTCAGTTCCCAAAGGAGCAGAGGTGTAGCAGAGTGGCAGTCGAGGCTCGATATAATTTTCTCTTATTTCTTCTTCTTCTTCTCTTCTTCGTCGTTTCGCTCTCATTCGATTGATTGTCTCCGACGAGGGAGAGACGGCCGCTCAACGCCCTCGGGGCAACGAGCTTGTTTTCGCGAAGAAAACCACCGACGACCTCACGGACGTCGTTTTCCCGGTTGGAAAATACTCGATCCGCGAGTCGGAACTTTTTACGGGCGCCGTCATCGCGAGGGATTTACATAAACCGCGACCGCCGCTACGCTGGTGGATTCCCGATAAATGGCTGCGTCTCGAGGAATAAGGATTTCGAGCGAGAGTATATACGCGTGTATCCACTTACAATTAGATACCTTCGACGACGCAACGTCACGGGTTTCCCGGCGACGCGCTTCGCTCGACTTGATCGATGCGGCAATTTTATTTTTAAACGCCGGCGGAAGGAAATATTGGAAAATTAGTGCGGAAGCTGAATCGTGCTTCAGCCGAGCCTTTTTTAATTGTCGGACACACTGGATCTCGCTGGATAGCTCGAGTCGAGCCATTTTTTATCCACGGTGAATGAGTGTACATTCAGATACGCCAGACAATAAACTTTCGTAGATTTTTTTTTTTATTCCCTTGGATTATTTTTACACCGAACCACTCTGCATTATTTATCTGACACAAATTTTCGATTTACTCGCGAGAGTATCGCAACGTTAATATTTTTTCTCTCTCTTCTTTCTTATTAATAACAGTTGGTTTACAATTTTTACTATTCATCCTGTTCGTATCTATTGTTTTTTTTTTTTTACGTTTATCTGTCGCTCCGCTTTTTCATCCTGTTTTCGCGTGGAAAATAAATAAATATGGGTCAGAATTGCCGCGCCTTACTTTAGCGTGAAATATCGAGGAAGCGAGTTCTCGGTCGGAAGATGGAAAATTTCATGGAATCGCAGGATTTCCGAGAGATTTTTCGGCTCGATTCGAAAATGTTCGACCCTCTCGAGGGTCGGGGAGAGAATATTCGGTTTGACGAGCGATGTCGCACACATACACCGTGTGCGTGCACGGAATAAAATTGTCTCGTTCCATAAATAGAATGGCTCGCATTCGCAGTTAATGGGTCGAAGTTAACTCTTTGCGGCTGGACGTGTAGTCGTAGCCGGGTACGACGGACAGGGCGCGAGGGGTTGACGAGGGGATGACGAGGGGTTGGAGGGTGCGGCGCGGTACGGCGCATCGTCGATAAGCCGATATAATTTCCGAGGGAACTTTCAGGTGCAAAACCGTACGTGGCGTGCGACAATATTCTTTAAGCCGCGCTACAATTTCTACTGTATCGTTCCCGCGGAATTGTGCTACTGCTGCTGCTGCTGCTGCTTCTCGAAATTAGACCGAATATCGTGCGGCATGATTCACGGTCAGGTAGAGCCGGGTTTCAGGCGATCATTTCTACCGCAGTATGAAACGTCAGTATATTAAAGAGAAAAAAGAGGGGAAAAAAAGAAGTGGGAGAGAATCACGAAATGCACCGACTGCTCGTGCCGCGCGCGCTTTTCCTTCAATTTCAACTCCCACGGAAATTCGGACATTAAACACCGATAAACGCGAGAATAATTCTCGCGAGGGGAATTGCAGCGATAAATAAAATTAAATGGAATTAGATTCTATAGAAATATGATTCCTTTTCAAACGATAAGATTCTTGGAAGGAATTTCGACACGCGTGAAACTGCGGTCACCGGTGACCTCGGGATAATATTGAGCCACTGCAGGTACCAGTGGAAAAATATTAAAAAGGAATTAATCGATCGCTCGAGGCTCGATTGGCATTTTTGTTCGTTCTGTCAATTACTAGCGAACGTAAATCCGTCCGGTAGCTGTCCCGAGGGAATCCGTCATTCCATTGGCAACGATCCTCGACATTTCCGGGCTCGTGGATCACCGGATAAAATTCCCTGCATCTGGCTTCCTGCGCGCTCACTCACTTTCTCATTAGGAAATGCAACGGCACGTACAATTATTACAACTGATAACGAAGTAAACTCGCGACTAACGAATCGTTTTCTCCTTTTGCTCGAACCCTGTGAGGTGTACTCTCTCCGTGCCACGGTTTCTTCTTTCCCGATTCAGGGAGTCGGAGTGGCTCGTTCAATAGAACGACCGACAAAAGTCGCGGGAACGTCCCAATTTCCGATCCGATCCGCGGATGCGCTTGCGAGAGTTTCCTCCCCCTTCAACCCCTCGTCCATTAATCCATGCACCGCCGAAAATAGACGGCGAAAAGACTAATTCGAAGGTAGCTCAACATCCAATTATCGCCGCGTACATTACGATATGACGTCTATTTATCCACGTACGTCTGCAATCTATTCGAGATACTACGTATATATGATAATTGGACTGCGGATTTTTATGCAAAATACTCGGAACATCGTAAAATACTTTCCTTCGCGCTATTCAGACAAATTGATATATTTTATATCGCATCATTATTTGTTTTTCTTTTTTTTCTTTTATTGAATGTGCCGGATACATAAATATAAGCGATACAAATTTTAGAATAAAATTCTTTTCTCTTTCACCATTCTTTCGCCGTACCTGTCGCGACACAAAGGGGCCCGGAAGAAGATCTTTTCGGCGTCGCGACGCCTCGTCAGGAGCAAAAATTTCGCTCTTCCATTAGGATCCACCGAGCGCGAGTATTTACGAGAATACTTTGGATCTCGTCCAGCCGATCGAAGATGGGGTCGCGTATATGTTGTATACACATATACAATCTAGCTAGGTGTAGTGGTAATAGTCGGTGGTGACTGGTGACTAATAAAACGGTTAATGCCGTGCGAGCAGTAGCTCCGTGTCTCGATGACGAAGGACCATCATCGCATCGTCCGCGAAAACCGCGATCCCACTAAAGCTTCTTCTAAACAGTTAATGACCTGGATTGATTTATGGGCCGATTCGATGCCGAAGGCGTTTGACGGGTACATTTTTCAGTGGACGTTCTTTCATCCCTATCTTGACTATGGAGGGGTAAATTTGGCTATCTACCCCTTTACGCATATGAACTACTCTAGGGTGAGAGAGGGGAAAAAAGTGTCGGGTGTCATCGAAACGCTTTGCTTGTTCTTGTTCTTCTTATTCTTCAAATTCTTACAAGTTGAATCTTTAGATCGAGAATTGTAGGTAGCAGATGGGAATTGATCATTGATTCTCTCGAATGTTGCCCCAATAATTTTTCTAGTATCGTTCTATTTCCAATCGTGTCTCGAGGAGCTAGTCGAGAAGAATAGAAAGATTCTCTGGGTATGAAGATAGAGGATACCGAGGAGTCGAGGGGGAAGATTAATGAATCGTGCCAACGACGGTGCTAGGGGGGAGGGGGAGGGTGAAGAATGCCTTTAAAATCCCTCGAAAATTTAATCGGCTCGCAAGATAAATCGAGGGAAGTTCGGGGGGTGGTTTGCGCCAGTTAAAGGACCGAGCCGGTCCTGCGATCGTACAATGAATCTTGATCTCGCGTAGAATAGTCAGGATGCAAAGAACTCTCGTAAAAATCGCTAAAATATTGAAATTAATTTTTTCGTTAATTTCGGCGAACCAAAGTACAAATAAGACATTCGATTATTTGGAGAATTCTGAATTTTCAATAGAATAGAACAATCAACATTTAATAATATCTTATTTCGATCGAAAAGAGGATAGCCTCGAGTGCAAAGGGTTAATCGGTGTCATCTTTTCCGCGGGTCGTATTCCGTCGTTACCTTCGATTCCACGAGATTATACATTGTAGAATCGAGTGATAAGGAGACAGGTGGTCCAGTTCAGCAAATCGAGATCTGTCAAGAGAGGGGGGGAAGGAGAGCCGAAACGGTGGTTGAAAGGGAGGGCGGCCAAAAGGCAAAGGAACTTGGGTTGTCGGTAGGCAAAGGCGAGTTCGACGTTCCAGATTTTCCGGAGGCCGTGCCAGAGGATTCTCTTTCTTCCTTTCTTTTCTTTCTTTACCCATTCTTCTCCTCGCACCCCCCTCGGCTACCTTGCCCGGTGGCATCCTCCAATCCGCGTTTCTTCTCGTTCCTAAATAGCAGCTCTTCTTGAATCGCTCCCGGCGATCCCATCAAGGAACGCGACGGCACACTTGCGCGCACACTTGCGCACACTTGCGCACACTTACACGTATCGGACTCTCCGACATCCTGCAGCTCATTGCACTTATTGTCTCCTGCCGAGCGAATATAACTAGACGCGATGCGGGATTGTCCCCGGGAAAGGCTGCGCTAGAATTCCCGAGGAATTCGCTAAAGGGCGATTTCGAGGCATTCTTCCGCGAATACTTCTCCTCGAAGTCCAACGATATTGCTCCTTTGATCGTAGGTGTCACTATCTCACTTTTACGGAGTGTTACACTTGAGATACAATGGATTAAAAGAATCAATCCCAACCGCTCGTTAGATAATTAACAATTAATTTGAAACTGGACACTGATCGGAGTGGATTAATAAAACGGTGTTTTCGAGTTGGGGAAAGGTTCCTCGAGGCCTCGTGCTGGAAAAAGCTCGCGGGCATCGTGGTAATTAAGATAATTGGGCTAATAATTCGGGGCCTGAGAGGGACGTCACGCGATATACCGATGCCTGCTTGGGAGTAAAATAGCAAGGGTGGTGGGCTAAGTACGTATGCAGGTGGTGTACGTATAGTAAGTATGTACAAAGTTCGCTGGGGTTCGGCGGCTCGAGGCACCCGCGATTTCCACGTAAATCCAATTGTCCAATCCGTACCACCTTGGAAAGGTAACTCCGTTACGTTGGGAGGTAAGGCTGCGTTTACCGCCGACGCAGCACGCTCATATGCGCGCCTTTGTCTTGCACGTCTCAACTGCGCACATGCTCTCTCGTGTTTGTGACTTTAACTCACAAGTCGTCTCACAGCCTTCCGCTACGTCGACTTTCTTTACCTTACTTACTTGTTAGTTCTGCTCCGCCTTATTTACTTCCACCGGAAATGGGATAAGAGCTCGAGATACGACTCTCACCGATTATATTCTTGCTTCCACTTCGCAGAGGTTTTCCTCTCCTTTGGGGGGGGGGGGGGGGGGGGGGGGGAGAGGGAAGGAACTCGTTCAAATCAAGATTTTCAGTCAGAGGATTTATTTATCGTCCGTTGCATGGATCATAATCGAAAGGTCCGTCTTTGGAGCGCAGTTTTATAGGATGTAGCCGACTGGTAGCTACTTCCGAACGAGGCCAAGTGTATTTTATGGTACGGCTCGACTAAAGGACTCCAGCTTTTCTCCTATCGAAACAATGACTGTTGAAGCGCGCTTTTGCCACCGCTTCGGACGACCTTCGTGCTTACAACCAAAGGTGAACCGTAACTTTACAAGTAATTTTTATCCTTGGATAGACCCATTTCCAAACATCTTGGAAATTGTCTCAGAGTTCTTACCGTTCACAGTTGTACCTTGATCAGGTGGCAAAGGCGTAGGCGAGGAAAGAAAAGAAAAGTGAGGGTAGTCGTGGTGAGCCTTTGCGGTATTGCGGGAATGGTTGAAATGGAGTAAGTCAGTGTAAACGCAAGGGTAAACGCAGGGGTAAACGCAGGGGTAAACGCGGAGGGATTGTTCGGGCGAAAATCCTTGGACTCGCCGCAATAGCGCAGAGAGAACGGCGTGGTGAGACATAGCGATGGTGAGGGTGGGTGCGGTAACGGCGGGTGTGTATTGTTAGGGGTTGCGCATGGGGTTGGGGTTCGGTTGACTATGGGAGGGTCGGTGGCGCCGGTTGACAAGCCGCGCACACGGGATTCCAGGGAATGGGGGAAGGGCCAGGCGGGGTAGCGGTGAGACTGGCGCGGCTCTGGGGGGTGTGTAGTAGTAGTCAGACAGGGTGAAATCTGGGTCGCCCTGCACCGCGTGTGCCTCGCAAAACTCGGTCAAGTTTTCTGCACCTGCAGGTCGAACGTCGCCCCGCTCTATTGCTCTCCTTCTCTTTCTCCGATCCACCCGTCGGTTCACCCTCCGGTTTACCCTCCGGGCTACCTCTCGGTCCACCCACCCCTTCCACCTACTCTGCTCTTCCTCGTTTTCATCGTTCTGCCTTTTCAATTTGCGATACCCACTCCGCGTGTCGTTGTCTTCCTCTATTCTACTCCTCGCTCACTCGCTCTTTCTTTCTTTCTTTCTTTTTTTTCTCATTTTTTTCCTTTCTGCCGCGTTCTTTCTCTTCCTCGTTTCGCTTCGCTGATTCGCTTTCTCTCGGTTGGGGTTCTTATTTCTCGTTGGTTTCGCCGCTTCCTTCCCTCGGCGAGTCCATTCTCTCGGAGCCGGGACCGGCCCGGAAAAGCTCGGTGAAAGTCCGCCTAATGAGTTCCACCGGCACTCTTCGCCTTCTGCCATTTATCCGATAGTCTCGTTAGAATTTTCGAGCCCACTTCCCGATATCTGATCCTGGCAAGCGACTGGCTGTTACGCGAGGCTGGTAACCTACCGATTTTTGACTCGGATGAGTGGATCGCTAGTGGATCGATCATCCAAACCAGCTCGATTTTAGCTCGTCGCGTCGAAGTAAAAGTTATGCTTGGAAAGGTGGCCGGCAATTATAAACAGGCTAGTCTCGCGTGCTCTTTAGGCCGCGATGGAAAAACAGATCGATGAGAGAGCGCCGGTTAGTCCTTTTGTTTTCCCTACGAGATATCAATACGAGTGATAACATCGATCGTGGCCAAGCAAGCGCTGACGTCACCTCTAGTAAAAGCCGTGTAAATCAGCTGGGCGATCATATTTTACTCGCGTTTCGTATCTCTTTTCCGCCGCTGGAAATCGTCCATTGGCCACCCAGCAATAGTTCGTACACTCCGAACTTTGGCAAGCCGGGTATGCCCGAGACTTTCGAACGACTGTTCAATACTGACCGATTACTTACTTTGCTAACTTTTATTAAAACTCACCGTGAAACTTGCGCAACTCCCACTCCTGGCTCGAAAATAGATTTTGGCTTTGTCTTTGGGTCACGGAAACCGTTTCATTAGCAGTGTTACTCGCCGAAGTAAACCTGCCGGAAGCGGAACAACGTTTTTTCTCTCAGTTTTAGTTGTAACACGTGTGTTACGTAAATGCACATATTCGCCGCAGAACGGGAAGTTTCTCGAGGACTATTCGAGTCTGCTTGGACTATGAAATTGACTGTGAATTTACTCTACTCTCTCTCTCTCTCTCTCTCTTTCTCCCTCAAGCGTAAATCGACGCAAGGGAAAATTGGGAATTCGAAGGGAATCCGGAAGTGTGTTGAGATCGATCGATAGCGTAACGAACGCAAATAATTATCGAGCGCGAGGGTTCCAAGAGAATTTCTCGTGGAAATTCATTAGGTCGATAGGCCGAGGAAAAAAGGTGTTAAATATCGAGGATGGCCCAGGCCGAGGAGGGGCATTCGGTCCGCGAACTAGAACTCAGCCAAACAATTGATGGCTCTCAGTTATTTCGATGGATCGTTGCGCCTCCATCAAGCCTGTAGAGAGTGTAGAGTGTAGACTGTACACTCGCTCAATGGTGACTGCGAGAGTCAATCTCCGATCAATCTCATCACTTCGCAAAGTGCTTCCCTCCATATTCCCGGAATGACTGCTTAATTTTCGTCATTTCAAAATTGCGTTATCGATCACTGGACTCTCGGCCTAGTAATTATGTAAATAGCAAAACCCCTTCGATTTTTACCACCATCCTACCGTCCAACGATCTATCGCAAAACGTTCTTCCAACAGGTTTTCCTCGATAAAAACAACAAAAATTGGGGTAAATTGATTTAGGTGACGCGCGACACTATACTATGTAGCAATAGTAGCACACGTAGTAGCTTCGTTCTCGAACCAGCGATAAGTCTGTTTTGAGTGCGCTTCCAACCTAACTGTTACACGTGTATATATGTGAGTGTGGGAATACAGTATGCTCAGCGAGCGTCAGGAAAATTGGTCGGTAGAGCGAGGACAAAACGGTGAGGTACTCTCGAAAAATCGTGTCGCGCCGGGCAACTGGCTGAACAGGATATCGTGGACGTAATGCCACGCGGATGGCCGATAGCGTCGAGAAGAAGGGCGCATCGACAATCGGAGCATCGGGGACCCTCGGGTCGTTCGCTTAATACGCGCCGCGGCAGCTACGTGCCCTGAGAGCCGAACGGACCGATAAGAAAAGATTCCACGACTAGTTTCGATAGGTTTCGTGCGACTCTAGCCGAGTTCGAACTTGCCGAAGAGTAATCGATGTGCCGGTCGCGAATTCCGGCGACTCTCGTGGCCCTTACTTATAAGAGCGACCAAGCGCGGCAAGACAAAGAGATTGTTGTAAAGGGAAAGTAATAGCGAACTGCGTACGCGTGGATATATCGATTTTATCGAACTCGCTTGCCGTGGAAATTCTCAAAGGACTTTGTTCAAAATGGTTATAGCATTCTTCGATAACTTTTAGAACCCTTTGTACTTTTATTAATAAGCTGGACAATTCGAATGAAATTATTTTGCATCGATGATGTGTAGAGTTGAGCGAGGTTATGGTATCGCGAACGAATTAAGTCTTCTGCGTTCAAGAGGCGATAGAGGGAAGAGACATGAATTTATCGAGTCGAATGAAAGAAAAGTATAGTTAGTAGGAGAAAGAGGACCCTGGACGGTTCACCGCGTAGCATTTGTCTCTGGAGTACCGCTTGCTCGTCGCTGGTCTATACCGAACCATTAAAGCGAGCCTCGATAATCGGATAAAGTTTCGAGCGTGGTCTACTAGCATGCCTGCAAAATAGTGTTGCCGTGGATATATGTATCTGCTCGCACGGTGCTCGGCCAGCCGTTGTGCGCCGACCGCGCGGCCAGAGACCGAATGCCGATACGGCGCAATATTGCCTTAACGTTCGCCGCGGTGCAATGTGCGACTTCCGGAAACGCGATTAATGCTCGATCGGAATGAAACCCACAAATAGAATCGCTGTCGCGTAACAAAACAAAGGGCTTGACAATTTGTTTTGCAATAGGCTAAACACAGATTCAAATACAAATTTGAATTTGAATTCCTGATTGTGATTTAAATTCAAATTCAAGTTTAAATTTAGATTTCAATTGAAATGCGAGAACGAGAATAGACTTGATAAGTAATAAAAGAGACTGTAATAGTAATTTGAAGGTTTTTTGAACAATGTTGTAGAAATAAGGATCTAGATTTTGATCCAAAGATTCAAGCGAGAGGGTTAAGCAACATCGAAATGCAGCTGACAGCAGATCATTAAGGTGTAAATCGAGGGGATGCAAGAAAATATGATCCGGCATAGTGACCGAGAGCAATAATGGGCTCGTATAACTTCCTGCAAGAACACTTTCTCTCTCCCTCTTGCAACGAGTACACGACCGCGCGACATCGATGCGACTCTAATCACGCGTACCACTTACCCTATCGGGTCACTTGATGACAGCGCGATAAAAGCAACGCTTTCCGGTCTCGCGGCATCCATCTCGCGGAAACGGGAGCATTCCCTACCATCCATTCGCTCGCTTGGGACACGATGGTCCCGGCGATGTAATCACCCTAAGTGTACCAGCGTTTCTTCCAAAGATGCGAAGAGTCGCGTCACCGTGCATTGTCGTTCAGCGGAGTGAAAATTTGAGGGCCCATTTTCCTTGGTGCCCTCCGACTTTCCTTTTTTTTTTTACTCTTTCGTTTCTTCTCCCTCGCATTATTATTGCCTTCACCCGTTGCGAAAATCGACTCGAATCCGAATCATTTGGATCTCTAGCTCGTTCTAGGTCGCAATAGAATTATAGAATCTGTAGAGTTCGCCTTGTTATGCGATCTCCAGAAAAGAGGCACAGTAGGAAAGGACAGTAATAACGATCCTCTAAATTTCGTATTGGGACGGCTCAAAAGTTTTCCCGTTGTTGTAGGTGACAGAGCTTTGAGGATGGAGGATGGAGGACGGTATTGTGGAATCGCTTCGGAAAAGTGAGAAAATCGTCGAGAATATCGGACGAAATCCATTGTAGCTAAACCCATAATCGTAAAATTCATAGTAAATTTGTCAGAGGAACAAAAGCGAGGAATTTTCCACGCTGGTTCATTAGAAGTTGATTGAGCATTTTGAGTAGGCTCGGGAGGGGGAGGAAGAGAGCTCAATACTGTCGTGTCGATCGCAAATCTAATCTCAACTGGCCGCAGTATAATTCTCCGGCGGGCTTGACTTTCGAGCACCGATCCGCGTATTTCCGACGTTGAAGCCGGATGTGGCAGTGGCTTGCAAACCAAACAGTGGAGTACGCCAGGGTGGAGGATGGGGAAGGCGAGAGGGTAGTTGAGAACGAGGGGTAGAGTGGATAGGTAGGCAAAGAGGGATGGACCATTGGACGATGTGGAGAAACGCGGAGAAGCGCGGAGAGGTGTGGTGGTTCGGGAGAGAGGGTCGTAGGTATCGCATCGCATCGCATCGCAGGGTGTATGCACGGAGGAGGAGGAGGAGGAGGAGGAGGAGGAGGAGGAGATGGAGGAAGAAGAGGTGGTGGAGGTAGGGGGTAGGCCGCGGCGGGGGTCACGGAGTGCGCTGACCTACTGTTCCAGATTCGCCGAGCGCACAGCACGGCACAGGCAGGCTTTCCAAACTTCGTGTTCGTGGCGGAGCGAACCCAGAAACCCAGAACGCTGTGGCCCGCTCTCTCTTTGCCCTCCCGATGGTAGCCCCGCTGCTACCTTCGACTCGCGTCCAACCCCTTTCGGTTCCCGTGCGCCTCTGGCTTTCGCTCTTTCTCCCGTGGATTTAAACCTGAATCCTTTATCGCACGGACCGCGCGCACCCTGCCTGGCGCAGCCCGCTGTTTCGTTCCTCCTTTCGAACGATCACTCTCGCTCTCGAGGGCTTATTCGAGCGGCCTGTATCGATATCTACCGATTCACCGTCAGACCCACTACGGTTAGTGTAAAGGGCTTTGATGGCTTTGGGAAACGTCGATGGCTCTTGGGTATGTACTTGGCAATTAGAGACCAAGAGCAACGCGTAGGAGGAGTGCATATACCGTGCGGTCGGTGATGTCCTGCTCGAAGAACCAGTTGGAGCGTGCATATCGGATAAGATTTGGGGGAGACCTGGGTCTGGCGTGCATGCCGAAATTTATCGCGGTCGTTTAGAAGCGGACCGACTGTGTTACCTCGTTTCGTTCGCAAGGGCAATTAACACTGTTGGTATGGGATCGTTGAACCATCCCCGGCAGCCTCGCGACCCGCCAGATTCGATTCCACTCGCTTCGTTTATCCCATTCATCCCGATAATTCCTTCCCGACGCGACGATCCCATACTTGGGCCTATACGACTTCCAGCTGTCCCCGAATGGTTGCTTCTGTTTGGGTCGGCGGATTTTTTCCTCGCGGGTCCCGCGACCTTCTCCCACTATGTGAGAGGACAAAGGGAGAAAGAGTGGTGGAAAGAGCGCATGTACTCCATACGCGATATTTTCGACCCATTCCAGAGGTTCGAGCTGTTTTTACCTCCGTTTCGACCCCGCCGGTAACTCGATTTGAATAAATTTGAGGAAACTATGGGATTGTTGAGTCTCGATGAATTCAAACTGTATGTATCATCGATCGCAATACTGGGAATGGGCGCTGACCCGAAATCGATGGTGTGTCGCCGTCGGCACGGTTGCTTTATTTACTTCGCGGAGACGTTTACCTGCAGGAGGAATACGTTGTCACGTTAGTGCCGGCCTAGTAAACACGTCGAGCACGGGCAAAATGTAGTATACAAAGCGTTCGAGCGCTCCCTCCGCAAGGCGACGACCAACAACAAAAGCCCAGAGTCGACTTGGAGGCTTGCGGAATCAAAACAATACGTCGATCGCGGTACCCGGAGAATTTTGAAAATCATAACGGGTGTCTCGCGATATACTCGCGAGCTCTCCAGACTTGCGCGCTATTCCTCGACGACGATAGACGCGAGGATAAGTCTCGTGATTTTCGGAGTGCGGAAGACCAAGGGTTGGTTCGTCGACCAACTTGGCGTAATCCTGTAAAGTGGAAGAAGTCGGCGCGCGGTAGGCAAGCAGGCAGGCAGGGTGAAAGCCACGGAATTATTCGAACGAACGAACGAAGAGAAGCCGAGGATTCCAGGAGGACTAACGAAGAGCAATCGCGCCGGGTAGAGGGTGCAGCCGCGCAGGGCAAAAGGGTGAGTGAGACGCGAGCGATAAACCGTCGCAAACTGGGGGAAGAGAAAAAAAGATAGACTGGGCAACCTCCCACGTTGAAAAGAGCGAGGGAGACGGAGTGATCCCACGAGGGACGAAGAAACCCCGGGGGGGTGGAGGATCGCGCGAAAGCGGGACAAAGAGTGGTTTGAACGCGAACGATAACGGAAGAGGAGTTATCGTGGGATAGAAGAAGAAGAAGAGAGAGCGAAAGAGCACGAGAGAGTGCGAGATAGTGAGGCGCAGGATAGATAGAGAGAAACGAAGGGTGAGGCAGAAGCAGAGGGTTGCAGAGGAACGGGGGTTGCTCTCGCGGACGTGGGAGTACAGTAGACTCTGGTGAGGGTAGTCCGTAGGTGGTGGCAGGGTGTGCGCGCGCGATAGAGGGTGGCAGGGAGGCAAGGTGGCAGGCAGGCAAGCAGGCTGGCAGGCAGGCAAGCAAGCAGGCAAGCAAGTAAGCAAGCAAGCAAGCAAGCAAGCAAGCAAGCAAGCAAGCGAGCGAGCGAGTGAGTGAGCAAGTAGACAGGCAGGCAGAGAGGCATAGATCACCGGGGTGAAACGAGAGGGAGAAGATTCACTCGGTTGGTGGGGATAGTGGTGGTGGTAGAACGAGAGAGCGTAGTCGAGAGACCGTCCCGCTGTGGCCACGAGCTCCTCCGACGCTCGGGGAACGTAGGTAGTGTGCGTGAACTTCCGGTCGAGTGCGAAGCGGACAAGGGAGAACGTGGAAGTAGGAGAATACGAGCTTTCCGATTTCCCGGAGGCTCGTCGAGAAATCGTGCCGAGCGTAAAGCGTGAGCGCGGGCGCGGACGTGGACAGGAGCGCAAGTGCGACGGCGGGCGTGGGACCGTGATATCTACCGGACAGTGGACCGTAGAGAGCGAGCCGTGCGGACGAGAAGCGAGAAACGAGAAAAGCGAAGGCAACGAGTTCGGATTAGCGAAGTTGAACATCACTCGGGATCTCCAATCAACCCCGTATTGTCGTGGTATCGCACATTGCGTGTGTCGTATTGTGTCAAGTGCGAGAGTGCGCGGGTGCGTGTGTCTTTCCCTCTCTCCTTGCTCCTCTTTTTCTCCCCTCTTTTCCCTTTCTCTCACTCTCTCTCTCTGTCTTTTTCGTCCCTCTCTTCCCTCCCTCCCACCCCTTTGGTTTCTTTCGACTTTGCTCGTCGTGTGACTGGCAGAGGCCGTGGGTCCCGAGGGTCCCGAGTGTCCCGGAGTGTCCGCGAGTGACGTGCCGCTACTTCGGCGGTAGCTGGTACCCGTGGTCCTCCCTATTCGTTTTGGGAACAGTGACGGTCTGCCGCGAAGTGTTTGTTATGCGGCTGTGGTACAGTGGCGGTTGACGCGCCGCATTGGGATCGGTCGAAAGAAGCATTATCAGCGACATTAGCAGTGGGAGCAGCAACATTATTAGGATTAGTATCGTCGGCGACAGCATCGGCGGCAGCATCGGCGGCAGCAGCAGTAGCAGCAGCGGCGGCGGCGGCGGTAGCGGCAGCGGCGGCGGTGGTTGCGGCTGCGGCGTCGGCGTCGGCGTCGACGTCGGCGGCAGTAGTAAGGGGAGCAAGAGGAATAGTAGAGACTAGAGGTGCAGGAGGAGAACGTGGACGAGGCGGAGGGAGAAGAAGGAGGAGAACGTGGACGAGGCGGAGGGAGAAGAAGGAGGAGGAGGCGGCGGCGGCGGCGGGAGCGGGAGCGGAGACGGGGGTGGTGCGGGCAACGCGAGGGTGCCGGTGCGGGTGCTGGAGCCGCGGGCACGAGGCCGGCCTCGGGAACGGAATCGCGGCTGGACTCACGTTTGGACTTGGATTTGGATCTCGATCTCGATCTCGATCTCGATCCCAATTCGCATTGGAAAGCTCGCGTGGCTGGTGACTGGGTCTGTGACTGGGTTTGTGACTGCGTTGGTGTCGCGGTTCACAGTTGGCGGTCGAGTTGGAAGTGGAATTGGAAGTGGCGTTGGCAGTGGCGTTGGCAGTGCCGTTGGCAGTGGGGTTGCCAGTGGCGGCAAGCCGGCGATCGAGAGGTGCGTCTTCTGGTGCGCGCGAGTCGTCGGCGAGAGTGGTGCGTTTCGGGGTGCCGCGGCAAGAAGGACAGGAGAGAGGGTGCCTTGCAAGGGAGTAAAGACGAGGCCGGTGACAACGACGACCAAGAAGAAGGAGAGGAAGAGAGGTGGCGGCTGCGGCGGAAGGCGAGGAAGAAGAAAAGGAAGGTAGTGGCTGGTGGTGCGTTGCTTGCTCGTCGCCAGACGCCCGGCGACGTAGGTATACGCGCGGTGGTGGTGCTCGCGACAACGGACCAACGGGATCTCATCCTCCGTCCCTTCGCTCTCTCTCTCTCTCTCTCTTCTCTTTTCTCTCATACCTCACCCTATCAACCTTTCTCTCTCTCTCTCTCTCTCTCTCCCCCTCTCTCTTTCTCTGTCCATCGGTCTTTCGCGAGTGGGCGCGTTCTTTCACGCTCTTTCACGCTCTTTTACGCTCTTCGACCCTCCTACGACCCTCTTCGGGCACTCCGGCCGGCAAATACAGCGGTAGCGACGACAACGGTGCGTTCCAGCCCAAGGAGGTGCTGGCTGCTTTGGTGGTAGCCGCTTAAGAGAGACGGAGAGAGAGAGAGTCGTGTTGTTGGCGTGCCAAGGGTGGAAGTGCACGGGTTCGTAAGAAAGAACCACCAACAGCATTGTCATCGGAGGCAACGCTAACACCGAGTAGAAAAGAGTGCGAAGAGGAATAGAAGAAGAAGAAGAAGAAGAAGAAGAAGAAGAAGGAAAAGTAGACGACGGTGGAGTCAGTGAAGGAGGGTGAGTTGGTGGTGTGTGACCACCAAGGGAAGAAGAGCCAAAGGTGCTACGTGGTGTTTTTCTACTGGGAAGGGGTAGTGATCGCCGAGGAAAGGGAGCAGTCGAGTGTAGAGTGTGGTTTTTTTAAAGTGGTGCCTCGGCACGAAGAGGGGATCGCCAGCAGGGCAGAGGCTCGAACGCATGTAGGAACATGGCCGCATCCAGCCCCTGCCTCCCTCTAGAGGTGAGTCCAACGAAGCCGTGTCCTGGCTCGCTTTCCTTGCGATTCTTTTCTCGCTACCGGAAGGGAGAGTCGAAGCCAACCAGAGCCAACCAGTCAGCCAAAATTCCAGCTAACTGAGATAGCCGGCCACGAAAGCAGGCCTCGGCTTCACCATTTTTCTCCCTCCGCGGGAGGCAGGATTCGATGACTCGATCCTCGCCTCGTTAAAATCGACCCCGTCCTCGGTAACCTACCGCTCGGGTTACTTGACCTATTCAATGCGTCAAATGTCGATCCGTGGCGACGCGTCCCAATCGAACTCGACAGCCGATTGCATTTTCTCGGTGGTTCCCATTCGCCCGAGAATCGTACCGTAACGCGACAGGAATTGCCGGCCTCGTATACGTTCTGTATATATGCACAACGCTGTTTTACATCGTCCGCCGATCGAAGGCGAAAATTGTGCCATGAGCAATATGGTGCTCCACTCATTTGACTCGTATATTCCTTTCAAACCACAGCGCCGGTTGCTACGATCTATCCGGCCGTGATTCTCTTTCACTATTTCCCTCTCCACGTCATGTGAAAAACCGTCTTTCAGCGTCGTGGGCATCCGACGTCAGGCCGAGCTTCCCGAATCTCTCTTTCTCGCGCGATCCATTATTTCGCTTCCCTTAATCGCGCATCCTCATTTCGCCACGTATTCGGGCATACGAGACTCTTGAAAGGGGCCTTTACGGTCGAGCCGCGAGTAGTAGGGCACCGCAAGTTTTACCAGAACTTTTTTTCGTCGGTCCTCCGCGATGGCCCGGTTTATTTAGCCGTTGCTATCGGTCGCTTTCATCGCGTCCATCCATTGAATCTGGCCGGTATGGTAGTCCTCTCGCTACGAGCTACGAGTAAACGAGCTACAATCGAGAGAGTAGTTAAAGAGAAGAGCGCGATCCCCGAGGGGGTCTCGCGAATGCTACGCGAAAGGGTCTTTGGAGCGGTGAACTTTCTTGCAGGGCTTCCTCGCATTTGGCACGTTGCTTTTGCGGCTTTCGCGGCTCGCGAAGACGCGTGTAAGCACGAGATACTCGCTCAAAGTACTCACCAGTTAACATATCATTCTGATATCTCCTTCGCTATCTTTCCTTCCGCGATCCGTTCGTCGCGAGACGAGCTCGGCAATCAGTATCGATTAATACCGTCTAATGACGAGACTCTTCGAGAATAGTCAGCGTCTCTAACGAGCGGCTGTTTGTTTTTCTGGGAAAGATTAGTGAGCGAGGGGCTGAGCGAGCGAGTAACGAGCTTTCGTTTCGGAGCGCTTGATTACCAACTCGGAACGAGTACATCGCAGATTGAGAGGCAGACGCGCCTCTGCAAAGGAGGATAATCACCTACAATGGGAATATTTACTTCGGTCGGTCGCGATCGCGCTGATTGCATTCGCTTGGCGGTAGTCAATGCTTATCCAACAATTTGAACTTCTTTCTTCTCTTCTTTATCTTTTTTTTTTCCTCTCGTCTATTCTCCCCACCCCCCTCTCTCTCTCTCTCTTAATTCGGAGCATCCTATAAATCAGTCGGAATTGCCGATAAACACGGCCTAACTACTCCGCCCTCGAGTCAACTACGGAAATATTAGTCTTGGCGTACGGTGATCCGCAGTAGAATCATCTGCCGGTGGCCAGACAACTCGGTCACCACCCGGCTCCACTGCACTGTACGAACGTCTATCCGAGCGTCCAACACGCGAATGGGTTCTTTCGCCAGGTCAGAGAATTCTCTATTACCAGAGCGAGATTTCCTAGTCGGCACAATCACCCTGTGAGGTTCGCGTGGAAATGGAGCCCCAGGCGAAGCGTAGCTAGGTGCACTCATTGCTGACGATTCGTTAACAACTGGGCCGCGATGTTAATTTTACCCAGCCGTCACCTTCATTTTTCTCTCTCCCTCCGTTGCACCGAGCAGAATGCGAGAACCTCTCGTAAATATACCGCAGGGACGAAAGTGCAGCCTGTTGGCGATGCAATTCTGCGATTCCCATTGGTGTAGGTGCCTCTAATTTCGGGCTGCACGCGGCTCGAATTTATTTTCCACCGAGGGATTTATCGCTTTCATTAAAACCTCGGACAATCGTGGACATTGGGGCCGAGGAACGCGGCCACCTTGTTGAACGCGATCCGTGCTTGTCTTATCGAATGCACCAATTTTATTTCGCCCTTTTTTCCCACCTCGCAACTTATGCCCACAAACTCGGCGGACTCTTTCGAATGGGGGTCAACGACCCAAATCGGAAAGTCCGCGGTAAGGTTTGCCTCTGGTGAATTTATTATCCCTCAATCGCTTTCAATATCGGCAAGAACCAGCGACTATTGTTGTTTCCACTCTTACCAACGATTCTCTCTCTCTGACTCTTTTATTTTTTTCTCTATACACGTACATAATGTACGTACATGTACGTATACATGTGTATATAGATATAAAAAGAGGTCGAGTCATATTGATTGGGCGTCGTGATTTTAGGCAGCACTCGCTGAAAAATCTTCCAGAAACCTTACGAAGACGGTCAAAAACCACCAGTCGAGGCAATCGTTCGGGACAAAGTGCATCTTTTATTGGGTGGTCGACAAATTAAAGGGAGCGTCGTATGGTTTGCGATAGAGTTGAGCCGAGAGCGAGAAAGGGCTTCCGCGATGTAATTTTCTTGAGAGAGTGACCCGCGGCCATTCGACTGGAAGATCGACGGTTCTTAATATATCGGAATTTCACCTGCTAATACAATGTGTATCGCGCAAAGGCAGGCGTTACGTAACTGTCAATTAAATAATAGCCTGTTGGTGGCTCGTTTCGTTGGCTCCATTAATTGGAAACTAGCTCCTTCTGCTCCTTCTCTCTTCTCTTTCTTTTCTCTCCCTTCTAGGCCGGTACGCGATCGTTACAAATATTGGTCAATTAACGGCAAACACGTGCGATCGATCGGAAATTTCTCCTTTGGAGTGGAGCCTCTTAAATTATCCTGTATTTCGGGATCACTCCCCCTCTCTCCCTGGACTGGTTCGATTAAATTCCGATAAACTCAACCTAGTCGGAGTTTCGTCTTACTGCGGTTCATCCTGATCGATCGATCGTATCTGCTGCGAATCTGCTCGAATCTGCTCGAATCTGCTTTCCTCTCGATTCTAATGGCCACCGGAGAAATTGATATGTTCGAAATAGCTTATCAGAAATTCCCCATGCAATAAGCTATCGCACAGTCGAAACCGAAGAATAATCGAGGAGGTCAACGCTTAAAGAGTACTCGAGATAAAAGTGGCTGCAATTGAGTCGCAGAGCCGAATCAAGATGACCCGAATAGCTCGATAGAAACGATGCTGCGACGAACGAGGGAAGCAATTAAACTGGTGGATAGATAGTTTGGACTCTTTGGACTCCAAAGCGAGGTCCAGGTTCGAGAGGTCAGATACCGTGGTTTGCTCGAGAAGTGACTCGGTCTCGTTGGTCCGTCTTCTCGAAGGTTGGCAATCGTGGCTCGGGGTGAGCGCGCCACGTGTGAGGAGGCAAGAGGCGCGGGCGCGGGCGCGTTCTGGGCCACGGCTCAAAGTTGGCAGAACTGGCTCTGACGCCCGTGGGTTGGTTGACGATGTTCGTGGAATCGGCGCGGCGTCGCGACGCTCCTAGCTAGCTTTATTCCACCGATGCTTGCCACTCGCCTCGGAACAGGCTGGAAAAACTCTGGCTCGGGGCGAGTTGCACCCTCGAGAAAATGAAGATCCATAAAATTGGAAAGAGTGGGAGGAGGTGGAGGAGGAACGAGAAGACGGTGAAAGAGGGAGACAGACTCTCGGATTTAGGAGTGGGAGCGACCGAGGGGACGAAGAACCAACGAAGGGTCGAAAGGGCGGTATGAATGAACGATCAATAGATATATAGTTACCTGCCGTCAGGTATCTACCTTTCTCTCTATTTCCTCCCGAGACGCGAATCTTTGCGCTGGGTTTCACGTTTCGGATTCAACTACCATTCTTCACTTTCCCTTTCTCTTTCTTTAAGCCTCGTCCCAAGCTCCGATTCCAGGATTCAGGAAAATTGTGCCATTCGTGAGAGAAGAACTCTAGTAGCATGAGTTTTGTTAATTGTTTATTTTGTAAAGTGAGAAGCTCGGTTCTCATTGCCGTTTATGGCCAGTTTCGTCTTTTATTCCAAGTGGTGTTTCAGCGCTTTGTTTCTTCGTCTTCCTGTCGATGCTTCTAATCAAGCACGCAGGACGTGGCGCTGCATTCTTTATTGAGATTAGGAAAATTTATTCATCAAAGCGCGTTGAGTATGCGCTCGAGGGTTCGAGACGAACGTATTGCGATGGATCGGTAGGATTATTCGAAGAGGATGTGTACTCGATGGAAGCATTAACCCTGGTTTCGTCTATCGAAAACGTTATCCTAGGATTTTCGATACCACGGGTAAATCGATGCGCTTTTACCATGGTGTATCGCAAGCTTAACCAGTCGTTCATTTCGTATAGGAATTTCTGCATCAAGCTTCTCGGTCGATTATGAATAAATTTATTTATGATACTGTGCAACTTTTCCTTTTCCTTCTTATGTAAAAAATTCCAAAAGATGGATGTTGTGCAATAGTCATTGAATTTCCGAAGCAGAGGGGAGAAAAGCTTCGTCTAGGTATCGTGTAGGTATCTAGGAAAGCAAGAGAGCCGATAGTAGTTATCAGCAGTTCCGTAGATAAGGAATCTCGGTTCGGTCAGTTTGTTGCAAGCCAGGGGCGAATTTAATAATCTGGAAGGCGGCGCGCGAGCTTTCCTTTCCTTCCAGCCTACGGCAATCGAGTTGATCGATACGACGAAACTTTCTTTATGGACCGGAGAACGTGGCTACCCTTCGCTATGCCATGTCGTATCGTACCATGCTGTGCCGAGTCGACGCTTCTTCTCTCGCTCAATGCAAAAGTCTGAAAATATTTTTACCTCCAAGACCATTCGATTATTTATTATACCTCGACAAACGACATAGTTTTATCGGATATTTCCGTGACTCATACTTTGTTTAGCGGTGATAAAAACGGGGACTCCCTTGGGCCCAGGCAGGCCCGTAAGTTACCGTAGGGGCTACTTTTACACCCCCGACAGTATCGCCCTCCGATCAAGCTCACTTTTAATACCGTGACCACGGTTAATACCGTGCTTCATTTGATAATTAGCCGCACGCTGCCGCAAATTAAATGTACTCGGCGAGCCAACGTTCCCACCCCTTATTTCACCCTTGAACCTCTTCGTGACAACTAGACGCATCGCTAACGAGCGATACTTTCCACGGAATTTCCTCTCGAAACTCTTCTTAAACATTTCTCCATCCGAATCTCTCCTGGTAGCGGTTCGGGTCAATCGGGACATTTGCATGGAAGAGTGGCAAAGAGTCGCGAGTGCATGCCAGAATCTTTGAAAGTTTCCTCCACGATATTAGTTCGGTCAGCGGTGTGTCCGTGGTCCAAGATGCTATCGGGAAACTGCGGCGAGCAGAATTGCTGAACATGGTGAAGGAAAAAGTTGGCGATGATCTCGGAAGATCGTAGACTCTCTAGGAAATCTATTTTCGAAGGAGGAGCTTTGCGTACTTCCGTCCGTATACGGTCGCGTATGCACGCCGGAACCCATTACGGAATGAGTAGAAACGGGAAGCGGGCTTGAGTACACACCTGACGGAAATTCATTAGGTGATGGCTCCTGTGCGTTGCCCTGGGCGACCGCGAGCCAGTACAATTTGATAAACATGCTTCGCTAGCGGTGGACAGGGTGCGATTCGCACGTGCCACCATTAAGTATTAATCTCTACCCTTCGGTCGAACATCGATTCCTGAGTTAAGCTACCATAGATAGGAGACAAAGTAGATATATCCAGAAGCGTCATCAGCGGATTTAGTAGAGGAAAGTGGAAAAATCGCAATGAAATCGTTCAGACTGGGAATGTATTCGAGAATAGTCTCGCATTACCATCGGTGGTCGGTGTGGGGGGGTGTGGGTCGCATAAAGAGTGGCGCAGGGGCAAAAAGCGAAAAGCTTCCCGATGACCAATGGCGTTCGAATACTTGGCTCGGTCACCGCGTGGGTGTAAGAGATACCCGCGCCAGAGAGTAAAAGAGAGAAAGAGAAGGATAATGGAAGTATATGCGTAGATTGCTGCGTGTGTGCGTGCATATTCTGCGCACACGCTCGACTCTGCGTATATTCCTGCTCTCGTCCAGCCACCCCCTCCACCTCCGCTCGTTCTTGTGCCACCCTCCGTGACACACATAGACGGGGAGTCACCCTCTTTCCATCGTGCTCGCTCGTTCTTTCTTTTTCCTCCCTCGTTTTACTCGTCTTCCGCGCCCCTCCACCGCTTCGTTCGTTCGTTCTCCCTCGCTCTCGGGGTCTATTTTCCAGGCAGTGCTCAGCCTCGATCTCGTCGTCGCGTTAGTCGCTGGGCTCGCTTCTCCGTCTCTTTCTCTCCAACTCCCTCCTCCTTCTCTCCTCCTCTCCAGAGGAGAGTGCCCTCTCTTCCACCGGTCTGGCTCTATCCGCGCTCGTACCACTTGGCAAATGTTGGAGACGTCGAGTCGCCCCGGTTGACCTTACTATTGACAAGGGCGCCTTCCCTGATTTATTAAGGCACCGAGGCCGTAAGGAAATGAGCTGCTCGTCTCGCGATAAACGCTACCGTCCGCGCGTTCGCTCGTCCTGCGGCAGAGAAGACCGAGACTGCGTAAGCTCCTCATCCGCCCTTCTCTTCCCCTGGCACCGATATCCCACTGCCATTCCGGATCTTTTCGCCCTGAGTCACTCTCTCCGCCTGGTCGCGTAGCCTACAATTCCACGTTGGCTTCGCTATTGATGTTCCAATCAGGAGTGATGAATAGGCAAGGGAAAGTGGAAAGACGGATCGTTCGAAGGGGAAGGGAGAGGGGGACAGGAAGGATCAAACGATGCAGCGGGGAAAAGAACTCTCCTTCCGACTCTTTCATTCCACCTTCTACACTCTCAATTATTCCAGAAATATTGACCAAGACCGGAGGCTGACGTACCGGCAGTAGTTGACCGTAATAATGGGGGTGGGTTTTTACCCGTGGGCGAGCACTACCAACAGCCGATCGTCGCTAATGCAAAAACGCTGTTGTCGGAGCAGCGTGAACTAATAATCCGCTCGGTCCGAGTCCCTTGCTCTCGGTACGATAGGATGTCAGAGTTGGGGGGATACGACGAGAGAGTAGGGTGCCACACGTGCTGTGATACGTGTCGCGCGTACTAGGATACGAGGATACGAGTGTGCAAGTTGCTGACCGTAAGATGGTAGGACAGCGAGGCTGAAACCACTGTCTATGTACCATGGGCCGAATTCGGACTGAACTCGAGGTGAACCTAGGTTGTCCTACAGTCGTTGAAATACGGTTTTCCTCTAGGTTTCTCGTTTTATCGCATCGAAAAACGCCAGGATTAATAGGATCACCGGTTAAAGATGAAACTCTGATCCATTTTAGCCGAACATGCCATTTTCTTTTTACTCGAGGTACATAAATCAGACGTCAGATTAGAGAATTAGAAATTGAAATTTAACCTAGAGTTATCTACGTGCTATACGTGGGTTGGATAGAAATTGGATTTGGAAATAGTCAGAGTTGCACCGCTTTACCCTGTAGAATTTGGTTCGCTCGGTCATGGAAGAGAACGTGAACCGGGTCGAAGTTGCAGGGTCCCGCAGTTCCGATCTTCGACCGGGATGGAGGCATAGGTCATCGAAGCTCGAATAGAAGCTGCATCGCCTCGGGTGGAATGTTATAGTTCAAGGATTGCGGCCTGTCTTCGGCGAGTAGTACTGCCATCTGTCCAGTGGGGACAGACCGGTCGAGAACGATAGACGGAGAGAGAGAGAGAGAGAGAGAGAAAGGGGTAGAAGCTTGAGAATTTATCGCGTAACAATAACGCGTAACTATTAATAACCAGGATGGTCCGAGGTCCGAAAGGACAGAGTGGGCGTGCTTGCGTCAGACGAGGATGCTCC
The DNA here is from genome assembly GCA_963989405.1 of Trypoxylon attenuatum. NCBI lineage: Eukaryota > Metazoa > Arthropoda > Insecta > Hymenoptera > Crabronidae > Trypoxylon > Trypoxylon attenuatum. The sequence goes on from OZ022495.1 coordinate 3,083,766, forward strand.
TCGAGCCATTCGGACTGTCTTTCGGATTGTCGGTGACTGGTTAGCCACGTGGAATTAATACGGTTGTTCCTTCGAACGAGGAAACTCGCTCGAAACAACTACCCCTCCCCGGCGATACTATTCACTATTCGCCTATCGCAACTCGACGATTCGCTTCGCTCTTCTTCGTCTTCATTGAATAATGATCCCCGCGCAAATTTACCGAACTTTGCGATATGTAAGCTATTTTTCCCCGCGAGGCCCTTGTAAGGCTTAATCTACTCTGCTCCATTTTTTCAAGCAGGCCTCCGTAAGCATCTCGAGGGGTTTCCCCAAACGAATCGGGATTTCGTCGCCGATCTATATTAATTTCTCGCATCAATCGTACACGTGCTTTTGCCGCTTGGTCAAGCGTTCGAAACTCGCGCTTTAGATCGAAAGATCGGAGTTCGCATTTGGCGCTTTGTAACAAAGCGAGGATACGCGAAAACCGTCGAATTAAGGGCGTGTGCCAAATCCACGTATCGAAGTACGAATTCACCGGCGACTAGGGGTAGTGCACGCATGGTTGGATCAGAGATCGAAACAGGGGTGGGTTTCGTAAGAGATAGAGGTGCTGGTCACGGTGGCACGAGTTGGCACTGGCCACTAGAATATCTCAGGTCAGCGCAGTCACGCATCGGCCAGTCAACTTAGTTAACCCCAGCAAAGATTCTGGCATCGTGTCCTAGTCGAGGCAATTCCACGATCGCAGTTTCCTTAATGCGTTTGCCTCAAGCGACAGGATTCTTCCTTCGAGTCGAACTCGTTCGCTCTCAAGCCATTCGCGGAATTGATGGCGTCACGCTATTGTCATGCCTGCGAGCGCCAGTTATTAAAGCCAGAGAATTTTCTTTCTCGCCCTTCTATGTCGCTCTCCTCTGTCGCCGATTCCCGGAGGATTTGTGGACCAGCGCCAACTGGTACTTACGCGAACACTTGTGCGAGCCGCGGGAGGAGCGGGAGATAAAAGGAATCTCGGAATGCTGCGGATAACTGATAACCTGGCGCAGCTCTCTTTCTTCCTCTCTCTCTCTCTCTCGCTCTATCCTCTGGCGAGGTTTTGTCTAGCCCAAGGTCGTGCCGGATGCGAATCGATCAGCGACAGCTACACTTTTCCACCGGCCATTTTAATCACTCGGATCTCCTCCGGGTGCTTGTCATCTACAGGAGAGTCGCTTGATTCCGCTTTCTTCTCGTCCTCTTCTCCTTTCCGATACCGTTGACGTTGACTGGCCCTTGTCACTCGCTCTAAACGCGTATAGCGCACGAGAGGAAGATCGGCAAGGAGTTGGCACGCTCAATACACTACCCCCCACGATTATTCCTCGCGTATGGAATTCTTGGAAGCGTGCATGGCCCAATTAGCGGATCGCATTCTGCGAATCGTCAGTCAATCTATTCCCACGATCAATGGAGAAGGGGCTTCCTGGAAAGGTTCTTTCACCGTCGCGTGTATCGCTCATTCATGGAACCCCGAAACCCTGTGCCACTTGGTCTTCCAAGAAGAATTAACCAGTGGGTTTTTCTAATACACTTTCTGACTCATCGACAATCTTATTTCTCTGATTCACCAGATATGAAATGTTCGCGTGAGAAACGAGATCCTCGAATATCAGAATTACTGTCCTCGAAATTGTCTCGCGTACTTAAAGAAAGATATTGCAGACTTTTAGGCAATGGTCGTAGAGACTTCGTCCCCTTCGACTTCCCCGGAGAAAGACCGCGATTTGAGAGCTTGCCAACCTCGAGACTCTCGGTCCATCTCGTTCCTCTCCTGTCGCTCGCAGTCGGTCACAGTCTCTCACAGTCGCTCGTCTTGCCATCCTCGAACTAGGTTACAGTCATAGTCAACTCCCAAGCCCCGGACAAAAGTGAGAAATGAAGTCCTCGGGCAAGAGTACCGAGCATAATCGTGATTAGAACTATTTCTATCATTTTTTTCTTCTTCTTCTTCTTCTCCCTCTTTTGAGAAGTCGTTTTGGGGCGAGCATGCTCCGATTTTCTCAATGAGAATTTCTCTGGGCGAGTGCTCGCAAATATTTGCTTACCGATATTTGCGCTCGAATTTCGAATGGTGCAGCTGACTGACCAATTGGCCATTTCGATCCAGAGGGTATCCGTGAAAAATCGATCAACCGGGTTCGGTCAAACGCACGCTAGACCGCAGACGGAATTGATTACGCTTTCGTGCTTCGTTTGGTTCCTCGCCCACTACATTTTTAGCGCCCGGTGAATAAATAAGCGAGAAATCGAAACTTTGAAACCTGAATTTATCTTTCGATCGACAAACCTTTCTCGTATATTTCCTACCAAATACATATTTATTCTCTCTCAAATTCGAGTGTATAACGTTTCAGAAATTACAGGAAGTTTCTCGAAGAATTTCATCGCGAACATTGAATTGAACGAGGATAAGAGATAATGCGGATTACCATGGATACGAAGTTAAGAGTGCCGCATGAAATTCGTAATGGGTTAGTGGCATGCTCAGGCACGAAATTTCGAGAACTATCTCCTCTTTCGGGGTGAAGCTTGTTCTCGGGTGTAACGCGCTTGCGGTCAAACTCTCTGGTTCCTTGCCGTCCAACGAGCTCCCATTTCCACGCTTCTCGGCAAACTATCGACTTCCGGTGACCGCGTACCCCTTTTTCGTGATAATCTCACGACGCACGAGCTGGCTGCTTGTTGCAGTGGTGTCGACAAAGCGACTCGATTGGAACGAGCCCCTCGTCGACGAACTTGAACCGGATTCGCGACAACGGAACCGCGTGTGCAATTCTCCTGTGATCCCTGCGAAAGCAAATCGTACATACAACCCATGTACCTCACATATATACATATACTCACCCTGTATATCTCCCTGACTGTGTCACATTTCACCCCTCGAAATCTGTCTTGAGTCTTGCACGAGCTCCTGGGATATCCAGGATTAGCTAGATTTCCCACTACGTTGCCACCACGAATTTGGCAATTTGCACAGGTTCAATTAGCCGAGTAGAAATGAAATTCTCGAGTAAAAATGATCGGTGCGTTTAATTAAGTCGATTATAAATTATTGCATTCAGTTTCGTCAATTGTTTGGTTAATTGTTTCTCGGTTGAGAATCACAGAAAGGGAAAAGACTATGACGAAATTCAGGGTTAAAGTTGGCGATGGGGAGGATCACACCCGCATGTACGCAATTGTTGCACGAGGGGGTTGCTGACGTAACGCTTGCGTTTCTGAGGCAAATGGACTGGCAAGCAATTTTACGTGGATACGTAGGTGGCTCTTACGCATCGTTCAGATACTTTAACCGAAAGATGGGATTATTAGTGACATATAAAGTTCATCTTGAAACTTATAACCCATGGTGCTCTAATTGCATCGGTCTTTAATCCTTCCGGGTCTCTCGCTCTTCTAGCGTAGCTGGAATTCAAACCAGTCGCTGGAGCCTTTGTTCCTTGATTCTGGAGGTGCCATAATTTCGAAAGTTTCCCAAGATAAGAGTCGGTCGCGCTGCTACGAGTGATAAGGGAGCGAGAGAGAGAGAGAGAGAGAAGTCGAGGAAAGAGTCGACGAAGAGCGGTTATTATCGGCGATATTTTAATGCAGCCGGGACCTCGATTTCCTGGATCAATTGGGCTTCTGAGTCTGGTGGATTCAATTAGAATCCGAAGACATCTCGATAGGACACTTTCAGTTTCTAATTCGAGCTTGAGACTCGAACTTTTTCAACCTAAGGATTCGAGTACAATTCGATCTATCTATCGCTTCTTTCACAAAACACCAGTGATTTATACAAATCAGCAGCGATTCAAATTCAATTTGATCGTCAATCTTTCCTTCTCAGCCGGATATCGATCTCTAGGCGAGCTAATAAATCGCGTCTAACGAGTCTGCGAATTTTGATTTTGGAGTTTCGCCGAAGTTACCCAGCGAGAATTCGAAGGGGGCGGCGAAATGGGATCGCCGGTGGGTTATAGTCGCCGATGGTATTCCGATGGAAAGGATTCGGAATGAGCGAGAAGGGGTTGAAGTGGAAAATTGCATTTCTAGTGGCTCGAGGGCGCGAGAAAGAGAGAGAAAGAGAGAGAAAGAAGGGTGTGGAAGTAGGAAGGGAGCATAAGTGAAGTTTTGAAAGGTTTGTCGATCAAGATCAATCAGCCGGAGCATGAAAGATGCTTCGGCAATAGCTGCTCCCGGTGTTCTTAACCGCGTGTCACGTTGGAGTGTCGATAATGCTTCAAGCCGGGCCTCCGTCTCACAGCTGACTTCACGCTTCTGCACTTCAATCTGGCCTTGGCACACCGAGAAAGACCCGGTGCTCGTCTCTCATCCTATAAAACGCTTCTTGCAATTAATTAACACCATCCCATTGAAATCGTTCTCTTGTGAAATTTTCTAGAATTTTTCTAAAATCTTCTTCGATAAATTTCGGGGGAAACGATCTCTTGGAGGGTAGAAATACGAATGCATTAGAATACATACGTGAGATACAAGGTTCATGCGAGCCAAAAGAGACGATTAATTCCAAAAAGATAGAAATCTTTCGCGGCTTCCTTTCTCCTCGTCTCTTTTCTCCTTAGCTAATTTATTGCCGAGCTTGCGATCCGCTCGTCAAGCACGTCGCGCTTCTCGCTCGCTTCTCTCTCGCGTTCTACGTGGCCCACTTGCATTTTCAACGATCGCGTCCCGTCCGCACAATCGATATATGTGTACACACGGCTTCGTGGCCAGCACTCTTTCTAGAGTTCCGCTCCTTCTCTCGAGATCGTTCTCCTCGTTGCACTCATCTTCTAATCGCGCCAATATTACCTATATACCTAAAACAGATAGCGGATGATTCATCTCGACGCAATCTTCTCTCGCTGTCCAACATAAACAAATTTCTGGTCTAGGAAAAAAGAATCTTTTTCCATTTTGAAATCCTAAAAAAAGGTCGCGAAACAATGGTGAGATATTGATATATGTATGTAAACCCGAGGAAGAATTATGAGTTGCAACGGGTTAATCCGAAATCCTGGGTGTTGGTTCCTTTCGCGGAGGCGGCTACATAATTAATTGAGAGCTGGATTCTCATTTGGATTCTCGTTTGGTCGATCGCAAGGACCGCATGATGGGTTGCGAGCGCACTATTCAGTACGCGCCACGGTGCATTTGGATCGTACTCCGTGGCCCTGGCTACGTAGCTCGACCTAAATATACGCACTGGTCACGAGAGAGAGAGAGAGAGAGAGTGAGGTACTGAGAGGAACCGAGAAGAGAAGAGAGTAGCGTCAGCCCACCCACACCCACACGAAGATGCCCGGCAAACGAGGAGGCAAAGCAGAGCTGGAGGGTGGAAAGTGGTGGTTGGTTGGTTCGCGGGAACCAACGTTCGCAAAGTCGGATCGAAAGAGACTGCGGACACATGTGTCTCTCGTGGCACACGTATCCCTGGAATCTGATCCGCAGAGACACATTTGGAAGAAAACCTTCGAAATAAAGGGGGTGGGGAATAGGAAAAAGCTTGGGAGGAAGGAAAATTGGTGACACGTGCAAAAGCATACGGTAACCAGGAAAAATTCCTATCCATTGCCAAATATCATTCTTTTGGCTCGAAAAGTCAACCCTAATTTTTCCTGGATCCTCTTCCTCCCTTCCACGCCTCAAAACTCTACTATTCTCCAGTGAGACAATGGAATGACACAATGAGAAGCACAGAAAGAAAGATAATTACCCTTGGAAAATTCTGACCACGGTCCAAGAAAAGAATCCCTAATTCCGCGAGCTTTTACCCCTTAGAATCTTAATCACTTTCATCGGACTGCGTCTCATTTTGTTTACCCCTCTGGGTCGGAGAAGAGTTTGCAGTCCTTTCGACGGGTGATGGTAGCGATGGTATCCAAGTATCCAGCGATCAGGTGTCGGCCCGAGGAGTTTCCTCTCCGTCGTGGTTGTCATGATTGTCGTAGTCGTGCTGACGTCACTGCTCAAAATGGCGATGAGGTGACGTCACGGGCAGGAGCAGCACCCCTCTCCGTGTAGTAGCTGGGAGAGCTCGAGGCATCGCGCGCCACGCCACGTCGCGACGACGCGTCGTGCCGTGCCGTGCCGCGTCCAAAGGGGGTTGCGTTCCTCTTGGATCTCTCTACCACTGGTTCTTCGCGCCAGAATCCCGAGTGTAGTCTTCGGAATCGTGCGGTGCATCTTTCCATTCGGTTTCTTCGAGAAAGAGATAGAGGCGAAAGATTCTGGGAGCCGATTTCCCTTGAAATCGTGGGTGTAAAACGGTTGTTGGTGCCCACGCGGTCTCTCGGATAATGCGCGCCCATTGGCTTATAAAGTTACGCAGAGGACGCACCCTTAACAGTGAGATCCGAGCCGTCGCTCGCAGTGGAGCATGCTGCGACTCTTTGCCCGTCTCCTCGGCCTTCTTCGCTCGTTGCTGATTGCCGTGTGGAAGCGGACCCCCCCTCGAGAGGGAAGAAAATGGTGGGTAAGAGAAGCATTATCGCGATACAATCTCTTTGAGAGAGAGAATGGTAAAAGGGTGGACCGAGAGAGGAACGCGATCGGTGAACGAGGACGAGCTGGTGGTAGTATGTACCGCGCGCTTTGGAGGGGTTGCAAAAGGAGAGGGTCAGCTGTGCGCACGTGGTGCAGAGAGTGGATGGTGCGCGATGGTACCCGATGGTGCGCCCGCGCGATCGAGATCCTCCTGGGGGAGATCAGCAGCGGCGCACTCTGCAAATCATTCTTTCTCCGACGATCGTTGTCTGCCTACACTTTTCATGAGATTCTCTCGTGACACAACTTTTCTATTTATCCCCTGTGTCCTAGCTCCGAAGTCATTCGATATGTACCATAGGCCTGATGAGATAAATTGTATGATATTGAGAGGATCTCCAGCTTGGAGAAACTTTTTAAATTATTACCACTAGAGCCTCCTGCTTCCCGAAACGGTAATCAATGTAGCTAAGAACGTGCAATGACGTTAGTTGTGGAGCTAATTCTGGTTTTCGGTGTAAAAAAGCTTCTTCGTATCGGTTAGTTGCGATCTTCATAATACTACATTATCCAGCTTGAATGCCTTGGGGTCTATTATGGGATCCGGTTGCTCCTCATGGGATTTTGGAATAGTCGCGAATCGGCTTTTAATCAGATTCGCCGGGAAGTTAACGAGGGAGTCTGGAGTTTCGCATTGATTCGCGAACTGCAGGCGTGCGCCAATGCCGGCTTGCTAGCGAAGCCTCTCTCTCTCTCTCTCTCCCTCTCTCTCGCTTCTCGTCTCTGTCGTCTCTCCCTTAGTATGTCATCTCTCTCTCTCGCTTTTTCTCCGCCTCTCTGCGCTTTTGGCCAAGGATCATTTTCGTCGGTTGATGATTTCTCTCGTAATGACGCTTGCAGAGAAACCCGGTCATCCTCTGAATAGCTTCGCCAACCCTCTGAATTTTGGCCGGCATCCTCTGCCAATTCTCTCATCCTACCGAATCTCGCGCTCTTCGGCAGAGATATCAGTCTAGCTGTTTTGTTTTTACCCTCATCCACTCTGTACTCTGATTCCTATCTCGATTCCCATTTCTATTTATCTCTATCTCTATCTTCATCTCTATGTCCATCTCTATTTCCACCTTCACCCCGACCTCTTCACTCGTTTTTCTCTCTCCCCTTTTCCCTTATCTTCTTTCCAAATGACTATTTCTCGCTGGCCAAGGCGTACACCTTTGCCTCCAGTGGTTGTGTTAGCCGTGCAAACCTCGCGGAACGAGAAGCTCAGCTGCGGCCTCGTACGCCTGCGCCGATTGTTGCGGCACCGTTTCGTCGTCTTATGGCCTTTTCCTACGATAACGGTCTAGTTTTTCGCGTGCACACGACACTTTACAGCTGGAGCCAGCGATCGTACTGTTTGTGTTAACCTCTTGAAACCTACCATAGAATCGTTACGAGCTTGCATTCAGCGGAATTGCCATTCATACGATGTATTAATTATTGTCGATGGATTATGTATACTTGAGGAGCATATATGTGAATCAGCTAGCTGATCGCATACCAGTTTTCGCGTTCCGTCGATTGAATCGAGCTGGCAGTAATAATTGAGCGAACTCGACGTAACACAGGATAAGGATAGCTCGCGTCTCTCTTACTCTCTCTCTCTCTCTCTCTCTCTCTCTCTCTCTCTCTCTCTCTATCTCTCTATCTTGCGTCTGCCTCGGAAAGGACGCGCCGTCGAGCACGATTTTAATATCGATTTTACGAAAGATATTAATAACTGTTTGGAAGTATCGTCGATAACTGGCGAGCCATAATAAACTTTTAAGTACCGCCCCAGTTGTTGTCTGTAGACACTAATCTCTATGCTTCGCGATCGATGGAGGGGAGCTTGACTACTAGTAGAGATACAATCCAAACTATCCAGTAGAACCAAACAAATACAAATGTCACCTCGAATAATTAGCACATCCCCAATGTCGATCTTGCATTAGCAAAATTCTTCTCCGATCGAACGTAAGTCCGAAATCGCGGAGTCACATGGTGGAATTAGTATTGAATTTCGCGGTTAATTTCACGAGCCTCGCGTGGCTCGCCAAAGTGCACGTGGGCTGGAGGATCGCGGTTATATAACGGGTTTCCAACGATCAAAGTCCGCAAGACCTAGCTTCGGGTACCCTTGAAACCGACTCACCATCCGGCTTGACTTTGATCCAGCCTCGACGGTGTAGAAAACTCGAGAGTGCAGATTGGTTCAGCGGGAATCGCGGACATAAGCGAATTTTGATCGAACAGTAGCCGCCGAGTGCATGCTCCAGCAGGAAGACGCGAGTACTCGACGACTTTATTTGATTGATCCGCAAGATTCCATCCATCCTGGATTAGCGACTTGAACCAGTGGGTCGGGCGAATTTTTAAGACGTCCAATATTTCACTATTTCGGTCAAGGATCGTTATTTTAAGTATCGTTTTTTAAGATTTATCAAACAGGGTCAGAGACTTTTGTCAGAGAATTATAAAGTCGCTCGACCAATGAGAGGATCGTGAAAAAGTAGGAATTCGTTGTAGAAATTGAATAGAATTCCGAGATGATATTTCATTGGTTAGTTCGGTGATCCAGTCGATCGAGCGAAACTTGCAGGCGAAGAGGAATCGTGAATATTCAGGGATGATAGTGCAGTGACGGTATAGAAGCTAGAGGGACGAGTCTCTCGGTATTAATTACCATCGGCAAAAAACACGGACGCCCAGCGACACGGGCATTTGGCACGGAACTCCTGCCACTCGATCGTCAGTCCGTAACCGAGAAAAAGTTCGCGGCTGATGTTGGGGCTGGTGTTAGGGCTGCAGCTTGCATAAATCGCGATTAGCCTTGCGCTAGGACATAATTGCCCGTTTTTCCTCCTCCATACCTCTCATTCTCTCTCTCTCTTTTTCTCTCGTCAGACTAATTTTTACCTCTATTACTAATCAACCGTATTCAATCTTACCGAATTTTGAGTTTCCATGCGGAAAAGCGGAATCGAAGACGATGCATCGAGAAATGCATGAATCTTTTTTTTTTCTATCCTGGACTGGGCAATAGGTTGCACCTGTTGCCGAGGATAAGAATTGGCGAAGCGGAGCAACTGAATTCTTCCATTATGTATATTAGTTTGCTTGCTCGTCGACAGTGTCCTTGCCTTTTGCTAGCTTGCGGCGCATTACGCGCACCGACTCATTTTCGAGAGTAGCCACTATCGATCTTTCCATTACGGAACAAGCTCCGTCAATTATTCCCATTTCGCGTTTTAATAATTCAAACGCGGCCCGGACGGGTAGCAATCCGTCCACAGATATCTCTTGCTGATTGCTGTTGTCCGAATGGGCGATGGTCGATTCCAAGGAGGGGGAGAAAGATCCTCGTTCGATATAGCGATCGATAATTCCAAATTTTCATTTGGCACCCATCGCAATTGGAACTGGCAATTAATGGAAAGAAGTCAATTATTAGGCGATAGAATCGAACGAAGAAGTGGAAACAGAGTGGGTGGGCAAGCTCATTGTCGCCAGCCTAATTTCATTGTCGCGCCGAGTGCAAAGAGAACAATTATAACGGTGACCGTAACAATAATGGTGTTAGGCGTTATTGCGACACGAGGCAGTCGTTTGATAATGGTGCGTTAATGCGTTTCGCGTGTAGGAGGTCGTCGTTCGACGGTTTCCGACTCTTATCGAACGATATACATATTATGCTTCTACCACTGATAATGGGCCTTATATCGAACTCAGCGGGCGTCGAATTCAATTATTATTAATTATCACCTACCGTTGAAGAATAGTTTTTCTCAGGGAAACTTTGGAATTCAAGCTCCCTCGGTCGAGCGACCTCGCGAAATTCTCGCGAAACTCCGATAATCGCGTGACCTCTTTCCACAATTACGCTCGAGCAAATTGTTACTCGGAACTACGATATTAGAGCCAACAATACTCGCATTATGCGTGGTGAAGTTTGGCAGGCGCGAGTTAGTCGGGGCACAAACTATCGGCGGAAGTAGCGTTGAATCGAAACAGGGTCATTGGGGAAAAAGGAGATTGTCACCGATGGGGGAGGGGTAGAGAACGACCAATGCGAAAACGGCGACTGGAAATTGCGAGCAAAATTGACGAGTATTAATCTACACGGTGAGGGAAGCCCGTTACTTTTTCGAGAGGAAAATTCTCCCGAGTGGCAGCTACCCCGGTACCGTCTAGAGTGCTCTGCAAAGCTTTTAGACCACAGTGGTTCTTCTAGTTTCCTCAACGTTAACGATACTATTGCAAAACGCGTAACTTGGAAAATCTGCTTTACGCCAATTCCAAGATATCCATGCTTAAATATCGAACGTATTGGTAACTGTGTACATATATCGCTCGATCCAGTAACGATGAATTTTTTTTTTAAATTTCACTCATTAATTGTTTTGGCAACCGTGATCGAGGGCGCAGCCTAATTGCGCGAAACTAGTTCACTCGCGGAGAGAGATCGATAAGAGAGGCCTCGCGTACACACTCGAGAACTCGAGAAAATGTAGAATTCCGTGGAATCGTTCGTCATCAAGGAAAAAGTCCCACGGAGATGTACCGGTGGACTTTGTTCGCCCACGCGAGTTTCTACCCCCACGAAATCAAGCGTCCTCAGGCGGGGAAACGCATTTCGCGAGAGTTTCGAGTCTCCGCGATGCTCTGCGAGTCTCGAGAATCACAGGCTCGAGGTATCATTCGCTAGGATTTGCCAAGGGGTTGCGAGTGAGGGGTTGAGGCCACTGCGGCGAGTGAAAAACTTCGGCTGCATGCCAGTCGTCGAGGTTTTCCTCGCGCTGCTGTCGCAGCTGAAGCAATGCGGCTTACCCACTCCGCTCGTTGCGATTTTTTCGCACCCTGATGGATTTCGTCATCCCTCTGACAATGAATCCCGATCTACACTTATCTCTGTCTCTCTTTCGACAAAGGATTCCAGTACTTCAACAATTCGCATGCAATTAACAGTCACCGATGATGCATCTAGATTTCTGTTAATGCATTTTAATGCACATTTCTAACGATAAACGATCCACTGCAAATTAGCGACTACATATTTAGTGGGAAAGATTGTTGTATGCGCTGTGGATGCTAAATTATGTCAAGCGTATGCTCGTCTGGTTTCCCGAGCGAGTTTCGGTTTTCCATCTCGGAATTATTACTCGAGCAAGCGTCGAATGCAAATGAACTCCGATAAGGAGAAGAAGATTCAATCCAAACGAGGCGAAGCAGCAGCAAAGGGTCACAGTGAACGAAAGAGAGACAGAGACAAAGGTCTCTGTCGCTTAAATCGGGCATTATTCGATTATGCTCGTTATAAAATGAGAGATATCGAGGCCTCGAGTCCTGGTGCGCTCAAAAGAATCTCGAGAGCACTTGGCGGAGTTTCCTAGGAACATTTCATCGATCAAGGATATATTCACAACGTGGCCTCATTGTGCAAATTCTCCCGATGGATTTTTTCTTCCAAACGAACCTAAATCAAGAGTCTACTACATATTACTCTCGTTACAAGTTGTCTATGCCTTTTTAAGCGAGAATATTTTCCGATGAATTTCCCAGTTGGAAAATTGACCAGGAAAATTCCGACAAATCCTCTTTAGACAAAATTCGACAGATTCTTCTCATAGCGAAGAAGAAGAAGAAGGAGAAGCTCGTGCTTTAAAGGGACAGAGAGATATTATGAATTATTGCATTAACAGGTGCCCTGATTGCTTCACAGTCTCTCGTATCTTCGTTGGACGATGCAAAAGTCTCGAGTAATGCAGTTAATTAAAGAGCGTACGCGCATTAGCTGTGACCTACCGCTCGTTAACGTGCGCTTTCGCGAAACACCCTTCCGAGTCCGGCTCTTGGTTCTGGCTTTCTCTTCTGGTTCTCGCTTCCGTGCGAGAGGAACCGTTTTCTTCGGCGACTAAGGCATTCCTGACGATCGGTCCACGACACCCGCGTACACATACACACTCTCACAGGTATACGGGAGTACGATTAAGTGCGGCGCGCCGGAAAGAGAGCGGATCGAACCACTCGAGAGTTGAATAGGGAAAAATGAATGCTAACGCCGAGCTTGATTGCGAGCAATGAACCCGGCCGCCCGAAGAATCACGTACTCCCGTATTGCCCGACCACGTACGGTCACATTCTACTGGCCCCTGGCACTCGCCGTTCGAACGTGTTGCTGTCCAGGCCATCACGGATTTTTCTAACGTTACTTTTGCGAAAGGTATACGATGATAATCGCACAAAAGGGATGATATATACATTATTGATATAAGATCGATGAAGCAATATACAGAGAACCTACGTGAAATTTTTGACAAGGTTGAATAAACTTTGAAGAATGCATCGAAAGGTGTATGAAAATAAGGGTGCATCGAATTTCACTAACCAGTTTCGCCTTGGTTTTACAGGTTCGCAGCGCAAGAGGCGGCACAAAGGGACCCTGGATACGCGAGTCAGTACAGGAGAAGGCCGCGGTTGGCCGGACTGAGTGGTCTCGGTGACTGGACTAGCTCTAGAGGGGAGGTAAGAGGCAGCCAGTGAACCAGGCCGAGCTTAGAAAAGCTTCGTCTGAGATCGTCGTTAATTGCGAGTTCTCGCGATTCCTCTTAGCGTGCCGCTCACCCCGAGACCTCTCCTCCTTTTGCCTCCTCCTCACTTTCGATCCACCCTCCGTAACCCTCTACAACCCTTTCTCAGTGACCCACTCGACGCGTGAGATTCTTCTTCCGCTCTTTACCTACGATCCTCTACGATCCTCTACGATCCTCTCTCCATAGAAATGGATCTACTCGATCGCTTCTCTCGCCTCGGTTTTACGATGAAAATGATAGAAATTTGGGAAATGGGGAAAACTAGAATTATTTGGATATTTTCTTTGCGTACGACAGGTGGACATGGCGCCAGGCCGGGATCAGGGTGGTGGGGCGGGCGGGGCGGGGGGAGGCGGGACGAAGGGACCTTCGTCGCTGTTCATCCTGTCGGAGGATAACTGCATAAGGAAGCACACTCGTTTTATAATCGAGTGGCCGCCCTTCGAGTACGCCGTCCTGCTCACCATCATCGCCAATTGCGTGGTACTCGCCCTCGAGGAGCATCTGCCGAAGCAAGACAAGACCGTACTCGCGCAGAAGCTCGAGGCCACGGAGATTTACTTCCTCGGGATCTTCTGCGTCGAGGCGAGCCTCAAGATCCTCGCCCTTGGCTTCGTCCTTCACCGTGGCTCCTATCTGCGCAACATCTGGAACATCATGGACTTTTTCGTCGTGGTGACCGGGTGAGCCGATCGTCTATTATCTTTTATTATCTAGAATCTATTATCTATATATATTATATGATACTCTTTCACCCGACTCTCGCGACACACTCAAGTCTCAAGTCTCAAGTCCACCCCCCCAGAAAACCCCCCCATCCAACTTTTCATGCGATTCTACCAAACTGGCTGGATTATCGTAATGGGTTTCTCTGAGGTCCATTATCAGTTTTTTTTCCCCCCTCCTTCCTTGGAAAATTGAGCGGAATGGAGTCAGCCGGTTTGGTAGATTGCGCTTTTCGAGCTTCCGTCTTCTCGTTCTTCTCACCGTCTCATCGCGGATTCTCCGTCGCTTCCTTCATTTCTCGTCACCCAATCGCTCGAGGATCGGCCTCGATGCGCTTCTACTTTTCTTACTTCTGCCCTTCTTTCTTTCTCTCGCTCTCTTTCTCTCTCGCTCTTTTTCTCTCTATTTTGCATTCGCTCTGTCTCTATTTCTCTCGGACTCTTTCCCTTTCTTCTCTCGTACACGGTGAAATGGGAGTGCGCGAGACACGCCCTTGATCATTCGACTTCTCATTCACGGACGTGATCTCGCAGACCATACTTTTCTTCTCTATTTCTCTCTCTCTCTCTCTCTCTCTCTCTCTCTCTCTTTTTCTACCGTTCAACTTCTATCTCTTTCTCTCAGTCAGCACCCCATCTCACGGTTTCTACCCTTTTCCATTTTCGGCATTACGTGAGCACCTTGAAGCCTGGTATTTCCAGCATTTTTCGATTTACCTTCTCTCTCACGTGAAAGACCTTAGTGCGAGATGAGCGAAGTAAACGTTTGGAGAGGAAAGCGATGGACGAGGAGAACGTTGCACGATCACAGTTGTTCGGATGTTACCGACGGTACACCTTATTCACAGCCCCCAACTCGCGTACTATTGGTTAAGTAAGCCATTTTTTGCACAGATTACCTTACACCTTTACTCGAGGATTAAAATCCACCTTCGGAGAGATAACGGTCTCGATTGTCTTGGCCACCTCTTTTCGCGTGAGACGCTTTGCAAAATTTTATGCCCCGGTTATCGAACGTACGAGCATGAGCTCGATCGAAAGAAAAGGACCGAGGATCGAGATCGCGTCTCTCCGGAAGGATCTAGGAGATAAGGAAAAAAAAAAAAAAAAGCACATCGAATGACATTGCGGGCGAACAGATAGATTCTAGAGTGATCCTTGGATTAGGTCGATGACCGTGTTCGCCGAAACAAACGTGGACGTCGACCTGCGTATGCTACGTTCCTTCCGGGTCCTCAGACCGCTAAAGCTGGTTTCGAAAATTCCAAGTGAGTCAGACACAGTTCTGGGAAAGGCAATGCCAATTTGCCCCGAGTACCAGAGCAGTAAACAGAGAAACAGTCGATCAGCAGATTATGACTAACCCCCATCCCCACGTTGTTCCTGGCAGTTTTGTGTGCGTGTTCGATTAGTCTCCTTAGTTTAATCGTTCTAATAACGGAGAGATTAGTTCGACCATTTAGTTCGAGCTCTATATTGGGTTCTCGCCTTTAGTTGACACCTGGATCGACGTTTTAGCTCTGGCAAGCGAGACGAGCATCAGCTAAATCCATTATCTATACTACTACTATTACTACTATTATATATCTACTAATCTTTGTCTTAGTTAACCATCCATTTAGTTTCCTTCTTTAGTTACCTGCGTAACTATTAACTACTACGTGTCGTTCGTTTGGTTCCGTTTCTTACTGACTTACCACCACTTAGAGGCTATGGGTGTATTAGACCAGTTGATAAAGCTAGATATATTATATAACAGTTGGTGATCGATATTTATTGAATTATATATATATATATATACATATATATTTACATATATATTCTGTGTCCACGTGGTTTGCGTAATTCGAGTGTCTCTCTCTCTCTCTCTCTCCCTCTATCTCTATCTTTCTATCTATCTCTATCTCTATCACTCTATCTCTCTCTTTCACTTTCTCTCTCTCTCTATACTATATACATATATATATATATTCTATTGTCTCCATAGAGGACTTGCGTGAACTAGTCGCATAGAATTTATCTTGCGCTACTTGCTCTTTCTGTCGTTATTTTCGTTATTTTGTGCACACCTTGTTCGTACTTACTTAGAGAATCTCTTCGAGTCCGAGGAACAACACAGATGCAAGCGAAGCAACGCATACACACTGACACGTGATCACTCATACGAGGCTCGAGAAGGTGCACGGGTTAATTGTCGCTGGAAAAACCTGCTGACCCCTTGGCAAATTTAAGCTTAATAATAATTCTTGGAAGGAACTTCCGGTAGTGTTTAGAAGTGACAAAGAAGACGAGGACAAAGAAGAAGAAGAAGAAGAAGAAGAATAAAAGCGATTGTTTTCGATCGATAAGAATTTCTCGCGATGACTTTCCGAAGAAATTGTACTTGGAGTCTCTTAGCGATGTAGAGTGTTGTATATGGTTTACCGAGTTGCTTTGGTAACGATGAGGGGGCTGCAGAGATTTCGAATGGCACTTTGGTGCCTGGTAAGCGCACTCGCCACGAGCACACAGAAATACTGACACAACAGGAAGATTCACACTACTGTCCTCCAGGGGTCTCTCTCTTTCTCTCTCTTTTTCTCTATCTTTCTTTCTTTCTCTCTCTTTCTCTCCTTCTCTCTCTACATTTAGCAGTCTCTATCTTTAGCTAGAGCCACTGAATAATAGAATTGACTATACATTGGTAAATAGGTACGTGTACCAGTGCAGTAAACGTATTCGAGCGAGCCCGTGTTTGCTAGCGAGTCGAACCTTTTAGACGTCCTCCAAAAGAACCATACGATTCTTCTACTTTCCCCAATTACCATCTTCTTTCTTCTTCTTATTCTCTTTCCCCTATTCCTCCTTTTACGCGAACACTCTCGCGAGAACGCGGATCCGCGATAAACGCAGATCACTCCCGATGAGCAATGACGATCGAGGTTCGAGGATTTCGCCGTTTAACGGTGATCCGATTGAATGGTTCGGAGATGCTACGAGAAAATGAAGATTCAGCCATAAGATCGGTTGTTGCCCCTTTATCTCAGATACGTACAGTTGTGATATAGTGGTAGGCGAGTTGGCGATACATATATATAGAGCGAGATACATAATATACGTATATATATGCGAGTACTGCGTTGCCTAGACCTCTTAGACCTTTCCTAGACGAATTGATAGACAAGTAGTTTTGAGGCCCAAATACAGTTATCCCGTTAGAAACGTACTTATTAGAATTGCGTTGATCAGATTATATAATTATCTTAGAACTGACGAGTCGTGTCCGTCGTGGTCGATCAACAATCGAGTCGATTCGATTTGTAAAACTGATCCACGGGGTAGTAGTCCTGGAAAAATTTAAGGCCAAAGATACATAGGATTTGTCGTCTTTCGCAACATCGACCAAGGAAACGATCATAATTCGAGAGACGCAGACCTCCGAGAATATGTAAATGCAAGTTTCCGGAATGAGGACTGGATGGCAGGAGGTAACGGGGGAAAAGGGGGCGTACAACAGGAAGAAGAAGAGGTCGGCGACCGCGGCGGACAATCCCTTTGGATATCTCGCAGGAACTAGTGTTACGATTGTTACGATTGTTACGATTATACCTACCATCGGCCACTTGTCCTATGCGTCACATTCTCATAGCCCTAGATTTAGTCCCTTGCGTCAATAGTATAGAGAGTACATATATATATCTACCACCTATCCATCTATATATCTATTTATTGCCATCGCTACCATTCTTTCGCCAAATCTGTCTCTATGTCTAAGCTATCGCTAACTTTCGTCATCTATCTCATTCTTTCCTTCTTTCTCTATCTCTCTATCTCTCTCTCTCTCTCACACTCTTACATCCCCAACTGTCCATCTACTATCTCTCACTAGCCATTCTTCCACCCTTAGCGCTATAAACATTCCCATGCTAGAGTTAGTCGTAAAACCGCTCACCTCCGGCTTGACATATATAATTACGTATGATTTCTTTTGACATCGCGGCTTCCGCGACCAAAAAATCGATCTTATGCGGGACGGAACTTTCTCGCGGAGACTCGTGTCGTAGTCCTTTCGCGCGAAGCACTCGACGAGCAAATTCCAAGCCGAAGATCGAATCGACTGTAGTGTATCGGATCGTATCGAGAATCAAAACTGAAAGTCTTGGCAGCTTTTGCATCGCACTCGCTTCGAACGACCCTTCAAGGCGGGATACATGCGATTGCGGAGCTATGCTCGCTATGAATTTCTACTGATAACGTGTGAGTCTCGAAAAGGAAAATAAGAAACGATAACAAAAAGAAAAACTGAACTGAACTGAACTGACGACGATCGATTTGGCCATAAGTTAGGTATTACACGATCAAAAGTAATCGACAGTTGACGATTAGCTTTAGAGAAATCGTAAGTGGTAAGTGATCCTCTACCTAATTAACGGATTACATATGATTGACCGAATGAGATTGATGAAGTATCCCCCCGTGCAAAGTCCTTTAACCCCGTGAATCTTACCCCTAGAATCAGTACATACTATACTCCTAAAGTGTCCTAGTGTCTTCCTAGTGTCCCAGTGTCCTCGGGCTAGGCTAGAGAACGCTAGTTCCAAGCTAGTCGTGTAGCTTAAGTACTTAAGTAGCGTGAGTATTAGTGTAATAGAGTAGTAAGTAGTAAAGTGTGGCGGGGTGTGTGTGTTTTGGGGCAGGTTCATCACGGCGTTCTCGCAAGGCATAGAACTGGATATGGATCTGCGCACGTTGCGTGCGATACGCGTGTTGCGACCGCTCAAACTTGTCTCCGGCATACCGAGTGAGTAGCGTTTCAATACCAAATTGGCCACGAAAAATTCCACGCCAGACAAAAAAAAAAAAAAAAGAAAAGAAAAGAAAATATAAAAGAAAATAAAGTAAAATAAAATAAAGAGACTTTTTTCTCTCTCTCTCTATCATGCTACCTATACATATATCCAATATGTATATTAATATCCGACTATCTTGCCGCACCGCGAACCGGCCGCGGATACATCTTCTCTCTTCCTATTCTTTCTCACCTACTCTCATTATCTAGAATCGAATCGAGAATCGCGCATCACCTTTCTCTTCGGTCGAAAAGAGAATCAAAGTCAATTCGTACTCGATTCGTGGTACACATAGAGGAACGCGCGGAATACAATTTCTTTTGTCTCTCTTTCCGTCTCTCACTCTTTCTCTCTTTCTCTCACTTTCTCTCTCTCTCTCTCTCTCTCTCTCTCTCTCTCTCTCTCTATCTTTCTGTCTTTTTTTCATTCTTTCTTTCTGTTTCGGTTTCTTTCTCTTTCTCTGTCTTTCTCTCTCCTTCTCTTTCTCTCTCTCTCTCTCTCTCTCTCTCTCTCTTTCACTTTTTCTTTTTCTCCTTAACTAACAAGCAATTAGAAGAGTTTTGGTACTGGGTAGATAGATAGTCGAGTGCACGATAGGTTGCTCGGGGAAGACGTGTCGTGGACGCGCGCTGGTGACTCGATCAAAGGGGGCTCGTTGCGTCCGGAATTCGGATACTTCGGATCAATTCTCTCTACTACTCGGATATATTGTTTCTACTTGTTACATCTAAACCGAGTACATACTTACCTACTTACATCTATTCGATAGCTGTGTTGCGTATAGAGTTCGTTAAGAGCAAGCAATTCGTACGAAGAGAACCACATATGTTATAACAATCGACAATGATCGTAGTAATCAGTGTAGTAATTTTATTGCAAGCATATTTATATCTATCTATCTATCTATTATATATTTATATATATATATATTTATATATATATTTATATATATATATATACATGTAGTTGCCTTGCAACGTTAGAGCGATTATTTTTTTGGTATATGTTGGTAGCACCACCCAGATATCTAGACCTTTGAGGGCTGTATGTTGTGCATAGGTAACTCGACGAAGTATCCTAATTGTTTGGGCGCTGGCTCCTTGCGTGACAGCGAGCTCGACTCTCGATGCATGTCAATTAACAAAAAACAAAACAGATATTTTTCACATGTATACTCGACTCAGAACATAAATCGTTAATCGATTTACAAAACTCTCTTTCTCTCCATTCCTTTGATCCTTATTTTTGATTTCCTATCCGTGATTTGCCCCCCCCCCCCTCTCCATTCGGTTGGTTTCTTTCTTCCCTTCTCAATTAGTTTCTTCCGAAATCAATCAAACAATGTAGCAATTCTCGTCACAATAACAACAACAACGATGAACGACATATGACATTATTCTCGAGCGGTTGCTGCAACGAACACGAATTTTTTCACTAGTCTGGTATCCAGTAGTGGTAATACGTTCGATTGAATGTTGAATGAAATGCGAGCTCCACGCACGATTTTCCGAGCAACAGTATAGAAAAAGTGCACCGTTTATGAGAGTCATACTCGTATTTACATTAGAGGGAGATACGAGGGAGTTATATGTATATCGCGAGTAACCTTATCAACGACTCAATTACTCCTCGCCGACTCACTCTCTGTGAACAGGTCTCCAGGTGGTGCTCAAGTCTATTATCAAGGCGATGGCCCCGCTTCTGCAGATCGGCCTGCTGGTACTTTTCGCCATCGTGATATTCGCCATCATCGGCCTCGAGTTTTATTCGGGAACCCTGCATAAAACCTGTTACAGCATTAAGGACATCAGTGAGTAAAAATGAAACCGTTTGCATATATTCGTTAATGGTCCCATCTCGTTTCATTTCCTTTATTACGATACGTCAAGTGATACGGATGTGATTTTGGGAAAACGTTGCTGATGGGAGATCGTATTCTTCAGGTATAATCATCAAGGAAGGCGAACAGCCGAGTCCATGCAACACGGACAACAAGTCCGAGGCACCGTTCGGGGCTCACGTGTGCGACGCGAATGTCTCAACCTGCATGGATCACTGGGAGGGACCAAACTTCGGCATCACCAGCTTCGACAACATCGGATTCGCCATGCTCACTGTCTTCCAGTGCATCACTATGGAGGGCTGGACTGCCATATTGTACTGGGTAAAGCAAGAGATATGTTCTTCAGTGTTACATCTTTGCCTCTTCACACGTATGCCTGTCTCTGTACATGTATTTTCGTGATGTACATAGACCCGGCTCTTCGCGTACCCACGAAGTTTATGGTATTTAGAGGTCTCTTCGTGCCTCGGTTTGCTTCGGTTTACCTCGGTGCCGTCAATATTCCAATTTCCGTCCCGACTACCTTCCATCCCTCTACTACTCTGCCCCCCTCCCTCCCCCCTTTTTTATCTACTATGTATTTACCGATCGAATCGATGTCTCACCCCTGATTTCTGCCTGCTCGCGCTTCGCCAAATCGTTTCACTCGAAAGTTTTTCGACCACCCGCTCCGAGTGGCAAATAATTAATTGTCAATCTCACAATTAATTATTAGCGATTTTAAATTATGATTGAGTATGCATGAGAACAGCGCGAGCAGACGCAATCCATCGTGTCACTGTTGACCCTTTCTTTGTGTCTATATGGAATCTAAGTGTCGTTTTGTTTGGTGTCCATTGATCATCACTCTCCCTCCTTTTCTCTTTTCTATACTTCTTTCTCTCTGTGTCGTGCTCTATCTCTGTGCCTTGTCGTGAACACCGATGATATGTGATGCTTACGTCGACTATGTACTATCAGACCAATATGGTTTGGAAAATGCTTGCAAGATGCAGTTAACACTGAACTATATGTTCACCTTGCTCAGTATGACACTGTCAGTTTCAGCCCTCTTCGCAAATCTTTTTCTTAGCCTTCTTTGCCGTATCTTTATCGCGCTCAGTGTATTCGATCCTACTCTGTTGGACGGGAGAATCCAGGATACTAGAGGCTCCGCCGATTTATCCTGAATTTCTTGCTTCCATCTGTACGACGTCTTCCAAGGAAAATGTCAGCATCGAAACATTTTTTCCTTGGAATACTAGCGTACTGCGGAGTCTATTAAATTCAATGGTTCTTCCATCGAGGAAAATGGCGAATGTCTCCTAGAAAGATTCTCAAGAATCCTAGCACGATTTTTATACTACACCCTCACGAATTCCAGTTTCCAAAGAAACACGAATTCTACCCTTGTAAATAAGTCTAATGGATTTTCTATTATAAATGTGTGTAACTTTTCGCACAAGTATCGTATATCGATTCGCTTCCCATTTCTCGCTGGAAGAGAACCAAAGGATCGACGAGTCGAAGAAAAAAAAAAAAAAAGGACTGTTTCATTTTTTATCGATGTTTCACGATTTCTGTCATTGTCAACCGGCTAAGCGTCCGGCCGCGATGGCGCTGCCCTTAACACCACGTGCTTCACGTGGCTCTGGTCAAATTTTGCAGACAAACGACGCTCTTGGCAGCACGTACAACTGGATTTACTTTATACCATTGATCGTCCTCGGCTCATTCTTCATGCTGAACTTAGTTCTCGGTGTCCTCAGCGGGTGAGTACTTTCCCAATTGCGCCCCCCTTAACCCCGTCAATGTTCGTCCCCCATTTCAATGATGCCTACGATTTTAATTAACAAAAGGGGGACGGTAATATAATAAAAAAAAAATAAAGGAAAAGAAAAGAAGGGATTTTTAGGAGAAGACGATCGATCATTTGCTTTTCTTTTCCGTCAGGGAATTTTCGAACGAAAGAACGCGAGTCGAGAGACGAGCGGCTTATCAGAAAGCAAAGCGAAAGCGTCTCTTCACCACTGCGTTCAGTGCGTACTTAAAGTGGATCACTCAAGCAGGTCTCGATTACGTCGACGTTTTTTTCACTGCTAGCCATCCTCGACTGCGATTCAGAGAGTATTATGCGCGGATGCAGTAGCGCTTTGAAAGGGTATCGGAGGGAATTCCGAGGGGCGAGAAATCTCGTTTCAGTGAGAAAAGGGTGCCGGTGCAAATGTTTGTACTACTAAAGGGTGAATGAGCCATGTTCGTAGTCTCGCGATCTACCCTTTCAGGGTGGTGGTTCTGCGTACCGCGCGCATCTCCGCCGCTGCTAAATGTAATTTTTCAGACCTGTATTGATCCGCTCAGGTATTAGAATACTCCTATTCCATCGTATTAAAGCCCCTTGCGACTCTCAGACGGAACGTTCAAACTTTTCAACGATCTCGGAATCTCACCCCACCATCCAATTTTTCAATGTACTGTTTTATAGATCCGGCGAATAGCCAACCACCGAGTGGAACGGTAATTCGTAATTAATTACGGAGACAGTGGCATTTCCAACGCGATGTTTTACTATTCCCACTCTGCTCGGAATTCGCCAGCCTGATTTACGAGCACCGTGCTATTTATTGTCGCGATCAATTTTTTCCCAGCATCCCAATCTATAATGCCCCCCAGCCAATATCGATGCAATTCCCCGCGGAAATTCATTCGCACCTTGGGAATGGTGAGATCGATCGAGAGATTAATATTGTTGCATGGAAAAATTGCATTCCTTTTCAACTGAAGTTTCTGACACAGCAAAGAAATTACGTACTCTAATAACATCGTCTTTTTTATTATTTCTGTCTCTTTTTAAATCCCCCAGAATCTAGGGCGAAACTTTTTCTCTGTTTTCGATAAAAAACGATCTCTCTCTCGTATCCTAATCGGCTCTGATCCTTTTCCGACGACGGGTTACCCGGATGTTGAAAGAGTACTCACTGGTTGAAACTTATTACCTTTCCGATCGGCGAACAGTCCCAATATACCCACCCGTATCACGCCGAACATACCCTGGAGAAAGAGAAAAGGATCAGAGTGTAGTTTACGACGCGTCAGCGCGAAACTCTTTCCTGTCAGCAGCTTCCTCGTCCGACAGTAAATGCTCGTTTACGATCCCTGCGTCGGGAAAGAGAGGTTTCCTGGCGCTTTAAAGCCACTGCCGCCGCAGTAGCTCTGCCACTTGCCAGTCACTTTGCTAGATTAATGCGGAGCATAAGCAATAAGAAGCAATAGGTAAAAAGAGCCGCGAGAATTTGCGCCTATTGCTAGATTAGCCGTTTCCCCCTCCCCCTTGCCCCCCCCCCCCCCCCCCCCTCAAGGCATCCATAAACCCCCGCCGACACCTCTGTAACGCTTGTAGAGAGTTTGCGAAGGAGAGGGAGAAGGTGGAGAACCGGCAGACCTTCCTCAAATTGCGCAGGCAGGAGCAGCTCGACCGCGAACTGACTTGTTACCTCAATTGGATCTGCAAAGCAGGTTAGAGAAGCTAATGATCCTTTAGCAATTGATGCTTACCCTATCGTGGGTCCTCGAGGACCTATCGATCGATGGAAATTAAAATCCAGCGTGCTTCTGTAGAATCTGTAGAATCAACTCTTGACTCTGGCTTTTAGACCTCCTAAATAGGACTCGATTGACGAGAAATCATTAAATCTCATGATTTGGTCGTTTTAGAGGAGGTAATTCTCGCGGAGGAGCGGACCACGGAGGAGGAGAAGAAACATATATTGGAAGGTTCGTAATGCACTTTTCGTTTGGTAGGTTTGTTGACCCTTGAGGGTAGAAATCGTGTCTGACCAGGTTGGTGATTTGTCGTAGGAAGGAAACGAGCGGCGGCGAAGAAGAAGAAGCTGAAGAGCTCCGGCAAGAGCAAAAGTACAGATACCGAAGAGGAAGAAGGCGAAGACGATCAGGACGATGGTGAGTTGTATTTTTCCTAGCTGCCCCTATATTCTCCTTATCCCTCGTTGAGTATTTACCTTGTTCGTCTCCCCCTTTTTGACTCTCGGTTAACAATAGAACTACCGACTATAGCCCGCTATCCACAACGCTTCGAATCTTAATCATAAAACTACCCGAACCCGGGACAAACTACCTGACTATCCGGAATAATCTTCATCCAGGATTTTTTAGCTTGTAAACGAGAACGGTAGTTCTAGTGTTGACGTTCGAGTCGATCAATCGAGTTGATTATCGTGTCACACCGAGTTTGATTCCAAGTCGATTCTGGTTTGGGTTCGCGAGACCAAGTTAATCTTGATTTGCACGGGTCTCGCGACTCTCTTTGGTAGAAAGAGTACTTGATTACAAAGTTGCATAGTATTATTCGACCAATTTGGAAGAATGGTAATTTATCTGTAATGCTCACGGTAATGGTACTGTTGTCTATAGGTTCGTAAAGTACTTGTTGGTCAGGATATCATTAATCCCTTCCCCATTTTCTCTCTTTCTTTCTTTCTTTCTTTCTTCTTATACGTATGTATACAGATTTGGTCGGCACGGTACGGACGCTAGGACGACGAATTACGATAATCCTACATGTTCACACGTAATATGTACTAACTTCCTCCTCTCATTTTATCATTTCGAACGTGAACGAGAGCGTGTAGCTTAAGCCTTGCCGATCTTGCCGACGAACATTCTAAACACACGCTATCAGATGCTCCTCTTGTTTCAGAACCTAAGAGAAAACTGAAAGGTAACTATATTGGAACGATTGTAATGAATGCCACGAACTTGTCGTAAATACGAGGAACGTGTAACACCAGGCTGTATTCGTTGTTGTCTTTCGTAAATGTCTTTTTTTTTTCTTTATGATTTCTTTCGTTCGAGGGGACTCGCTGTCTCCCCTTGCATTTTTCTATTTCTCGCATCTCTCGCACAACACGCAGCATAATACAACAGAATATAATATATACGATTGGCCTGATACCGATTCCGCTGATATCGAAACGTAGATCGATTAGTGCGAGTTACGTCCATGGTAAATATTCCCTGTGCAAAAAACCTTGTCTTGTGCGCTGCATATGTCATCGTGATTCCCCTAACGCTTATGAGGATCCCATTTTTCCGACTATTTGCCGCAGTTGGAGGAATATTTCTCAAGGACTGTCCAACCTGCAGCTCCAGACGCATCGTACTTTCGCGTGTTTTAGGCATCCGCAAACCTGATCTTCTGCTCTGACAAATTCCAACGTCCCACCAATAAAGAAAGAAAAAGAAACGATCCTGAGAAAAAGTTGGATTTAAGGGAAAATTTACTTGTGAGTGGGATTTTGGAATTTTCGCCAGCGAACTCCAGACAGAGCCATACAAGAACAACATACATGATACTTGTACATGATTCATACAGACAAGTTCCCCCCACGCAAGTTGAGCACGATCGAGTTTACCAAGGAGCAGCGTCGAGTCCAGACACGTTCGGATGTATTAATTGCCACGTGTACATATCTCGTGTCTTTTGGGTAATCCGCAGATTCACACAGGCTACTTGGACATGCTCCTTATCGGGTCTTTAATCCCAATTTGCCTAGAAAGAAGAATCAGTCATGAAAGTTGCGAGTAATGAGAGACACGATTCCGGGGGAAAAACGTCAACGACACCACGCCCGACACATCCTCACATGGACACTCGATACGCTAATTCGATTTATTTCCTAGGAATTTGCTTTCACTGGCTGGTGCAATGGTACATCATTCCCGCGACACAAGTCTTCCTTCAGGAACGTTTGCGACAATTGATCTCACACTCTCTCTCTCTCTCTCTTACTTATATATTTAACGTCCAAAATACAATTCTCGGGTCACGAAGTATGAGTCGCGAACGTTCCCGACACGAGACAAGGAATTGATGCCACATATTGTTTAGGTGTACCGAACGATGGTGGAGCACAGACTAATGCATTTAACTTATGGTGCTAGTTTCGTAGTGAGTCGATCGAAGTAGGATATTGACGTAGAATACTTAGTGCTGTTGTTGAGAAACTAACTTTATCGAGTAGAGTATCAGCACATATGCGTATACATACATCCCATCCCATAGAATTTGAATAACCGATTGTATCGAGTAGCAGCCTTCATAGGATTAACCCCTAGCCACCATAGTCTAGCGAGCTCGGTACACATACGTTGTACATCAGTATTGTATACACGTACTTTAACTTACATATATATACATATATATTGTATTGTATATGGATATATGTATGTATATGTATAGACATAATTAATTGGTACATGTACTTGCTTGTTAGAGTACCTAGTCTAGATCTAGATTGCGCCTTGGTACTGTGTATGCCCATGATAACCCGTAGACGAGAACACCACGCACCAGTCGAACTTTCCATTTTTCTCGTTGAAAGCGCCAAAGAATAGTCTGCCACGTAAACTCCTTTAAAAGTTTCTATCCACTTTAATCGTACACGATTCAGCTTAGAACCGATGCGAAATCGATTCTGAGTCGTAGAGACAGAGAGCTATTCTTACTCACGAACTGTAATAATCTTTGCCGATAAACGACATTTCGTAGATTTCTCACTTATATTGTACATATAAAGAAGCATGCGTCATACGAATAATCGTGCGATGCAGTAATCAGAAGATTCGAGAAATTCGGACTTGTGGATTTGTGGTGATACGTGGCAAGGATGCAGAGGGAAAAGAGAGTCTCGACAAAGTCAATGGAGTAGTTTTAGGGTGGTCAATGGGATCGTCTAACTAGTCGATTTTTATTGTAGGGTTCACGAGAGATTCCTATCTGAAATCGCGGGAAAAAGAAGACGGTCGCCGAGCGCGATTTTGGCTGGCCGAGAAGAGATTTCGATTTTGGATACGTAGCTCGGTGAAATCGCAGCAGTTCTACTGGTTCGTCATCGTCCTTGTGTTCTTCAATACCGTGTGCGTCGCCGTCGAGCACTACGGTCAGCCGCAGTGGCTTACCGATTTTCTCTGTAAGTTTCTCTACATCATTCTATCTCTTTTCTAACATTTGTTTGAAACGTTTCTTCTAATTGTGTTTTCGTAGACTTCGCAGAGTTTGTGTTCCTGGCCCTGTTTATGCTGGAGATGTTCATAAAGGTGTACGCGCTCGGTCCTCGCACGTACTTCGAGTCGAGCTTCAATCGCTTCGACTGCGTGGTAATCTCGGGCTCGATCTTCGAAGTGATCTGGTCCGAGGTGAAGTCCGGCTCTTTCGGCCTCTCCGTCCTACGTGCCCTTAGACTCCTGAGAATTTTTAAGGTCACCAAATACTGGAAGAGCCTGAGGAACCTCGTAATATCGCTGCTCAGCTCGATGCGTAGCATCATTTCCCTGCTCTTCCTGCTCTTCCTCTTCATCCTCATCTTCGCGCTGCTCGGTATGCAGCTCTTTGGCGGCCAGTTCAACTTCGAGAGCGGCACGCCACCCACCAATTTCAACACTTTTCCCATCGCGCTGCTCACTGTCTTCCAAGTAAGTCTTCCACCTTAGACACTCTGATTCTTTCTGTGTTCTACGTAACTTCCGCGAATCAGACACCTTTGGAAGGAGAGACAAATTTCCATTGGTCCTTCCTTTGCCGGTGACAAATCTCACGAAAATAATAATTGATGTTGGCATACTCTGGAATGTCCTTTTTTGTATTCGGGTGTATTTTGATCCTGGAAATTATCAATGATCGTAGATCCTGACCGGAGAAGATTGGAACGAAGTGATGTATCAAGGCATCGAGTCGCAAGGCGGCCACCGGAGAGGCATGATCTACTCGCTCTACTTTATCGTGTTGGTGCTCTTCGGCAACTATACCCTGCTGAACGTCTTCTTGGCTATCGCCGTCGACAATCTGGCGAACGCCCAGGAACTGAGCGCCGCCGAGGAGGAGAAACAGGAAGAGGACAAGGAGAAGCAAATGCAGGAACTCGGGAAGGAAATTGAGTCACTGCAAAAGCCCGATGATGGGAGTACGCCAAAAGTCGAGGCTGGTCCTCCAAGTCCGAATCAGAGCTCGTAAGTTAACGCAATACTAACGAATATTCCAACTACTATATTATATTTACATAAGAAATAAGTGGTACTTGAAGAATCGAATAACAAATTCTCGGGATGAAAATTACAGCAAAGACGGAAAAGGTGGTAAGGAAGCATCCGAAGAAAAGAAACAGGATGACGACGATGACACGGGACCAAAACCAATGCTGCCATACTCCTCCATGTTTATACTGTCCCCTTCGAATCCGTAAGTATCCTTTACAAATTATTATTCAAATTCTAATTAATCTCTCTTCTTGCTTCTCACTTCTTTTTTTTCTACTTCTTGCAGCGTAAGAAGAGCCGCCCATTGGGTCGTGAATCTAAGATACTTCGACTTCTTCATAATGGTGGTAATATCGTTGTCGAGTATCGCGCTGGCCGCTGAGGACCCGGTTTGGGAGGACTCGCCAAGGAACACGGTCCTGAACTATTTCGATTATGCGTTCACCGGGGTCTTCACGATCGAGATGATCCTAAAGATCATCGATTTAGGAATCATCCTGCACCCGGGTTCTTATCTTCGCGAGTTCTGGAACATTATGGACGCTGTCGTCGTGATATGTGCCGCCGTATCGTTCGCGTTTGACATGACCGGTAGTTCAGCTGGACAGAATCTTTCGACGATTAAGTCGCTGCGAGTGCTTCGTGTGCTCAGACCGCTCAAGACGATTAAGCGTGTGCCCAAGCTCAAGGCGGTCTTCGACTGCGTCGTGAACAGTCTTAAAAATGTCATTAACATTCTCATAGTGTATATATTGTTCCAATTCATCTTCGCTGTCATTGCGGTGCAGCTCTTCAACGGCAAGTTCTTCTACTGCAGCGACGAAAGCAAGTATACGGAACAGGAGTGCCAGTGAGTATCTTTGAAATCAATCTTAAATTTTTTCTTTATTAGTTTCCTTCTATCGTATTTCTCATTCTCGCGTGATTCCTGCAGGGGTGAATACTTTGTCTACGAGGATGGTGGAATGTTACCCGAGGCGAAGAAACGGATCTGGGATTCGCAATCGTTTCACTATGACAACGTAATGGCAGCTATGCTAACGTTGTTCGCGGTTCAAACGGGCGAGGGTTGGCCACAGATCCTGCAAAACTCAATGGCAGCCACTTACGAGGACAAGGGCCCCATTCAGAATTTCCGTATAGAGATGTCCATTTTCTACATCGTCTACTTCATCGTCTTTCCATTCTTCTTCGTCAACATCTTCGTGGCCTTGATTATCATCACCTTCCAGGAGCAAGGAGAGGCGGAATTACAGGATGGCGAAATTGACAAGAATCAGGTGAATCTTTCTTTTTCTCCTTTTTTCTACCTTTTTCAAGATATCCTCTTGGAAAACAATTTCCGATTTAATACTCCTCTATTTAACTTTCAGAAATCTTGTATAGACTTCACGATACAAGCTCGACCGCTCGAGAGGTACATGCCGAAGGAGCGAAACAGCGTAAAGTACAAAATCTGGAGGATAGTGGTATCAACGCCATTCGAGTATTTTATCATGATTCTCATCGTATTAAACACATTACTACTAATGATGAAGGTAAGTCTCCCGTTTGATTCCGGTTTACTCAAACTCTGTTTCGAAGGAAAATCAGTCGTTGTGCCGAAGACCGTGGCCCGGTTAACCATGCGTTAGAAAAGACACGAGCAGCACGGATTCTCTGCAGACTTCATAGAGCGTCGTGAGATCGACTCTCGACTCTCGACCCTCGACAATTGTACATCGCGGTACGATTGCAATTATTCTTCACCACGTATCTCTGTGCCCCTCGTATCTTCTCTCTCACTCTCTTTCTCTCTATCAATCTATCTCTCTCTATCTCTCTTTCTTTATCCGGGCATTATCCTCTCGCGCTGCAATTTTAACCAATCCAAAAAAAAGCAGGCCGTCTATTATCGTGGACTTCGAATCGACAACCACGATGGAGGATACAAATCGCGACACGCGAACCAAGATATTATATATATATATATATTATATACTTATCTGGTTGTACCATAATATGTTACATATCGTCGTCACATTCCTACGAGGACATTGTTGTTCTTGCCTGCCACGTTTCTGTTACTGTTCTCTGTATAATTGTCATCCCTCTACCTCCCTTCTGTATTTCGATTCCAGACAATTTTTATTTTCTTCCTGTCTGTGTCTTCTTTTCGACAACCCACCCCGGAGTACAGTCGGACGTTCAATTGAGGCGATAATAATCGAGAGACTATTTGATTGTTGGAAAAATCTTTTTTTTTCTTCTTTCTTTTTGATCCTACATTCCTTGGGACCGTCCGCATCCTTTGCTCCGCAAATTTCTTTGCCTCTCCCCTCCCCCCCCGAATGCATGGCTGCTGCTCTGTCCTCGTTCTTATAGTAGCATACTAACAAGAAACACGTGGAAGATCGGTCGAACGTGAGATACGTTCAACGAGATCCACGCGTACAATCTCGTACACACGTACACACAAACATACACGACGTGCGTTCGACTTGTGCACCTTGCTAAAAGACCATGTTTTAGCTGGTGACAGGGTGGCTGCACGAACGATTCGCTTAATCTTCAATTTCTATACATATAAAGATTTTTTTTTCATTACTATATCTTTATACAATGCCTTAGAGAAACGAGCAAGGCAACAGGCAGAAGCAAAGCTGTGGCACCTAGAGAAGCCCTGCACGCGATACCAAGATGTTTTAGAGCACATTTTTGGCCTTCATTCCCTGATTACCCTTGTCTCGTCTTCCTCATCTCCATTCCTCTCTCGATTTCCTTCACGTATAGAACACTTTTGGGTCATGAGAACAATTGAGTTTGCCAAAATCGACGACACGACACGTTTGCTTTGGGTTCTCTGCTCTATTATTCCTTCACGTAGAAACGATACGATCACCCGAATATCCTAGAACCTTTTGATCCTGTCGAATGAATAATGCCATCCTTGATCGCACGTCAGATGTACCTATATGCTTCCTGGTCTGGCCGAGAGATTACATTACTGCTGGATCGAGGCTCTTGTGTACATGCGCTAGCTCGATCGCCTCAATCTCGGGCACGCGCGCTCTCCGCTCGCTCCTTTTTCTCGGACTCGCTGGCTGACTGAGATTACGATGCGAGAGGAATGCACTCAACGTCATTTGCACAAACACGCGCACTGCACATGTGGTCTTGGAAAGCCCAGCACATAACGAGTGACACTACTGCGATACACCACTTTTTTACGTTTGAATGTACTTACGTACATACGAGGAAAGAGACTCTGCATCCGCTCCGCTTTTTCTAGTTGTGTCTAAAAGAAAAGAGAAATAAAACACAACAATTCAACAATTTTTTGCCAGAGTAGAAATCGTCACCTTTGCTAATCGAATTTTTTAAGTTGTTTTTTCAAGTCTTTTGGATGCGGTGCACTCGTCTCTTTGTTCTACGGCACGTAGCTGTGCACGTTTGGCACACTGTTATATCGCACCAATCGCAACGAAATGTCATTTATCACAATACAATATATACATATATGTATATGTATTCACATATCTCTCTGTCACACGTGCAAGAATTGCGCGTCGCATGCTGGCTGCTCGCAACAAACAGAATCGGCTGGAATAAGCTGAGGGAAACGACACGAGACGTCTGTCGGAATGTCTGTGCGAGTGACTGCGAGTACGAATGCGTATACGTCCGTGTGTGTTTCTGTGTATGTTAACACTCAAGTACAGACGACACAATTGCACGGGGCGCCCGCACGACTTGAATCCCAAAATCAAGAGTACTTTACGTATATTTTAATATTCACAAAGACACTGGGATTTTTGCAACCCAACGACCCTTTTTCCCATGCGATAATTCTCTCTTTTTCTATCTCTTTATCTCTCTATCTTTTTCTCTTCTCTCGCGAATCTTCCTTTTACGTTCCTTCGTTCTCCATCATGATTTTTCCTTTTCGCTACCTTGAACACTCGTTCTATCCTCCTCTTAAGTTTCTTCTCTGTCACTCGCGAATTTACTTCTCCAAACACCTAATATTACTCTACTCGAGGGCTACGGTTTTGATCATTACACCAATGTACGAGATTGCGCGAGATTCTATCCTCGAGATTGGCCTCGTGGTTTTCCGAGAGTAATATTCAATAATATATATTGGTATAGCCGTGGCCACACCGTCAACACCTATATATGTTTCTTTCTATATCTCTTTATCACTGTACTACACTCAACGCAACTTCCCTTTCTCTCCACTCGATAGAAACAACGAATGCTCGTTCTTGGTGTCACTCTCGGTGTACACAACCCTTTTTAGGATCATGCTGTATGCGAGCAAGATCATATATATATATATATACACCAATTTTCTTTTTCTACGTCTATCCTCCCTTTCTCAACGTTACCACCATGTCACACTTTTACCCCAACCAAACAAACACGCGAAATCTCTCCATATGTACACATATTATTGCAATCTGCTAAAAACGTACCGATACGCGTCGAGAACAATGAGAAACGATTTGTGTTGAATTTTTCGTGGATTTAAGACTGTTCGAAAGATGTTTAGTGTATAGATGAAATATCGGCTCGTATCGGCACGAAGGAAGAAAGTAAAAAAGAGGAATAAAAAAAAAAGAAAGGAAAAGAGGCGATGGGGGGGGAGATGGCGAGTCGATCAACGTAACTCGCCGTCCCCCTTTTAACCACGGGGTCTCTAGGCTTGTACGTTTGTCTGTCTGTCGGCCGTGTGTGTTTGTCAGTGTATGCATTGCAGTTTCATCGGCAAAGCGACACGTACAAGAACACGCTGAAGTACATGAACATGTGCTTCACGGGGATGTTCACCGTCGAAACCATTCTGAAGATCGCCGCTTTCGGCGTGAGGGTAAGCTCCACATATCCCAACACCCCCTCCCCTCGAATCGAACCGACTATCGAACCAATATTGTATTGTTCTTGACCCGACGATCAATGATCTTGCGATTCTCCAATTGAACTTTTTCTCCTATAAAGAAGACTATTAATTGTCGAATTAAGAAATCGTTACGGGATAACGAAAGAAACGAGAGAGTGGACGAATCGCAAGATCGGTTGTCGGTGTGGAATGGTAAGTTTCGCTTGTTAGACCGCAATTAGAGCGTTTCTTTACAAGAATTAGGTAGTGTCTTTTATCGACTAAAGTATGTAAAAGTGTCCGTATACTTATCGAGATATTTACATACATACACATATGTGTATCACTTATGTACGATACACATCGGACAATAATTTGTGCGCAGGGCTGAACAGAGATGCTCGATGATCGAAGTAGTAGACCGTAGAATTTATTCTCCAGTACTGATCCTCTCCGTCGTAGTGTTGCTCTCAAATAGCAATAGGACTGTATCTTGATGGAATTTCCTTACGAACTATAATTATTACCTACGAGCTTGACGAAACCCTCTCGAGGAGAGAAACTTTATTGGAATTCGGCCGAATTATGCTCAGCTCTGTACACGTTAACGAGCTGTATAATAGTAAATATTTTGCCTCGACGAGGATCGCAGGATTAAGAAGCTCGTCTTTGCGATTTCCTCGCATTGAATCTTCCCTCCTCTTTTTGTTTTTTTTCTTTTTTTTTCTTATCGAGCCAGACGAGAACTTCTTTGCCCTGCTCCTCTTCATCGCTTTGGATCGAGATCTTTTTCAAACGGGCTTGCGCGCGATTTACGATAATCGTGGTACCTTCGGCCGCCTCTTTAAAAGCTTCTACCAATCGAGCTCACGGTAGCGCATTAATTATTAATGCTGACTTGAACCAATCTGCGGAACACCTCTACACACATAGACACGTGACACACGAGACAGCATCATCACGTCGCACTCATTCATACCGACTCGAAATACACCGAGATTCGAAGCAACTATCACTCACGGAATATAATATATTTTTTTTTCGTTCATCCCTCTCTATCTCTCTCTATCTCTCTCTCTTCTCTGTCTGTCTCTCCGCCCCTCTCTTCTACTTTTCCGGCTCGTTTTTGTTCGTTTCGAAAAGAACTCTCCCACCGATTGTACATGTATATATATAGTATACGATTGAACCGCGAAATAATCGGGGACGGGTGGGACACAGTCCCGCAGGAAGGGTCCGTCGGGGCTGGTTGCGGTACACTGCTGTATGAAAGTGAAAATCTCTAGGAAGCTCCCTTTTGCATGATCTCTTGTTGCGCCTTTTTTGCATCCGATGCATGCGAGACGACCACTGCACGTTGCGATGACTCTTTGTCCTTGCATGCCGTACACCAGGTACTTTACATATGTAGTAAACTACACACGTGTACAGTGATGGTTCTTGGTATGATAATTATGCGTGTTTTGTGGGTCAACGGAATATATATACACAACGATAACAATACACTAACCGATGTACGGAAAATGAAGAATTCATGCTGCTACATAAGACACCCACACACGATTTCTTACGTGATATAGATTCTCTTTTTATAGCCATTTTCTAGATGCAAGATTTTTCAATATTCATCGACATTCATTATTGATATTGGCTAATACTGATTGTTAACGCAAAAGGGCTGTGAGCTATTTTAAGCCGCGTTATTGCGTGCGTGTGCACGTATGCTGTGATACTTACTAGTTGCTAGTCGAAAGCGCTAGATTCGACGCACACACTCACCACAGACAATTGACACGAGCCGTGCGAAAAGAAGCACGAGAACTTTTTCCTAGAAGTTTTCGCGCCGCGGAAGAGAGAAAGAGCAACCTACGATCGCAGGTTCCGCTCTCTTGAGAGATTGGTTAGACTTGCTCGATCTGCCACGCGGAGGAAAAAAAAGAGCGATTTTAATTGGAAATTAAAACTGCTGCTCGTTCTACTCGTTCTACTCGTTCTACTCGTTTTACAGACAGCGTCTGTAAATACACGGTGGTTAACCGCATTGAATAATCGCGAGACAATTGAATCGACTCGAGCACATTTTGCTTTTCTTCCACGAATTACGCTTAATTGGTCCAGTAAATTGTTCCCCGATGCTCGAGGCTCGAGCGGAAACGTATTGAGAAGAAAATGTGCTCGAGAGAGGGGAAATTGTTCAAGTACGCGATAAAAAATGTAAAGAGAAGAATAAAAAAAGAAGGGCAATCGAACGAGAAATCGAGTGACGTAGCGGAGGGAGAAGTAAAAAAAAAAAAACGTATATAGATGATGTATATATGATAAGTGAGTGGAGAACGAGCAATGAAGTTTAGAATCTGGGTGTTACGTCTGTGTGTTGGGTGTATTTTATAGTATCACGAGGCGCCACCAATTCTATTGGACACCTTGACCGTCGTGAACTTGGTCGTCACCCTCCTTTTCCTCATTGAGTGCATCCTTAAAGTCGTCGCCTTCGGATGCAAGGTATAACAAAACAATCAGTCTCTTAATCACCAATTCCACTGTTCAATCACACGCAACTGTTACTGTATATCTGTGTTGGAATTTCGTTTACGTGTCCGTCTTTAACGACTGAGTGAGCTGCTCGTCAGGTCACAATTCTTCTCGCGCTGGTTCGTTATACACGATCGGATCGGATCGGAAAGCGGAAATTGAGGACAGAGAGAGTAATTCTATCGATAATTCAATTTCTAGTTAGCTACCGATAGAATCGTATCATCGGTTATACCCAGTAGACAGAAATGACTTTGGAAACTCTACACGGATCCCACTTCCCGTACATCGTTCAATACAGTCTTACTGGATTTCTTCTCCCGTAAATACGTAGATCGAAGTCGAATTGAAGTAAACCAGTAATCTCGATAATCAATTTTTTTATACTGCGCTCTATTAAACCCTCTGTACCGTGAGATTTATCCTCGAGTAAATTGAATTTTAGCCGAGAAAATAGTGAATGGTATGTTTGACAGTAGTTAGGATATTTAAATAATTTTTCAGAGGGCTAATAATTCTTCCGCTTGTCTCAGTGTAGTATCATTCTGATTTTATCGAGTATACGCTAGTGTTTCTTGAGACGCTTTCATTGTCGGGGACCGGTAGAACAAAGGTGACCTCTTTCCCGGCCCAGACGATTATTCGCAAAGAGGAAAAAAAGGGGTTGAGAAGTAGAGCTTCGAGTAACCGCGTCTCCATCTCTCTCTCTCTCTTTTTCTCCCACTCTTTCACTCTCAATAGTTTGCTTGCTACTACCGGCATGCTCCCGTAGATACATCTTTAGTGGAAATATCCCGTCACTTGTACTACTTCAGCCGATCATCGATCACCGAAGCGTGCGAGCTGGGTATATTCTCGTAATCGCCTTAAAAATTCTCACGCCACTGCGCGTCTCTTTCTCTTCGATCGCTCGATTCCTAATCGATCTTCCATTTCAAATTGATTTACTCTTCGATACTAATCGAAATGAATCTTCGAAATGAATCATCGAAAGATTCGGAAAGAAAGAGACGCAAATTTTCCATTCGGAAGCACTTACGTTCTACTATACGCCTCACACAATTAGTTTGCAATTAGCGACTAAACTACATTAGTCTCTCAGAACTCTCGCCAACATCACACACGCAACATTCTCGTGCATTCATCTTCACACGAACAGACTGACACGTTTTGAAAGACTCTCGGAGAGAGATCGTGCTTTTACTTTTCTATCTACAGTCGAACTCAGTACAGTAGCTTCTTCTTTAGTGGCAATTTTGCAAACATCTACTTCCCGCAATTCCCATGAAACCTTGCCAGCAGCAGATCCGAAATGATTAGCGTCGAGAAGAATGACATTCGCGGATAATAGGGTAAAGAAATTGACGTTTACTGGCAAGTTTCAAGGGGATTAGAACCCGAGGTCCAAATAAAAAGAATCCTTTTAATCGTTCTTTTTCAATTTTCCCCGCGGATAGAACTTCTTCAAGGACGCTTGGAACATTTTCGACTTCATCACCGTCATTGGCAGTATCGTGGACGCCCTTGTGATCGAGTTCGGGGTACGTAAAGTCTCAGCGCACAGCTATCGTCAAAGTTTTTTCGAAAAGTAGTTCAAAAAAGGATATATGTATCACAGCTACATATATTCAAGATGTGTACATATCGTATTATAATTGACGTATATGTCAGCGTATCGGGCAAAGCCCAAATTAAAAACGAATCAAACGCACAGTATCGCTTGGTGTACCTTGTGCTCCCTTTTAACTCTTTTGCTGCTTACTTAGCGCCAGTGCACACGATGTATTCGCTAGCTAGGAAATCGAGAGGTGTTTTCTCGAATTCCAAATTGGTTTCTTAACACTCGGGCCGCCTCTCTTTTCTCATTATTTCAGCCTCGAGTGACCGTACGATGCTGATTGCTCTATCCTCGATCTTCCAAAGATCGAAAATCCCACGTGAAGGAGCTTTCTTCTCGCAGATAATTCAACGAGACAGCACCGTAGGATCTCTCCGGCAGAAATCATCGCTTTTGTCTTCGAGTTTAACAGACTGTCGTCGAGAGCTGTTCGCAAGCTGCTAAGCAAATCGATCCCGAGTGTTGAGAAGCCACCGAGACGCACACGAACACACAACGACACAAATCTGTCGAATTCTAACGCGAGTGTATTAATTTACATTACGTAACGCTAGGACCTTCCGAAGTATTCTCCCAACACTCTCCAAACACTCTCCGTGTTTGAACGCCCAATTTTTGATTAGGGGCAGGCAGGCGAACACGTACTGTGACATCGATGTTGGCAGCACAGCTATCCTATATTATATTTCTATATATACATATATATATATTATACGGTAATTATTTACAATTGGGCACACCTCACCGATTTGGCTGAAATTTGAATATGTAGTAGAGTTGAATGCGTAAATGACAGATCTGCAAGTAAAAATTGTCGCTCTCTTTCCGTTCTTGAGATATCCATAATTATGTTAACTAATTATATAACAATAGGTAGCGCTTTGCCGATTTGGCTGTAAATTAAATATGTTATAGAGCTCGATGCGTAGATTACATATTTGCGAATAAAAATTACCGATCTCTTTCTATTCTTAAAATATTAATGATTATATGCGCGAAAATGCACTATTCTTTACAGGCACTCTATGAAATACTGTTCACCTTCTCGAATTTCATGCATTATCATTATATTATACGTTAGCGCCCCCTTCACCCCATCTGGCACTGACCTGACCTGTGACTGTAAAGCATAATGAGGCTTATCACGTTTTACAGTTGCGCCCCCTTCCTCTCATCTGGCACTGACCTGACTTGTGACTATAAAACGTATTAAGTGTCATTAGGCTTTACAGTCACAGGTCAGGTCAGTGCCAGATGAGGGGAAGGGGGCGCAACTGTAAAACTTGATAAGTCTAATCATGCTTTACAGTCACAGGTCAGGTCAGTGCCAGATGAGGTGAAGGGGGCACTAACGTATAATATAATGGTAATGCATGAAATTCGATAAGGAGAACAATATTTCATAGAGTGCCTGTAAAGAATAGTGAATTTTCGCGCATATAATCATTAATATTTTAAGAATAGAAAGAGATCGGTAATTTTTATTCGCAAATATGTAATCTACGCATCGAGCTCTATAACATATTTAATTTACAGCCAAATCGGCAAAGCGCTACCTATTGTTATATAATTAGTTAACATAATTATTGATATCTCAAGAACGGAAAGAGAGCAACAATTTTTATTTGCATATCTGCAATCTACGTATCGAAGAGTACAACATATTCAAATTTCAGCCAAATCGGTGAGGAGTGTCCAATTGTAAATAATTACCTATTATACATATGTTTAAGGCTTCAAACGTAAGAACCGCTTCCTGTCGTTTAGATTTTAACTACCGAGCTATACACCTCCTCGAGTACAATATGTATCTCGGTAATGACGTTGAGACCGCTCAGGTAAGCTGATTGAGTGGTACTTTAGTCGTTTCGCATTTGAGATTAAGCGCCTTTCAGCGTGTGGCTATTTCGTCGATGGTGTCCTTCTCAAATAAAGCTGCTAGACCCACAGTAAAATTGCCTGGATTTTAGCCGATCGTTGTGTTTCGCAATCTTCGTCGATAATAATCAGCCAATTTCCTTTCGTGTATTTTTCTATTAGGAGCGGTCGGTGCCGGCTGGCGGTGGCCAACTAGGTGAAAAGAAGGTATACACTTCGTCATGCATACATATACTATCCCCCCTTATGGACGTAAGTTCTACCTCAAGGATTCCTTCGTTGATCGAGGAACATCTCGATACATCCACGATTTTATTCAAACAATTTTATTCTGATTCGACGCGCGCTGGGTCCGTTCACGTATACGATGCACGTGGACCTCCACTCGACACGATACTCGTGATATGTACACACTGGATAGGGATCGATTCATCGATACACATCTTACGCGTAATGATTTTTCGAGAGGAAATGGACCGCAGCAAACGAGTTAAAAGACGCGTTTTTTTTGTGAAGAGGGTAATTTTGTAGCTTCGTTCGTGCATCGAAACGGTCCCTTTTCCGTAAAAGGGATTAAATGGGACCGGGCTCGTCGCACGCACGAAGCCTCCTTCGATTTGCGATCGGAACACCCGGCACCTTTTGGAGTTAAGTGCAATTTCATCTGTCCACTGCAGGAGAACTTCATCAACGTCGGCTTCCTAAGGCTATTTCGTGCCGCGCGACTCATCAAACTACTCAGGCAGGGATATACAATACGAATTTTGCTCTGGACCTTTGTACAATCCTTTAAAGTGAGTATCCTTTAATACTATATTAATTATTATTAATTAGGAAATTAGGAATTTGAATAAGAAGAAATTGATATTGAAATTTGTGTGTTACAGGCTCTGCCTTACGTTTGTCTCCTCATTGCCATGCTGTTTTTCATCTACGCGATCATCGGTATGCAGGTAGGCATCCTTTAACATCCTTAATTCTCGATATCTCTCTCTCTCTCTCTTCTTTTTACCCTCCCCATCTTCCGGAGATTCGCGATAGGGATAAAGAGAAGAGAAGGCCGAGGAGGAAAAAAAAAAGATCGCGATCCCACTAGACAATGAGTATGTAGCCCCCATCTAACGATAAGAAGTGAACCTGCGTGGAAAGGTGGTTAAAGAAATCTATCCCTCGGGAAATGTTAATTGCCAGCGAAATGTTCATTCTACTGCGTATGGATGCTAGTGACTCTGAAAATTCCGTTGTCAGGTCTTCGGAAATATAGAGAATGATCCAGGAACAGCGATCGATGATCACAACAACTTTCAGTCCTTCTTCGCCGGTCTTATGTTGCTTTTTCGGTGAGTCGAGCAGCTAAACACTGCAGGTTCGAGGGCAGGGTGTATACAATCAGTTCATTGTTGAGCCAAGAAACGACCAAGTTAGAAAGAACGTTTCCCCTCGTAGCGAAAAAAGCGAATGAGTTTAAGAAACTCACTTCTTGAGATAGATTCTTGTCACTTGAAGAACAAAACACACAGCGAGCTTCGTCTTGGTTTTCCTCGAAGGGAAACGTTCGAAAGGGATGCAACAGAGACAGCATCTCTGAAGGAATTTCTTACGTTGCTCCGAAGGACTCTCTGCTCTTATTGTTAGTCGATTTCACTTACAGTGAAATCTGAATCGTTTAATTGATCTTGGGAAAAAGTTCCAAAGTGTGAGAGATTTGTCGGAGAGTCTAAATTCTCGGGGCACCGTGAAAAAGTCCTCCGTAACGAAAGAAACCAACCCTTTGCCATTGAACTAACTAAAGGGTTCAAAGGAATTTTAACTGGTCGTTGTAAATGATATCTACGGTAGAGTATTATTGAGCTATTGGCATGAGGTTTAACGAGAGTAAGCTGCTCGACGTGTCAATTTGTTGTAATTCAATCCCCGCAATTAGACCCCTCTAGAATTTTTACCCAATAGAACTGCTTGCCCTAGAATTTGGAGTTGGCGATAGACTGGGGTCTCGCGAGACAAAGAAAAAGTCTCCAATGAAAAAAAAGAAGAAGAAGAAGAAGAAGAAGCAAAGTATCAAAAACTTAAATTAGGACAGAATTCTTTCTCTCGCGAGAATACCCTGTACGCCGAATTAAACACGAAGCGAACAGAAGACAATAGTAGATCGTAATCGATGTGGTGGATGCGTATTGCTAGTGGATAGTCCGATACTAACGCCACTCACACAAATATTCCCTTTTGGTTGTCGCGTGGTACATATGCATACAAGTGTATTACGACCATCCATCGAGCGAGAAGGAGAGTTTCTAGGACGTATAGGTCCATCCTCGCGAGAAATATATACCAAATCCTCCGAGATTTAAAATTTAGCGAGCGACCACCGAGCGAAAGAGTCCATTGCTAATGCCGCACTCGCCTTTGCCTGCGGCCCCTCTTCTTTCTGTGGATCTCAGGTATTCGGTAACATCGCGCTGGATCCTGACAGTTCTATTACCAAGCACAACAATTTCCAAAGCTTCATTCAAGGTCTGATGCTGCTTTTTCGGTGAGTAACACACACGACCTACGAAACTGTATTTTTCGTTTCTTTGTTTTGATTTTTTTGTCGTCATCTCGTTCTTCTTTACGCGTGCAATTTGCCAGAACAAAAAAAAAAGGGGGGTGGAAAGGGGGGGGGGGGGTAGGGAGCTGATGATTATTACGCTGAAAGCACAAGTGGCTCGCAATCGCTAAGAATGACGAAGCCGATGGACCAACGATCGAGAGATTGGATCGAACGAAAGATAAAAAGGAATACGAAGGAAAGAAGCTTGCAGAATTTTTTCGTTGCAAACACCTACGACACAATCCGCGATTCTAGCCTTCTCGCTTTCTTACACTGCCACATTACTCTTCGTTCGCAATGCTTGTTCGAGCGACACTCCATCTCAGCAACCTCAACGTAGCTGCAACGAGTAACAACGTTTCAAGGAGAATAATTTGGAGAAACAGGCTGAGATGCGCCACATACGAATCGTAGTAGTTTTGTTAATAAATTGCAGTAGTCTGTCGAGTAGAAAGTTGACGTACAAAGTCAGCATTGCTTTTGGTGTTGTTCTCAGGAGTAAGAATTTTTGTACGGGATTGAGGAGCTCTTGCATGTTGTGTTCTTTTGCTCGGGAGAGGAAAGAATCTTCACCGTCGATCGTAACTACACGTACGGTGGGAGAAACGAGTGTTGGGAACAACCTCGTCGAACAACGATAGTATAGTCCGTTCACCGTCCATGGATCCCACCTTGAAATACCAAATTATCACAGAGGATCCGTGGATGGTGTTTAGTGCTAGAATTCGAATCAATAGTTGGAGTCGAGTAATCTGCATGCACCCCTTTGGAAAGCGGGCTTTGTCAGTGCGATTTCGCTTTGCTAAAGTATCGTAGTTGATTTGAGATTACTGAAGATTCAGAGGCGAAAATTAGCAGACGGAATTATGGTGAGATAGAGAGTGGAGTTTTTGAAAGAGAATGACTTGTTCGAAGGTGTGCAACGGGCGAAGCATGGCCAAACATCATGCTGTCCTGCGTAAAAGGTCGCCTTTGCGATGAGAAAGCTGGAAAGACCGAACCAGGAGGCTGCGGCTCAAACATCGCCTATGCGTACTTCGTCTCGTTCATCTTCTTCTGCTCGTTCCTCATGTTGAATCTCTTCGTCGCCGTCATCATGGATAACTTTGATTATCTAACCAGAGATTCCTCGATCCTCGGAGCTCATCACCTCGACGAATTCGTTCGGATCTGGGCGGAGTACGACCCGAACGCGACCGGTAAGATCCATTACACCGAGATGTACGACATGCTGAAGAATATGGACCCTCCGTTGGGGTTTGGCAACAAGTGTCCATATAGACTCGCTTATAAGAAGCTCATTAGAATGAATATGCCGGTCGACGTCGACGGGAAGGTCAATTTTACGACTACACTCTTCGCCCTGATCCGCGAAAATCTCAGCATTAAAATGCGACGGGGTAAGTTTCATCTTTTACACCCACTATCTATACATATAGGGTGAGTCAGTGACCTTGCACCAAACTGAAACCACGTATTTTGGGGGTCAATAGAAGCCTAAAAGTCCCGGAACACAAAGTTGAAATCTCAACCCTTTCGGAATTACAGGGGGTTGAAATTTTAAGTTTTAAAAAATC
Source organism: Trypoxylon attenuatum (assembly GCA_963989405.1). NCBI lineage: Eukaryota > Metazoa > Arthropoda > Insecta > Hymenoptera > Crabronidae > Trypoxylon > Trypoxylon attenuatum. The sequence continues at coordinate 3,127,356 of OZ022495.1, forward strand.
ATATCTTCCGACAGGATAATACTAGAGTCACGGGTCTTTTTCTAGAATGTGTGGGAGGGCCCAGGGTACCTGGAAAAAAATAGAAACGATGTGAAAATTATTATTAAGCCACATTATTATTGATTTTCTTGTAGTTCTTCTATGAACGTGAAATTTGCCCGTTTAGAGAAAATCAATAATAATGTGGCTTAATAATAATTTTCACGTCGTTTATATTTTTTTCCAGGTACCTCAGGCCCTCCCACACATTCTAGAAAAAGACCCGTGACTCTAGTATTATCCTGTCGGAAGATATGATTTTTTAAAACTTAAAATTTCAACCCCCTGTAATTCCGAAAGGGTTGAGATTTCAACTCTGTGTTCCGGGACTTTTAGGCTTCTATTGACCCCCACAATACGTGGTTTCAGTTTGGTGCAAGGTCACTGACTCACCCTGACGTATATCGAATAAATCATTCATTCTGTAGATATTGAATTAACTTCGTTAGAGTAAATTCAGTTAGAATGATTTATTCTGAGTATGTTTAGAATGAACGATCGAATTAGAAGGGTAGTCAGAGTTGGATAATGAGTAAGTGTGATTGATTACAGTCGAGGAGATGAAGCAAGCGAACGAGGAACTGAGGGAAACGATCAGAAGTATCTGGCCACTACAAGCGAAAAAGATGTTGGACATATTGATGCCTAGGGACGAAGGTAACGAACCTTTCGAATTCTCGTAGAAAGGATGATACTTCTAGAATCTAATATTATGTTTGACTAACATTTTGCAGAAGTAGGTCTAAATAAAGTCACCGTGGGTAAGATATACGTCAGCCTTCTGATACTCGAAAGTTGGAAAACGACAAGGTTTGGTCGGCTAAAATCGTCTGGACAGGTGAGTTTCCTGCCGCATTCGATGCGAATTTCATTCGTAAAAAAGGATAGAAGTCCTTAGGGACACGATCCTTATTTATTCTGAGCGAAACCTTCCGACTGATGCCCCATTATTACCTCAGAATCAATTATTTTTCCACTTGACAAAGAAAATGATTTTCCCTTTAAAATTCTAAATTGGCAAATCAGTGCAGTTTCCGAAATAAAGGGGCAAAGTAGTGGGGGTCAGTCGATGGTCGAAAGTTCGAATGGATGTTTGTCGTTGGCTTATCGTGGTAGGATTCCACATGAACAGTGTCGAGATCAAAGTTTCAAATAGAGATTTTCCAAAGAATTTCCAAGTAGCTTCTTGGTCACCTTGTCTGTTTAAAAGCTTAGTATCGCAAAAAGAATCGTTCGAAACTCAAAATTTTGTTTCGAACGACTCCAATGTGTTTCGCGATAATCGATCGAAAAAATCTCACGAATCCCTTCACCTCACGAGATTAGTCTCTGTGTGTAGCATTTGGCTGAGAGCGTCGCAAATTGACAGCGATTCTAAGCTGAACACTCCCAAGTCCCAATATATATTCAGACGCTATTATACGTGCGTGCTGACAATGAGTAGTAGTGTTGAGAGAATTTCTCAGAGATTACGTACACGTGTCTTTGGATGAATGTGATAATGAATCGAGTGTTTCGAACGTAGCACGCTCATCCCTCGTTGATCCAACGAACCAATAATTATGACAATCAAGAATATTTATTAATAAGATGTGAATTTGAATTTCGATAAACTTGGACCAATTTTATTGACAATGATGGATTCGCGTAGGACGAGTGTGCTCGGTACAATTATTTAGAACAAGTATCACTAACGAACAATGAGGACGTTCAATCTCTGTCTGTTAATTTGAATTAGCCAAGAGTCGATATAGTCAATATGTGTAGAAACAGTTCGATGTCACCCTTCCTGAACGTCACGATACAGATTTTCGATGCAACCGATTTTAATGTAGATCCTTCCAAGTCGATTCACCGATCGCCGAAAAAAAAAGAGAATCATGATTTTTTTCTCAAAACTTATTCCTACAGTAAGGAATAAAAATTGATAGGATTCTTTATAATCGAGCAAACGTTGAATCGACATGGTCACAGGAGTTTTTATATGTATATCATACATATATATTACACGTATATCACATAGATAATTAGGATAATGTGATTTTTGAATGAATTTATACAAATTAGATTTTTTTAGAGAAGGATCTGTGTGTTGGATTTAAGTGTTTTTTACCATTAAAAGTCTGATATAGAAAGAAAAGTACAGCCACGAGGTTTGGGCCGATCGAATTAATTTCGGGAGGCTAATAGAGATTATTATGATTACATTGCGTTTCTAGTGTAGGAGTAATTGATAGTCTGAGAAATTTAACTACTGGAATATATATATATCTTAATTTTTTATGTACTTAATTGTGTACCCAGACAAGAGGATGTTCACGCAGCTCTCAATCATCTCTTTGTGTCTTTTCTCTTTGTTTTCCAGAACGATAACGATCTTATCGATAACGATAATGCTGGGCAAAGTCCTGCAGCCCAGGCGGTAGTACTTACTTTTTCTCTTACTTATATTACCATCTCAATTACGGTTTTCCATTTTATTTATACTCTCTACTTACGTTTATTTTTTACTTTCACTCCCACGTTTATCGCAAAGTTCCGTTCATTGATCGATTATGTATTAACATCAAATCAATACGATACTTCTCATTTCTGATTCTAACGATTCATCGAAAAAAAAAAAGAAATAAAAAAGAAAGTACGAAAGGACTACATACTTTGCTATAAACGTCCATATTTTCCTTTTCTGTACATAATACTATTTTTTCCGTTTTCTAATTAACGACTTGCTCACTAAATTACGGCGACGCAAGAACCATCCTGTGGCAGATAATCGTTAAATGCACATAAATACATATCAATTCTGTTTGTTTGCAAAGTAAATAAGAAACACGATGGTTGTTGGGTCACCAGTCATCTCGTCTTATACAATCTCTTTTTTTTTTCTTCTTTTCTTTTCTTTCTCCAAGCATTGACACTCGGCACACACTCTCTTTCACATCACTCGCAACACTTCTATATACATTTACTTTGAAATTACCTTGTTTGGTACTGTAGATTCTTATTCCTTCATTACTCACCAATTAATCACTCACTATCACACTCTTGAATGCTGCACAACTGCTGTTCTCGCGGGAAACATTCGACTTTTTATTTATCACTCTTCTTCATGCATCGAAATAACGATTCCGAGGTGATCGGATGATATTAGGTTTTTTTTTCTATTTTCGAAGGGGTGGAGGGGGGAGGGGGTGGATCGAGTAATTTGAAAAAAGAAACAAAAAAAGTTGACAGCAGTTGGGCTGGGAATGAGATAACAATATCACAAACATGAGATTTTCTTCTTTCTTAGGCACTTAACAATTATCTTTAGATAGTAACTTAATTTTTCTAGAGCATCCATCAGGTTCACACGATTTAGAACCTTTTAGCGAACTTTAGAAGTCACTTTCCTTTATTACGAGAGTTTCCTTTCTAACAGCACGTTTTCCTCTCAAGATCAATAAATAATTAGTCTAGGATTATATCCGACACTAGTTTAAACACGCTCAATTCTATGCATCGCAAACCTCCGGTGTCTGCGTGAGACACACCTTTGAGAAGTGAAATAAGAGTTGGAATTGGCGAAGGGGGTCGAGAAAACTGTTTGAACGATGCAAAGAATTGTACGTTTTGAGTCTTTTTAGTCGTCGTGTCGTGAGCGCGTGGGTAACGTGCACGCACGTGTACGCACGTGTTCAATCGGCTCTTTGCCCCCCAAGAATACGATACTAGCTGTGTGTGTAAGTAAATCACCTCTAGATCCAAGTCGAACCTCATAGAAACTGGATTAGCCCGAGGATGAATTTTGAGATAATTGGTCCCCGAACATAGCTCGCCTTTTGCCTCGAGTGTCACAGTATTTACTTACTTACTTTCTTTCTTTCCTTTATTCGTTTTCTGATGTCTTGCTCTTCTCTCTCTCTCTCTCTCTCTCGGTGTTTCCTCTCTTTATCTTCTTTTCTCTAGACAACTGATTTCATTTCTTCTATTAGATCGGTGCGCCGCCAAAGAAGTGTCTCTTCCGTCTGGTATGCAACAGGCGATCTTAGATCGTCTCTTTCAATTAGATTTCTCTTTTTCCGTTCTCTGTAACGACTTTTCTCTCTCTCTCTGTTTCTCTCTGTTTCTCTCTATCTGTCTGTCTGTCTGTCTCTCTTTTTCTTCTTCGAATCTTTGCACTGTCTTTTCGTTCTCCCGAAGGTTCTCTCTCCTTTCTTTTCTCTAGAATAGCATTCTCGAGGAAGCCACTATTCCCGAGGAACTTACCCCCGTTTGCACGAGAGTCGCAATCTTTTAGCGTGAGTTCCTCGATGCACTTTTTTTTTCACAGTCGACATTATTCGCACTGTCTCTTCCGCGAACGTGTTGCCGCCACCGTAGTAGACTTACATTAGCTCGTAGAAATCCGCGAGTATCAGTGAGAAAAAAAGAGGTCCCACAAGTAGAATGGTAGTTCTCAAAGAGAAACTTTAAGTACTTGAAACAGTAGCGGTCTTGCTAGAGCAGTAGTCTTACGCTACTTGCCACATTTTATACTACTTGACACACCCACACACACACACACATACCGTACACCAAACAAAGACACTGTGTACAGAAAATAAAAGACAGGCGAGGGTCTATTTACAAGGTTTTATGTAGCTAGTATATATATACATAAAATATGTATATATTGTATACTTATTCGTTTCGCCGCGGTCAACGAAGTAACAATCGCGCGGAGTCTCTTTTTCTTTTTGTGAATAAGCGAAGCTGTGAACAACCAACTGTTTTCCCTCCACGCCATCAAACGGAGGTTTTTCTTTGCCATATGGAGATTCCAGATTCCTGGATCTCTTTGGCGTAGTATCAAATTAGCTAGTACTTACAGTAGTATCCTGCTCGTTAGTCTGGAAAAGCAGAAGCAAGCAGTATCTACTAGGAGTATCTCTGTATTCGTACTAACTTGAAACTGATCGTTGCAGTATACGTAGCAAAGAGTCTAGCGAACCCTTGTCTTGCGATCGAGACCATGGATCTTTATGCAAACAATGCGATTCGGTAACAATGGAGAAAGAAAGGATTGAATTTGCCAATTTTTTAACGGATAAATATTTGCATAAGGATTCAAGAGTCGTAGATAGAATTAGCATCCCCTCGAATGCAAAATAATCCCTCTGTGTGCCGTTCTCCAGGCATGCTACCCCTATGAAACTATACTCACTTGTCTTCTCTCTGTCTTGTCCAACACTACTTGTCTCTAGATCTGTGTTTGTCCGTTTGCGAGTGTGCCTGAACGTGTGTGAATGGACGATGTGTGAGTGAATCAGAGTCCAGATCTTACAACAATGCGCCCCTGTACTTCTGTGTTACACGTACAACTAACTGTCCTTTCAGCTTGTAATTTATTGTCTCGTGTACTGTCCGCCCGTTGCATACATACATATATACTACTAGTTACGAGTAGCTCAATGTACAAAAACATACACACGAGTTGCTCGCATACACTGGTATGGTAATTGTAAAACTTTTGACCCGACGGCGTTTCTCGTTCGATTGTACATATCGAATCGCGATTGGAAAATACAAATGAAAAATGTTATAAAAATGGAGTGGATTAATCATGATCGCGCGAAGAACGCCCTCGGGAACGTGCATCTTCTTGCATGCTTAACCGGTACTTGCATATTCTGGCAGTATAGCAAACTAATTCGACTAACTTGATCTCTCTATCTGCATATATGTATATGGTACTTTACGCTCACTCGTAACTCACTTGAATACTTACGTCTAATCTAACGTCCAATAGCTTCCGACAGACACATACAGGCTATGCTAGAGCGCGATTACATTCACTCTCACTGCAAATTTCTCTCTCTCTCTCTCTTTCTCTCTTTCTCTTTCTGGTTCTATCTATCTATCTGTCTCTATTACTAAGCCCTTTCTCACTTTACGAATGTCACTCACAATGTCTAGAGACACCTAGCATGGCCTTATCTCTAAAAGTGAGCAGAGGATAAAAGAAAAAAAAAACAGACATTATTCTACTTTCCAATTTTCCAATTCTCTTTGGCTAATGAATCGCAATTGCAAGCTAAAAAGCGCTCTCGCTCGTTCTCGATGTGACTCTGGCAATGATACCGATCCGAGTACCGTCTCCTCGGGAGCTCTCGCCGGTTCCCAAAGGGATGGTACGTAGAGGTCACGGAGAGTCGAGTGGCAAAAGTAAAGCCTGTATGTGTCCGAAGATATACCTTTGTACAGTGTACATAGATACACTGGGGTGTGGGGTAGGAGATAAGCGAATCAAGGGTGGATTCCCTCGGGGAGTGCGATCGCTGGCAGTGTGAATGCGTAGCGATCGCAGGACACGAGAGATCGGTATTTATGGTCGGAGAGCAGCTCTGATAGCCGGTGTGCTTTCGCACGTTCGAATCTAGCAATCGGCGTTCTTGAACTGCATCCGGGACATGACGGCGAGTAATCACACGGGAAATAGTCACGGGACCGGAAGTCGGGCAAACAGCCTTGAACCGGTGATGCGGCCTCCCGGCCACGAGGAGGCCAAGACCGAGCGAGAGAAGGAGCCGAGGGACGAGGAAGAAGGGGCCCTCGGAGCCGCCGAGCATAGACGCCAGCGTAGCATCAGGTACGAGGAGTTCTCGTCACCTTCAACCAACCAATATCTATCGAACCGCTCGCTGTACATTGTATTATATATCTATATCTATATCTATATCTATATATATACATACATATATATACATACATATGAATATCAACCCTTTGCACTCCAACCGTTCAACCGGACTTGAGTACCTACTTCGCTTCCAGCAACTCCTTTTGTCCACCAATTTTCACCAAGAGTGAAATGAAGTAGCTTGCTGCAAGTGTATGTGTTTTAATCGTATCGTACGAACTTTGCTCACTTTGCTCATTACTGTCGGAATATTTTTTTCGTCGATGTCGATGATCCGTCGCAATCTCTCACCCTTACGATAAATCAATGTACGTAATAGGATTCACGGAGTGGAGAGGGTCGAAAAAGCGAGAACCCATTCGAGACGGTTTACCCCCCTGTGCCCCAGTACATATTATAGCCAGTCTCGAATGGGTCTTGAGGAACCGCGAATTGGCCGCGGAATTGGCGAGTATCGAGATTGTTTTTCAGAGGAGACTGGTGTTCTGTTTGCAGAAACAAAAAGGTGAACTGGAAGATGTCCCACCAGTACGATATGCTAGGCAGCAGCGGAGAGAGTAGCCAGGGAGGGGGTGGGTCTGGGGTTGTACCCGTAGTTAATGACGAGGATCGCGCCCCCGAGCTAGAGCCATTGCTGGCTGAGGTGCCCTCCCAGCAGGATCAAAACTACTACCACCATCACCATCACGACCACTACTACGATACCGACAATGATCTATACTATGACCACCATCACCATCATCATCATCACCGACCACCCTCGTACTACCAACACCAGAACACCTACGCACCTCGATCCTCGATCCGTTACCACAAGGTGTCGGCTCGATCCAATTTACGTGAAAAAACCACGATTAACATTCAGCTACCCACAGTTCCGTTCAGTTTCAGTTTCACTGATGACATGCCGCGCGATTTCTCCCTGCTCCTCTTCTAGTTTTACTACTTTTTCTTCTTCTTCTTCTTCTTATCCATTGACCCCGACCCGCAGATATCGGTTGCGATAGATCATTTTTCTTCTTCTTCTTCTTCTTCTTCTACTTTTTCTTCTACTTCTTCTTCTTCTTCTTCTTCTTCTTCTTTTCCCTCCAATCTTTTTCCCTCTTTCCAGCCGCTTTTTCGTTTCTCTCTCTTCTTTGTGTCTTGAGATAGAGAGTATACCAGAGTACCTACGTACCGCGGATTACTTTATTCTCGCACCGCGCGTAGCTGCCGCGAGATTAGATTCCGCGCATAGTTATACCCGTGTGTAATATACATATTTATACATACATATACATGTAATAATGGGATGCTTAGATCTACTTACAATTTTCTCACTTTTACGAACATTAGTTTTCTTTCGGAATGTTGGAGTGTGTTTCTTGCATTTAGGGACAACGTTCCACAGTCTTTAGTTTTGTCCATCGGATCGTTAGAACCGTGATCCGTGATCGTGTCGTTCTTGGCACGTCCAACTTGGCTCCTAGCGATGGAATTCAAATTTCTAATTCTAAATCTAAGGAGGTATCTTCGAAACTTTCCATTTTACATCAATTTTGTGCTTATTTCTAGTTGAATCGAAGCAGTCGCACGAGCCAAGCGTGGACGTCGTACCATTGGTAGAATCGCGATTTTTAGCGGGATCGTCGCGTCTACATCGTGACTATAAGTTGATATACGATTCTTTTTTGCCTGTACGTCCGATATTCCTGTGGATTTTACAGTGGCCAAGTGCACAGTACCGATCTTCGCGTATCATAATAATCATAGAACGAATGATCGAACCATAATAAAATTCAAAAGATTCATCCTGCTTCGCCACTGTAAAAACTATCTCATAATGTGGAGTTGAATAATCCCCTATAGACGGATCGGAAAACCTTTTTAGACCAGGTATTTATCTTCTTTACTTGGACTTACGCTACGCTAGTTCTTATACACTATCGATAGAGAATACATACGTGTGTACCTAGATATCGTTAGACTCCTAGAGTGTCGCGAACTCATAATACTCTTACCGACAACTCTACAACCAAAACCATCTAATCGACGATCGATCCGATCATTCAAGATTCTTATCCAACAACCACGGGTCAAGATCGATTTGCGGTATCAAAAAAAATCCATTCATTCTACATGTACTATACTCATTCTCGCACGCGTGCCACGACAAGACCAGGACAGTCTCACGGCACTGTAAATCAGACAGCAAAGTCAACGCGATGGGTGAGCTCACCTCGTCACTACGCCGACATACAGTCTCCTCCTTGGAAACCAGGAAGATCGTTCTAGCAGTACACGAATTCTAGTCCCGCCCAGACAAACCGTAGTCGTCAATCGGATCTAGAAGAACTTTAGCTGCTTAGTGGCTACTACCAAATTGATCATTGCCGCGGATCAATCGTAAATCGATCTTCGAGGGTACACGTTAGTCGTTCCGATGTACCGGATGTTGTACTTGTAAATAGCGGGCTAGTTAGACGAGAGCCTCGACCACTTTTTTTTACCACCCGAATCAGAGAGTCACTAGTAATTGTTACTATACATATATATACATAATCTATATACATATATATATATACATATATATATTTGGTATTAGAGAACCCCCACCCTTGTCCCTAGCTGCTTTCAGCCTGAAAGGTCGTTCTAGGAGGAGCGATGCGATCGCAGGATTATCGCGATGGCTCGTCATCCTCCAGCGCGGCGTATCTCGTTGTTTCTCGTAAACTCTCTCTCTGTGTGTGTGTCCTGTGCACCCTTGGTAAGTAAGCGACGAACCATCTCTGGAACGGCTCTCCTGGCTCGAAGCTAGTAGTGTCGTTAGCCAGATCCTGGTCTCTCTTTCGGGCCCAGCCAAGTCGACGAAATACATATCTTCCTCTCGCTCTCTCTCTTAACACTGCATGTGCATGACCGAGACTCTCTTAACTGCATGTTCTCTCTTTCGTACACACTTTCGTACTTACTTACTTAATTACTTAATTAATTAATTAATTAATTAATTACTTACTTGAACTTACTTCAACTTAATTGTCTCTGTGTATCGACTATTCCACAGCCTTCCAATTCGGTGATTATTATTCTTCTTCTTCTTCTTTTTCCTACTTGAGGTTTATGTCTTTCGTGAACGATGATAATTCTCCATGGCGAACGAATCTTTCGGGCCACCGTTCGTCCTTTCGTTCGTTGCTTAACGATTCTCTGTTACTATTTCTGTCTATTTCTCTTTCTCTCATTCTTTCTCTCTATCTATCTATCTGTCTCTTTCACTTGTTCTACTTTTGTACGAGCTTCTATTCAACTTGCTGCGTAAGACGCTGGAAAAACGGCGCTCGATGAGACGCGAGCCGAACGAAAGCCCGGAGATTCGATTCGAAAGGCAAAAGGCGTCTCGAGTTGACAAGGCTATGTGTTCGAGGCGCGCGTATCGCTGATACGCTGATATGGCAAAGAACCGACGACACCCCGACTTTCCTTTTGACACTCCTGAATCCCGAGTAACCCCCCGGGGGAACGACTCACTAATCGAACAGTCTATTCGTTTAGATCGAGCTGCAGGACGTCGTAGTTAGCGCATCGCGTGCCGGCAGCCACGAGAGCCTTACCCTCGCCAACGAAAGGCTTCATCCTCATCAACCACCGGCACATCCACCTAGACATCATTCGCGTTCCCCAAGTTTAAGGTAAACATTGAAATAATCTCGCACATCTATAAAGTGTACAATGTGTTTTTCTTTTCGCTTTCCTATACAGTTTTGTTACGTTTCGAAACAATCGTTTCATTTCCAGAAGACACTCGCCAGTCATGCACAGATCGCCGTCTCCGAGGCGAAGATACGACCACAGTCATTATTATTACCACGAAGGACCAGGCTTTAGCGACACGGTTAGCAACGTCGTCGAGATGCAGAAACATTCGCATCATCCCCACGCGTCACAGTACAATCATCGGCATAGGAAACGAGGTACAAGACAGCAATGACAATTCCAACGAAGAACACACGGTGCAACGATAAGTCCTTTTTATGAAATCTACGCTACGAATCTTTCTTCTCGGCGAGTCACGAGTCTCGAGTATCTCGAGGTCTCTCGACATCGTACACTTTGCGCTTAAGGAGTCGAACAAGGATTTTTGGGAAAGAGGAACAGGAGTGGGAGAGGGGGATAGATATTCGCGGCTCGAGAAAGAGATTCGTAGCCGCGATTTGAAGAAAAAAGAAAAAAAAAAACAACATTTGAATGTCGCTATAAATGGTTTACTCGCAAGAGGCAAACGCTCTGTGTCACTCGATGTAATATGTTTCTTCATTTTGTTCTGTTATGCGCCTACAAAGACTATTACGACCACTGCGACTATTACGACGATGGTAATTTCTTTCGCAACTCGTTTGATTACCCTAATACTATACGAAGCAGTTATTATAACGTTTTTATAGAGTTGCGATTGTTTGGCTTAAGACCGTCTTTTTCCTAATATCTGTATTCGACACCCCACGTGTAACACTACACTTACGTATGGTATTTTACGCCCCTCTTCCATCTTACACATACACACTTACAACACAATGTACATAACACTATTGTATACCACACACACACACACACTGATACCAGTTTGATGTTGGAAGAATTCAATGATAATCCGCTCCTTTTGTTCTCGCTCTTCCGATATTTTACTTTCAGAATGGGTTGTCGAGAGCCTTAGCCCTCCTTTCTTTACAAAGGAAGAGTCCAGAATCAGAATCGTACAGTCCAGAGTCCACTCTCGACTACTCGGTCTTGTATCGGTGTTGGCGAACTAGCATATAGCTCGAAACGGCGCTTCCCAACATTTTCTTAGGATTTTCTTAAACTTTTTCTGCCGCTACTACCGTCCATGCACGCACTAGAGAGACACGTGCTTCCGGTAATGTGCACCCTGCACCTCGATATTAGATGTGAGAGATGCAACCCTCGACGTAGAATAGGATTCCTCTGTCCATCCGTCGTCCAGCCTGCCACATCTCTACCAAATGACACGAATGTACCCCGCCTCACTCCAAGGAGATAGCTAGCCCCTTCGGAACAGTCCTGAACTGTGTCACTCCACAACCCCCTCTAACGTGGACACTCGAGCACAACTCTAGTTTGGTAGACTTTGCACGTTTCTGTTTAGAGTCCGCTTGAATCTTCCACCCCCTGAGCGTGAGACTTACTTATTTAGAATTAGAGGGGCCTCTAGAGGGTCCTGGCATGCGCCGAGTTCAGTTCGAATGGCAGTGAATAGCGATGCGCGCGCGAGCATGCCCTAAGTCAATTGCACCGCTTCCGCGAGTTTAAATAGTGAGGATTGCGCGCGGTTGTCAATGGGTTCCGCTGGCCGTAGTGATTTTTGCGAGCGACGGAAGTCAGTAGCGCGAGTTGTTTAGTCTCACGTCGTTGAAAGAACTTGTCCTCGCGTCCGTTCCCAATGGCGCTCGAATTCCCATTTGAGAAAGCTCCCTAGGTCCGGCATAGAATAGTTGTCCTCTGGAAAACGCGCGTCGATCCTCCTCGTAGCCAAGAGCCGCGATAGTAACGAGAGTCTGTCGTCAGGTCCGTGGAGCGCATCAACCAGTCCAGCGAGATCGCCGAGTCCGGTTCATCGGATCGATCGCAACCATCCATACGGTACGACCAGCCTGCAGCAGCGCTCGAGGAGTCCAAGTCCCATTGGTGGTCGGCAAGCACATCCGCATCATCATCACTATCGGCATCATCTGCACCAGCACAGCTACCCAGTCCTAGCCACGCGGCGTGTACCGACAAGGCGGCTACCACCCACTCCGAACAAACCCTCGACGCTGCAGCTCAAGCCGGCGAACATCAACTTCCCAAAGTTGAACGCTTCGCCAACCCACGGACCCCACGTTGGCCCGGTACCGGGACACGGGCCCATGCCTGGCGTGATGCCTCATCCGCCGCCTGGTCATGTGCCCCCCAGTATGCAGCCTGCACACTGCCCGCTCAGTTTCGAGCAGGCCGTCGCGATGGGCCGCGGTGGCAGACTGCTCCCAGGATCCGTGCCCAATGGCTACAAGCCCCAACCGCAGGCTAAACAGAGGACCCCCAGGTGAACCCCTTATATCGATGGTCTTCTTACGATCCCATAGTGTTTAGCCCAGTGATTTCCAACCTTTTCGATTATTATTTTCCAATTAACAACGATACGAAGAAAGGTTCGAAAACACTGGGGATTACCGATAGATTCCATGTGTGTCGAGTAGATCGCTGCTATCCCATAGTCTTTCCTCTTTCGAATCACTAGAATCTCTAGAATCTGCTTTGCTCGAGTAGAGAGTAGAAGCGCTGTCTTGCGGGAATGATTGTGGGGCGCGCAGACAGGGGTAGCACAGTCCGTGCAAAACGAAATTGATCGTTCTCTATCCGTAGGTCGAGGCATTCCGATAGCGACGAGGACGATTGGTGCTAGCCAAAGTGGGACCCTGGACGGTGGTCCGGCGACGTGGACGCCCCCAGGCGTCTTTGGGTCTGCGCGTGAAGCTTCCTCTAGTCTTCGCGTGGGAGGCGCACCTCAGAAATCAACTCGCTGAAAAGTGAACGCCGGTCTGAACGGCCGGAGCAAGACAGGGATGCGGAAACCCCGACACGCAGCGTCGAGCGATCTTCCGAAAGGGCATCCCAAGACCGATCCACCGTTCGAGCATCGAACCTCGACGAGAGTGGATCGGCCAACGTCGAAACGTGTTCGAAGGATCGTCAGATCCACCGTAAGCTCATCGCGAAGATGATCGAGCATCCAAGAAGCACTCGCGTGAACGCGAACCCACGATGGGTGCAAATTCGAACGTGAAACGGCAAACGCAATGATCCTGAGAGACGAAGAGAGCGAGAAGCGGAAACCAAAACAAATCGAGAGTGACGATCGTTAGGGAAGCGGACGATCGTCTACTCGAGCTATATCGTGTTCATCCGCGAGAAGATACTCTCAGGACAGCGAGCAGACGAATGCTGCTCGCGAAGAAAAAGCAGCAGCAAAAGTAGAAGCAGAAGAAGAAGAAGCGAGACTTCAAACTTCCTTCGAGCGTGGTCTTCCGCTCGACGAGCGCTGTATCAAAAGGAGGATCCACTTTTTATACGAAAATTCACCGACTCTACGAAGCAGAAGCAACGGTAGCACGGCGCGGCATCGTGTTACTTCCAGCTCCGGATCCTCTCTCTCGCTCGAAATCCGTCTAGTCGGCCAGGCAAAAGCTCCCAAAACGGTTCCACCAACGGGGAGGACATCGGGACAGCCACCAGGACGAAGACGTTGCAAGCGGAAGACCTCCTCAACCTAAGAACTCTAACGCGCACGACATATAGAAAAAAAGAAAAAAAAAAAAGAGTGCCCTTCTTTTCGCCGGTTTTTTCCTTGGCTCTCGTCCGTCGACGTGCGCCCACACAGCGAACGATTCGTCAGAGGACTCGTAGCGCGATAAGCTCAGCCGAGCCGAATCAAAAGCTTCAGTGGAAGTGGATCTTCTCTCTGACGTATCGGTGGCTTCGATCGAGTCGCGAGAGATAGGGAAATCAGGCACAAGAACTGATTAAATTATTCTTCGGTGTTACATTGGGAGAGTATTATAATGGACGGGGGCTAATCGTGGGAAAGGGTTAAGGGATGGGGGGGGGGGATCAGAGGACGATGGAAAAGCTGAAGGGTGTGCATCGCTCGGCGAAAACGTCAAGATTCGCACGGGGTCGTCGAATTTCGCTCACAGAATATATTTCGATAAACGTAGCATATATCCGCCGATTTCGATTATTACCGGGAGGCGTAGGATAAATTAATTGGTTCTATCAAAATTCACTAGCTCCATTCTGCCATTAGTGAAATTGTGCAACGGACACTCGAGTAAGGAGGGAGGGGGTGAGAAAGGGAGAGAAAGAGGGGGGGAGAGAGAGAGAGAGAGAGGGAGAGAAAGAGAAAGTGAGAAAGGGAGAGTAAGGAAGAGAAAGAGAGAGATGGGGAGAGTTTCGGATAAGGCGCTCGCAAGCGCGACCACGAAAGGAACGGAAAGAGCCGAGAGATGGATAAAGAGAGATCGAAGGGCGTGATCAAAATCGTAGTTTTCTCTTCGCGTGCGATTTTTCCATGCAAGACAAGAACCGCGGCTACGGGAGGCCGCGTCGTTAAATCTCCGCATACATATACTTGGTAGCTGCAGTTTTTGTAACGCGATGCAAAACCTAGCATAAACGAGACGTTCTTTCTTTTTTTTTTTTTTCCACGGAGAAGATTCATGACCAGCCAGAGATATGGCTTATCAAAATTACTATTTCGCCTATAAACACTGTACGATCGAAGAAATATAATTAAACTAAAAATTATCCAGTCGCTTGGTAAATAGTGGGGTAACCGTGAGACAAAGCATATTAAAAATTACGAGTTTCCTAGTATCTTGATACGCATTAAACGAATACATCGAACTAAATACGTAGTAATTTTTATTAAACTATCAAGGTTGTCCCGATTGTCTTTTACCGTAGGAGCGAGTCTGACTGCGAGGCTGATCGAGAGAAAGTAAGCGAGAGAGAAAGAGCGAGTGAACGAATCTTGATGCGTGTCTGACTGGAAGAGAGAGAGAGAGAGAGAGAGAAAGAGAGAGAACGATAGAAAGAAAGAGGGTAAGAATGACAATACGTTATTTGAACCTATGGATTGCTTGCCCCGTCGAGAAGGATAATCCAAGGTCGAGAGGAATGGAAGACACCGAGAGAAAGAATGAGAGAATGAAAGAGAGGGAGAGATCGAGCAAGATAGACCGGAAGCGTCTCGTGAAGCAGATACGATCAAGCTATACGTCAGCCAGTCGTCTCTAGTCGCTGACTGATGATGGGGCCTGGTCTCCTCGCGGGCCATTGCGTTGTCGTGTTCGACAAAGCGGAAGTGTCCTCGCAGTCCTCGCAGTTCGTGCCGATCGCTCGTTCTCGATGGGGGATCAGGCTGGCGCGCAACCATGCTCGAGGGGTACGTATATGAGTCCGCAGATATGACGAGGCACGCAAGGAGAATCGCAGTAGTGCATCAGTAGATATGATCAGACCCGTGTAGATACGACTGTTCCACGCGTGTGGCGCGTTAAACCCAAATTTCTGTAGTGTCCAGCCCTTCTCTATCGTCTGAACGCTAAAATACTCCGATTATACGATACTTGCCGAGAGCACTGTTAATTACCGTTTTAAATACCTACAGTTTAACCGGAGGAACAATTACAGTCTTCGGTGCTCCCGTTATTCTCATTACTACCATTACTGTTACTATTATTACTTGTACCGTTACTACAACAAGAACCTCTATTACTTATTACTATTTACTACTACTATCTACTACCAGTTACTACTACTACTACTATTACTTACTACTATCACTATCACTATTACTCTATTCCTATTCTTACTACTTCTACTACTGTTGCTACTATTACTGTTACTCTCACTGCTACTATTGCTATTACTGTCACTACCAAAACTCCAACGACTACCCACTATTGCTATCGCGATTACTATCCTCGTCATCGTTATTATTACTACTTCTATCCTTTTGCCACCACAGTCATCGACCACCGATACCGCCAGTACTACCACCCTACCGCTGATGCTACTACTGCTAATACCGTTACTACTGTTATCACTGTTACTACTATTGTCATTCAAATCACTACTACCACTACTACTATTACTACTACTACTACCACTACTACTACTACTAGTAATACTACTACTACTACCACTACTACTACCACTACTACTACTACTACTATTACTACTACTACTACTACTATTACTGTCGCTATACCATTACTCTTACTACTATTGCTAATTACTATTACCGTTTACCAACTAATACTATATTACCGCTGCTATTACTATATTATTACCTACCTATTGTTACGATTACTTTTACCGATCCTACGATCACCGAAACATTTAACTGATTACGACCGTTGCTACCTATATATTATTGTCACTACCATTAACAATACGGCTAAGCGTGCGTGTACCTAGCCAGAAGATCGAGAGCGTTAGTAGTCGTTAATAATCTTGTGAGTGCGTGCCCAGACGATTAGGAGTACATAATAATATAATTAATGATTATATCGATTACGATTATTGATTACGATTAGGATTACGATTACGAAATGGTATATACAGGTTACAGGGCGAGACGCAAAAGACATTTAACATACTGCCAATCGTAGGGATGAGTGCCTCGCGCGCGAGGGGCACGTGGGCCGCGCAATTCTGTACATATATGATACATAGTTCTTCTCCGCGGATTACGGTTACATACATTTATGCGCGATTAGATGTAAATAAATTGGGAGAGAAAGAGAGCGAGAGCGAGAGAACGCAAGGGAGAGAGAGAACGAGAGAGCGTGGTTGATTATGAGAGAAAATGAGATCGAGCGAGTGAAAGGACGAATTTGAGTGAGCGCAAGGGATAGAAAGAGAAGAAGAATTTAATACGATTAATCACTTTTTTCAATACCATTTCGCGCTTGTTTGCGTAACTCGCATGTGTGGATTTCGACTGAATACAAATAAAGGAGAATGCTGCAGATACGGAATACTGTTGATTCATGCTAGTAGATTAATGATCACGAAAGTCGAGACGGGAATTTGTTAGCATCGAGTTATCGTTAAAAGAAATTAAATTGACTCGATTAGAAATTTTTCGTAAGAGAGACAGAGAAAGAGAGAGCAGTTGAAAATGTTCTTCTGTGATAAAAGTGGAGTCACGTAGCTCTCGACAAACAATCCCTAAATGGAGTAGAGGAAAAGTCCAGGGTCAATTTCGTGGATGCTCGACTGCGCATATGTATGAATGGATGTACGAGTGGATGGATGATGACTGGGGTTGTTTGAGGCGAGAATCTCGAAATTCCGAAGCTTTTACATGACTCGCGTAGAGTCGTGACGAAAGCCGCAGCATTATGACCAAGCTCTTACAATGAGAATCTTAGTCTATAAATACAACTATTAATATCTAGCCATAATTCAATCGACATACGTACGCGCATTAATTATAAACGAATCCAATGACGATCGCGTCGATCGACGGGTTATATCATCGCGTAATCGATATATCGAAGAATGAAACTAGGATTAACGTCAATACTACTGCTACAACTAACACTAGGGTTATCGCGATAGTATTACTTTCTCGGTTTTTCCTCTGATCATTCGACAAATCATCCTCACATAGAACAACAAGATCCTTACGGAAATTGGTATGAATGAAAAAAAATGAAGCAAGGATTTCACCCAGCCAAATGAACCCCCGTCGCGAATCGAATTCGAACAGGAAAGAAAAAGTCTTTCTTTCTTTCTTTTTACGAAAGATTCAGCTACTAGATCGAGCATAGGTAATTTCGAGGAAGAAGAGGACAATGAAATGAACAGGATCCCCAGGCCCCATCCGTATCTCGATCGTGATTTAATGACAACCGGCAAACAATTAATCTTCCGCCTCATATTTCCCTGCGACTTGAAAAACACTATAATTCGATTATTCACTGTTCCATTATTCTTTTCACCGTAGTGTCCTCGTTCCCATATCGAAAGTCTGTCGGAATACCCTTGGTAGTAAAGACGTTAAGGGTGTCTGAACGAAATATATACAATATCATTAGATTTCGATCGAACGTATCAGAATAACATGTTCGCGTGTATTCGATCGAACATGGGAATATGTATTTGTGGCGCGACAACGATGACGATGACTGCGACAATGACGATGACTAGAGATCGACGAGGACGAGGAACGAAGCGAAAAAGAGCGACGCGCGTTACTTTACTGCGATTAAGGGTTTTTCTACTTATCTATATGAATACATATATGAGTATAAATATATACATAAATACATATACACGGAAGGAGTTACACATACATATATATATATATATATAGATATACAAAAATATATATATATAAAAATACAGACAGATAACGAGACATTGACACAGTACGCGGAGAGAGATCCACACGCATCGACACTTACACATTACACACATTATACATTCAAAACTATGTACACACAAAAGATAAATGGTATAAACGAATAACGAAAGCGTAAATATATTGACAGTAATGCCCCGCCGATAATAAATAATCACAGAAAAAAAAGGGAACTTCGTCATTAGAATCCTCCGGCTTCGGCGCCGGGGCTCCGTAGAGTTTCATACTTTTGCAAATAATCGGAACCTTGTCGATACCTTATATTATATCTCTCTCTCTCTCTCTCTCTCTCTCTCTCTCTCTCTTTCTGTCCCTCCCTCTCTCCCCTTCTTGCTTTCTACCTCCCTCCCACCCTCTCTCTCACTCTCTCACTCTCTCTCTCTCTCTCTCTTTCTTTCTCTCTTTGACATATGTACACAAATAAACACACACATTGGATGCCGATACGTATTCCCAGACAGCGAGTGGTCTGATACTTTAGGTTTCGTTACCGAAAGGGGAATTTTATTGAGAGAAGCATGTGCAGTCACGGTTCGAACAAGAAGTTAGAAGAGAGTGCGGGTGTCAATCAGTTTATCAGCTACAGGTCGGAATCTAGGAAAATCTCTGATAAGCGTAGTGTTCCATCGACCAAGACGAACCACACGCGAATAGAACGAGATTGTCGCACCGTGTCTGCACTCCGGGGTCTCAGCGAATTCGCGATGAAAGCAGGAAGCTTCATTCGGATGAAAGATCGCAGTAGAAAGAAAAGGGGAAAGAGTACAGGGCGCGCTTGTTAGACTCGTGTAACTTGTGTGACGCGTGTCGATTCTCAGAACCGATTGGGAATTGCACCGATACTATGTAACGAGCGAGCGAGCGAACGAGCGAGTGCACCAGGAACGCTGGATAAACCCATTGAAAGCTTTAACTTTGAATAAAAATGAACTTTAAAGGGTACGCATACGGCGAATAACGACGAGTCTCACGCGTGAATCGTGGGGGAATCACCCTCGGGAACCTCGCGCGGATAATCCTTCCTTCACCGCTGCTGCCACCGAGTCTCATTCATCTACTTCTTACGATTAATAATATATACATACATTAATACATACATATATCGTATAAGGTACTTGCTCTACTCGGAGTAAGCGTATGTAAACACGCTCGCAGCGACATATACACGTATAATATTATATACACGAAACGGCGAGATACTTTAATAATCTACCTCGATAATTGATTCGCGCGTTTACGAGCATCGGATTAATCTGTTGGTTCTTCTATTGGAATTCCTCGGAAGAAAGAGACGGTGGCTGTCAGGGGCGCGGGTGATGGAAATTCGCGAGGGTGGATAATCGTTGGTGAATCCTTCGCGTATACTGTAAACTTACTGTATATTACTTATACATACATGCAGATACATGATTATACATAAATATATATATAGAGAGAATCTTGTCTCTTTCTCCGCGGTGTGGCAGCGGACCGAGTGCAGAGAATTGTACCTTTATACGTATATTATACGATTACAGAAACTATGGTGTTCGCGCGCACCACCTCGTCCCAAAACATCACCACCGACCGTTTCGAGATTCTCAATAGGATATTTCTCCCTCCAATAGTAACGCATCTTAATCGCCGTGGCACTCGAGATCTATAATAATTCTTGAACGCATGATTCTTCTACGATTCGACATCGCGTCCAACCGAGAGTTTCTACGATATTCACGTGCGTAATTTAATTTGCTTGGAAGAAAAGCGGAGGAATTGTTCCGTGGATTCGATCGAGTGCCAGGAGTCGATTTCCGGGTCAAATACGAGGGGATTTCGAGGCGGTCGCACGTTGCTGGGAGTACGAGGCTAATCGAACAGGCGCTCGATACGCGATTGCGATGTCACTTCTCTTCTTTAACGCCACAAAGATACACGTGGACGATATAGGTTGCCAGTGAGTTGTACGTAATTCGAAGGCGCGCAAACCGACCGAACCCGATGCGATCAACGAACAAACAGAAGCGTAGGGTTCAAATGTCGTTTGAAATGCGTTAAGAGGGAGGAGAATCACACGAGGAGAGCCACAAAAGTGAGAGAGGGTGAGAGTGAGACTACGATGACGTAAATATGCATCCATTACTTACGTATTATGCGGTAAAAAGAACAAAAAAAAAAATAAGAAGGAGGAGAAAGAAGAAGATGAAGAAGAAGAAGAAGAGACACGAAAGGGAAAATAACTACCTTATATACATATAAATATTATACATATACATATACATAGCTAGTTCAATTTGCAAATTAGTGTGTATCGCTTCGAAAATGCCCATTACTCGCCAGAATTCAATGAATCCGAAGAACCCGATTTCAAGTTCATTCTTTTTTTAAGGAAAAAACCAATAAAATAATGTGTTAAAATATTAAAGTACAGCGAATTCTTTCTTTGTAGTCGTAAGTTTTGCTTTCTTCTTCGAAGAGTGTACGGATGAAGTTTTGGATAGTGGCCTGTCGTCAAATGCATTTTTCTCTGTCAGACGGAAATGGGACTCGAGAGTCCCATTTTATAATCGCGACCAAGGGTTGCTGACTCAACCTAGGATTACGTTGCAGCGCTTCTATAGTAGGAATTGCAATTAAACGAGGGATATTCGCGAACTTATGGATGAAGAAAAATAAGTACTTACCTGCTTATTTACTTACGTACAACTGCTTCATAATTTCTACTCGTTCCTCTTTAATCACAATACTTTTTTACAGGAATTGACGGAAGACATATGCTGCGAGAGAATATTCTACAACTACCGATTCCAAAGAATC
Organism: Trypoxylon attenuatum; assembly: GCA_963989405.1. Lineage (NCBI taxonomy): Eukaryota > Metazoa > Arthropoda > Insecta > Hymenoptera > Crabronidae > Trypoxylon > Trypoxylon attenuatum. The sequence continues at coordinate 3,148,817 of OZ022495.1, forward strand.
TTCAATACGCGAAATCTTCGAAAGGATTTTGAAACTCTTTGATCCCCGCCAATAATAATTCTTCACATCACTCTAATAATTCGAGCACACGTATCGTAAGAACATTGCGAATTTGTACACACGATTTTGTACCACGGTTTTGTTACCAAGTGCGACTCTTAATTATTGATTGTACATTAGGCATAAGATTCTGCCGCTAGATATAATTAGGACAATTTATGTAAACTTCATTGTATAAACAATTTGTACATGAGTTTTCCGCAAAATAAACTATCAAGTATCGATGAAACGCGTTTAATGTCGGTATTTCAGAACTTGCAAATGAATCATCGGTATTTCAGGGGTTTGTTTAGGGTTGTTCCACGAAGGGTAGTTTCGATCGACTCTCTCTAGATGGCAGCATTCGCTCGAGACCTTCGACAAGTCATCCCTTTGCAGCCGAGAGAATTGATTAGCTGGTTCGCTGCGCCACTGCGATGCGAAGAAACAATCTCACTCCAAAATCAAAATCAAAAAAAAAACAGGGACCAACACGGGTAAGCGTACTTTTGAGCATTTTATTAAGTTTACGATGAGTTCGATCGATACAATGATTCGTCTGGTATACTGTCGCATTTCGGGACGCGACTTCGGACATTTTCGTTCCGTCTCCCAAAGGTAGCCCTTGGCATATTGGCTTCCTCCTTCGCGCTCTAGAAATTCTCATTCCTCGCGAATACCTACACTCAATAGTCTTTACAAAAGATAGCAATTAGGAAAAAGGTATCTGAATGAAATCTTATGGGTGTCCGGTCGATTCTGCATCGAACAAGCAACAGGATTCGTGAGCTTAAATCTACTCTGCCGCCGTCGCTACGGATCATCCTGAAGAATCCAAAAGTTAGCTGGACTCCAAACTCACGATAAAGCAGGAGGCTTCCTCTGGAGGACGAAAGCCTCGGTTGAAAGTCGCGTCCGAGTTGTATCGAGAACGTAAATGCGGTGAAATAATCGCAGGTTCGGTCTTGTGTCCCGAATTCGTCATCTTCACGGGCAAGGACCTTTTACACGTTTCCTTCTTTCTGCTATTTCTCCCTCTGAATCGAGAGTCGGAGAAAAAAGGACCGAGCGTAGGAAGGAGACTGGGGCAAAGGGGGTGGATCGTTGGATGGTTGGTTCAGGAGCAAGGAATATGAATATATAATATCTTATATCGCGTATCCATAAATGTTAGAACGTTATTTCTTATTCTTTTTCCTTTCTTTCTCTCTTTCTCTTTCTCTCTGCATGTCGCGTCGACCTCGTATTCTTGACTCATTTTATTCTCGTTTCTTTTTTTTTATTAAATGTTAGGTAGAGCTTAATAAGGGGCACCGGAAGGCGCGCTCACAGCGAACTTCGGGCGCTCTTTTCTCGTATACTAGCTGTGCCGAACGCACTTGTACTGGTCGCGTGGCTGGCGGAGACATCGACTGAAGATTGAGTTCTGAGCCACATGCTAACCCCCTCTTTATCATCGGTAAAATTATTTCTTATTCGTACCTGTCGTTCCTCTTCGCGAGTAACATCCTCCACTTCGTACCTCTCTCTCTCTCTCTCTCGATTCTGATCGATGGAGAAGATTGGGGGTCAATGGAGTGTCACTCGCGAAGAAGAGGACCGATGGTAAAACACTTCCGTATACATGCGAATTGGGGTTTCAAGGCTGAATTGACCAAAATAGAGCCTGAGGAAAATAGGAGTTGGTCAAAGGGAAGAGGGGACCAAAATTGTGACGATGAGACACTTGGATGCAATAGTAGCGTAGCAAGGGAAGATCATAAACTCAGTAGGCGATCCTCAGCCGATCGTTCTCCACCCGCGACATATTATTTAACAACAGAGTTTAACCACCTAATCGTTTTCGAGGATCCTCGTAATTCTCGTCATTCGCGTTCGCCCTCGTTTATACACAATAAATGGGGATATCCTTCCTCTTTTGCCTAGGCGCTAAGTAATAGAGGCGAGACCGTCTCGTTGGCCCGTCTCGCAGCTCTCTCGCGACAATAAGTTCGCCAATAATCGACCGGCATAATGAAGACATCGTCAACGACGAACCGTACGACTCTGGCTTCCGCGGTCGACCATTCGCGATTGTTCGCTTAAAAAAATACGGGCCACGCTGAATACGGGCATAAGAAATTTCAATAATCCGTAATATTCGTACTCGCTATCTCCGTAATAATAATACAATTGCAGTGCGATTATCACAACATGCGCGTGAACCGCAAATATCAATAATAACGGCAATAATAACTGATAGTAATAGCGACAATCATCGTAATAATCATCATAATGACAATGGTAATAGTAATAATAATAAAAATAATAATAATAATAATAATAATAGTCATAATAATAATAGCAATAGTAATAATAAAATAATTTCTGTCGTGCTAGTTAGCATCGTCGTTACAATGATGTACTTAGCCGTTATAGTAGTTTCCCTATGTACTATTCTCTTTTATATACTTCTATGTGTATAGCTACAATATAATAATATTTTCATGTTGAAAAATCGTATACATTAGTGTTGTGTCGCAGGACCATTGCTTCGTTTCTGTTCTGTTTACCGTTTCTCGCGTCGTCTTTTCTTCTCATCTCTCCTCGCTATCAATCGTATGCCTTTCTCACCTTATTTTTTGTCGCGCTTCTTTTCCAACGTTTCCGCTGTTCCGCTCTCACACAAACACCCGTCGCATGCACCCTTTTTTATTTTTCTCGCTCTCTTCTCACACGTGGTTCGATCGGTCGTATTCACACCTTATTGGGGAAAGTGGGGGGGTGGCGCACCTCGTTGACCAGAAGCGTTCACGTCCACGTATCGATTCGATCGAGCACGATCGACGCGAAACTAGAAATTCGCCGGACAGAAGGAAACTTTTTTTTGCACACTGTGTGTGTGTGTGTGTGTCATGCGTCGACACAATATCGTCGTCGATACTTTGACTATCTTTTATATATATTCATTATCGTATAGCGTGTTGATTATTGTATCGAAAGGCTTCTGAGGATTATTAGGGATAAAAAATAAGAGTTGCTGTGATAAAAGACTCTAAAATTCATCTATAGTCACTTTTGGGCCTTTTAGCCGTCTTTTTTTTCTCATCTCAGACCCATTTTTACTCTGCGAGTCTCAAGATTCGTATCCTCACTCCTCCTCCCCCACGTGGCTGCGGCACGTGAACGCTTCCCGCTAACTATAAGACTGCATTACATAAGGTTTAATAGCTTAATATCGATTTTAGTTCGTATTACTCGTCGCGCTGCATCGCAGCGACGAGCCTCGGATCACAGATAGTGAGGTGATCATCGGATTGCGCGAGCATTTTCACGATACGTCTCTCTCATCCGTACATTCCTCTTTCTTTCTTTCTTTCTTTCTCTCGTGCAACCATTCGTTTCCTCGTTCCCTCTTTCTCTTGCATTCCAGTCCGTGGTCAGTCTCGCAAAATTCTTCCACACACGCGCTCTGGCCCACTCGTTCGATCGTTTTCTCACACACATTTCGCACTCTTGGCATTCTCTGTCAAATCTGTCAGTATTCGTTCTTCTTGCGCTGCTTCTAAGTATTTCAAGGCGACAGCTCCTGAAAGCAAAGAGTATCCGGGCGTGTACGCGAGCGAGTACTTTGGACCTTGGTGCAGCAGAGTCGCGAGATCGAAAATTAAGTTCCGTGCTAATTCCGACCTCTACGCGAAGAATATTCCGAATGAAGATCAAGAGATACCGGCCCGATAGTATTTGGACTTGAAAGGCTCGGCAGATCGGACACGAATTCGTGTCTCGCGATCGAGACAAAGACTCCCGTACGCGAAATCCTTGACACTCGCTCCTTCGCGAATCGATATCTCTATTAGAAGAGAAAACGCGTGCAGCGTAGCGTGATCGCGTAACGATAACGAGGGAATATTAATCGAAAAAGTTCTCCGTCCGAGCGTGTGCATAAACTTCGGCCCCCGGGGGTCCAGTCTCTCTCTTTCTCTCTCTCTCTCTCTCTTTCTCTCTCTTTTTCTCTTTCGGCTCGCCGTAGAAAGTTACCTCGTAAAACGGCGCGACGGAAACACACGAGTCGCGTAGATACGAAACTATAGAATATTTCTATACATATGTATACATATAGTATATGTATATATGCGGCTCGGTAGATAGATATATATTATCATACACGTATATACACGTATGCAGAATACATATGTACCTACATGGATGTAGGACAAACTAATCGTAAGGATAGACATTCTCAGGGTCGAATCCAGCTCGCGTTCGATTTAACGTTTCAACCAGACTCGCGAAAGAGCGCTATACAAGTGAATTTTTGACTGGCTCATTTGGATTCGACCCTGTGCCAGTGATGGACTCAACGGAGACAGAAGAGAAAAAAAAACGAGGGAGGAATATGCGTGAGGGAGAAAACGAATTTAATGAGATTCCGTGCTGAATCGTCGATTTACAAAAAGAAAGAAAAATCGTGGCGCTCGGCTCGAGTCTCGTGGTGGGTCGTGGACACATATCATGCAGACAGGTCTTCCAGAACATAGCAAACGAGCATCGCGTGGTCGTTTCTTGCTAGCGAGGACGACGCTCGCGGGCGAACTTGCCTAACGAAGAATTCCCGACCGCGGTAAGAATCGTCTTGTCCAAAGGGAAATGATCGAGATCGAGGAAAAAATCGCGAAACCACGTCGTCCTCACGCGGAAACGCACTCTACGCACGAGTCGCCTCTTTTTGCGTTTCGCTGCGGACGAGACCTCAGCTGGGGTTTGTGCTCGAAGCTAAACTCAAGACGCAAAAACGCGTAGAACTTAACCCATACAGATCGAACGCAAGAAACATTCGCTAAAAACATTGCGCGGTGTAAGCCTGCTGGGTAGTGATTCAATGAGTCACAGAAGCTACAATTTTCCACAAGTGACAATAAAGGTAGAATAATTCTCTTTCCCTCATCATCATTAATTTTGTGAGTGATACGATTCAATTGACTTGACAGACAGATTACAATAATTTATAATAAATTAATCTATACAAAGTTTTAACTTTTGTTTTGCTCTCGTCACTGTTTTATGAGCGCAAAATGTCGGAAGATCTTGAGACTTCCAGTGATTTAAATCCATACCCAGCACAACTTTGCCGTAAAGGGTATATACTGGAATTGTGTGTATCGAGATACAGAGGATAGGGGCTGTTTCGGGAGACGATAATCGTAATACCAATAACCGAACGAAAAATGAGCGAACAGGGGAGAAAAAGGGGGATGGTGGGGGGTAGACGAACGAGCTAGATATCGGTCTGCGTGTAAATACGTAGGTGTAAAAAGTTTAAAAAATACTGGGATTTATGTATGCTCTCTTCCTTTCTCTCTTTCTCTTTCTCTCTTTAGCTAAACCTCGGTACGTCAGCCTATTGTCACTTCGAGAAAGGGAACTTTACGTTCTCGGCTGCACTCTGCCCTGTCGCGTAATATTCACGATCCTCTTTTTCTTTTTGCTTTTCACGCACTCGCTCTCCTCCCCCACACATTCACCACACTTCCGCTTGCATCCATCATCCCTTTCACGCACCCTTCTCCCTCTCCGAATCTCGAGTGGCTCACTCGATAAGGCAAGATCGCAAAATATCGCGGCTTAAGGACGCTTCCCAGCCGGATGCCAGTACCGGAAAATGTTGCATTCGAGTTCGAGCCGTCAAAAGCATCTGCATCCGGCGACGCTAGCATCCGGTAGATTTGGGCCTCTCGGATCCACGGAAAAAAAGAGAAAAATACTTCGAAACCCGAAACTCACGTTATCGCGAAACTTAAGAACAGCGGGTCTCTCGTAGCAGTTCGATGATGCGAGAGTGTCGCGGGTGAGTTAGAGTTTACGTGTGATGCATGTGTCTTGGTGGATGGTGGATAGTTGCTCTGTGATGGTCGGGATGCGCCAGTGGTGGTTCTTGTTATCTCGAGGCGGTGTCCCGTTTTCAGTAGCTACTCGCTTCTCTTTACCGTATACATACTGTTGCGCGCGAAATTGTATATGTGTTGTACGTGGATATCATAGGTGTGTATATAACCGCGCACGCGTTTCTCCGAACTCTGTATAATATTGGTGGCTGACTGTTCGCCCCTATTCTATCTAACTTGGCAAAATACATCTCCGCAAGTTCAACCCATTCACAGTCTCGGTCTCACGACCATCATCAATCAAGTTCACTCTCTCGCACACAACAATTATTCCGATCGCTCTCGTCATTTTTACATATCGGTAGATTTTCTTTCGTTCACAGAATAATTTCGTAATTGATTTCACTCTCGCATCGGCCCCTCATTGTTTTCGTTCGCATTGGTGCTTTCTCTCGCTCTCTTTCTCTCTTCCACGTGCTCGCGATCTGTCTCGCCCTTAACCAAGTAGGTGTGCAATTGGAAAATAGGGTGTAACTTTTAGACGCGCGGCCGCTTTTCGTTTTCTCGGTCGGAATCCGAGTCCGCTGAATCGTGGAGTGGCGGAAATTCGGGAACCGCCTCGCGCTGTTGCATCCATCCCGCCGCGCCTGGCCCCCCAGCCAATGCCTTGCCCTGCGTCATTTTTTGCGATTGTTTTTTTTTTGTCAATTCATTTTTAGCCCTCTGTCTTTATCCCCTGCGGGTGGCGACAAAATAGCGTGTCATTGGTCACTAAGCCTCGCCTTCGCTCACGAGAACATTTCTCTACTCTCTGCTCGTAGCTCATAGGATCTTGGCAGATCTCGACAAGCCGAGGGCCAAAAGTTTGCCCGGACGGTGGCTCGTTGCCTTTTGTATCTTTCCATGCAAACTGGAGAATCGTTTAATCGAAACCACAATCGAAACCACGATCGTAACTAGAACCGAAACTAGATCCGTAAGGTTTGATTTTCTTTTTAAAAAACGATTTCTATTCGTACTGGCGCGAAATTGGAAATGGCAATTCTTGCTTCCCACGCATGATCTTTAGATACAACTATTGGAAATAGCGAAATGAGAAAGTTTTCGAAAGGAGCTTCCAATTTCTGCGATATCAATGCATCGAGCCACCGACCATTCTACGTTCTACGCGAACTTAAAGATTCGCACACGCACTAAGGTGGAAGATCTGCTGTCCATGTATCCTCTCTTTCATCGTGCATCATTCTCCCTCAACCAACTCGTTCACTCGCATTTTCACTTCCATTCTCACTCCCAGCCAATCGTAAAAACCCTCGAGAAGAGAACAATCATCAACACCATCACGCAACCACGTGCTACTGCGTGAAACCAGTATAGTACGGATCAAACTTAAACTCTACATGCAGCCATGCATGCCACGACAGGGGAAAAACCCTCCCCTTCGAGACTGGTTCCTCATTGACCGGATGCATTCGAGGGTATTCTTTCGTCTCCGCATTTTCCCCTACTTAATTTCGATGTACGAAAAATATTTCTTCAAAGGCGAGAGACTCTTACTTGTAATTGAAAGATCGAGTAAAGAGATACACTCGAACGCAAGGTCACAATATCGAGAACTTTACGAGCTGCCTAAGAATCTTAAGCGTCGACGCACTAACCCCTTTCCTACTGTTCACAACCCCCGGATACCCGAAGTAACCAGAAAAAATCCAGAATTTCTCCCGGTGATTTTCCGGAAGTACGAATAGAGAAAACGGAAGTAAAAACGATATCTGAGGGTCGCGGGAGTAGAAACTGGACTAATCTGCATCGACAGCTGCCACCAAAAAAGAAATGAAATAAAATAACGTTAAAAGAAAAACTATGTGTATAAATGACCTATCTAATACTCCTCTACGCCTATAAAATCCCAATGAACACTTATTGCACACTCGGCGAGAGATTTATGTATCTATTTATATCTTTCTATCTATCTATCTATCTATCTAACTATCTAACTATCTAACTATCTAACTATCTATCTACGGGAAGAAAACGCGAAAAGAGAAAAAAAGCAGCGCGCATTGAGAGACACCTTTCACGAATGCGCGCGCGCACGGGGTTCTAACAGTCGAGAAAATTACCCTGATTCCTGTGATCCAAGCGTCCGCAAAAACATCTGCCAAAGAGTAGATATATTACGAAAATACAGCTCGCGCAATGACGTAGATTCTCGTCCTCGGTCGCAGGGGCTGTTGGCGTGAGGATCGAGGCTCCCGGGCAATTATCTATCCACCTAATGCACATACTCGTACTTGCGTCGCCATGTATTGCACTATCGATCAGTAGACACCTTTTTTTCTCTCGGCTCCAGCTAAGGGAGGAACTGTGCCTGTTGCGACAGAAGAGATCCTTGCTTCCTCCCATTCACTCGTTCATCCGTTCGCACTCTACGCGCACACGTATCCCAGCCCATTTTTCTCTTTCAGGCCAAGATACAAGTCTGCTGGAGTCGAAGAAAATCACACGAGAGAGATCTGCTGTCTTTCCACTTTCTATCTCTCTCTCTATCTCTACTTCTCATCATCTTTGACGATCTTCTTTCATCCGATGTCTTCCTTCGGCCTCTAGCTCTTTCTCTCTCAGTCTCTCGATCGTTCGTTCACTCTGCTTCACTTTCTCTCTCACTCGCTCGCTCTATCTTTCTTTCCCCTCTCTCTCTCTCAATCTCTGAGCCTTGACCTGTCTCGCCCTCTAAGAATTTCGCTTCATCTGCGCCAAGAGAAAACCTCGAGTGAGTACACACTGCCATCGATGATGAATCTAAATCGTTCTTAGCTAATCTTGCGGACCGCTTGCCACCCAAGGGCGAATCATTCACCAGGTCTAATCTTCTCGCGAAAGTATCGCGAACAATTAGCATTCGTAGATTCGTAACCGGGTGAACGATTCGCCGGTGAACTCACGCTCCAATTGGGTCATTGGCTGATGGAGGACAAAAGAGACGAAGAAAAGAGGCGACCAAATCGATCGTAAAAATATTACACAGATACCGGACCGTGCGAACTGTGCTTGCAACAATGCCCATCGCGATATCGATTCTCTCGTAGCGAGATTACGATGTGTTTTTCTATCTCTTTGCGCCGTGGGAGCGTCTCTTGGAAAACAATTCCAACCGTGAGCTTCTTTTCCACGATAATTCCTCCGGATGAGATGAAAAGAGCTTTCAAGAATTTTCTGCTGATTGCTCGATGCACATCGAGTTTCACAATTTTGCCAATCTTGCTCTCTCTCTCGCTCTCTCTCTCATTCTCTCTCTATCTATCTATCTCCCGGCCTTTTTCTGTCGCAACAAACACAGTTCCCTCGATTCGCTTGGGTTAGAGACTCATTGCCAGGTGTAGTTGGATAGGTATCAGCAGCGATTAGAACGAGATTAATTGTAAAAGATGGATTGGAGCGGCCAAGTAAACACCAGAGAGATAAGAGAGGCAGTAGCAGGCTAGGCAAATGTTAAGTTGAGCCACGCGGCTTGAGAGGCTCTTTCAGAAGTGCTCGCGTAAGAATGTGCAAGCGATTGCGCTCTTGTTACGTATGGGAATGCGATTACGGAAACGTTAGTTCAGCTACCTGCAGCGACAACACCTTCAAACAAATCCACTACCGATCAGTTATCCCTTAAACCTCAAACTCAGGGAGAATCGTCGTCAACATCCAGAGAAATTACACTCTGATTCAATGCATCAGAGCACTATCCAAATTTCTTCGAGAACCATATTGGCTTCGCATTTGTGTTTTTCAAAGAAGAGTCGAAATTTCGAAGTAGCCCGTGGACTCGGAATCGAGTTGGAAATTGATCGAAGTTTACGGGACTGGAAGATCGAAAGAACTGGAAGAAGAGTCGTGGCGATACTCTTGGAAAGTGAGGTTGTTAAGCGAAGGAAGAGAAATAGAGAAAAGCGAAGCGACCACCGGAACTAGGAGCATGCATTTTAGTCGGTTCATTTTGAAGAAGGCTACCAGCTCCACCTTCCGGTCTCGCAAGATCCATGGACGAAACAGATGAACCGCGAAATTAATTTTCTTCCCGACTGCACCTGGATTCGAATTCGCATCTAAGTAGCGTCGGTTTCGAAAAAACGTGTCGCGCGATAAATGAAACTGGAGGATAAGATTGTGAAGAAAAGGTTTTCATCCGAATACAGATTACTTTGGAAGGGGACGATGCATATTAAGCACTCTTACGATAGAGATATTTTCTCGAGAAAAATGTTGCTTGCCAATTCTCTTCTTTCTCTCCTTGGGACCTGATCTCATTATTGCAGCGATTCCACCGCGAATCAGCGATTTTTTCCCCCGTCTTCCTTTTTCACTGGAAAGTTCCGCACTGACGTTCGTAATACCAGGGGGCTTGGCTTAGCACCAAATGAGTCAGCTCGCGGGTTCCTAAAGTTGTCAGAACGCGTTTCGAATGTACCTTTGAATCCGATTCCCTTTTTTTTTTGCAGCTGGCCCACGTACTTGGAACTAACAAGTTAAAACGAGAAATAAACCCGACGACTGTGATCCTAGCTGACTCTTTTTTTTTGTTTCGCGAAAAATCATGGGACAATCCGAGCCAAACGAATAGTTGCCACATTGAGCATTATGATGATCACCGGTGATCGGCGTGCCTTGCCAAATCTCTGACGATTCTCACGTAATAATAATAATATTCGTTGCGAATGCTCTCATACGTTGCATTAGTACTCCGCTCTAATCGACGGCTCAATGCGTTTGAGTAATATTTGTCGGGGAATTTCCATATGAGCCACGAATTTCGACAAATTCTGTGTGTGGTAGTCAACGCGTTAATGATCATTTAATCTCCCTCTATTTGCTCGAATCGGACCAATTGCAGCCGTTTAACCGAGTCTATATGTGATTTTAAGTGGAATTTTAATTCCGCATGAACGCTACCTACAAGTGGAGGAGAATAGATATGTGTACATATGCGAATCGCGTAATGATTCGAGGGTGGAGCGACGAGGTAGCATTTGCGACGAAGTATCGACAGGCGATCGGCGCGTATCGAACTCGTATCGACAAGGGGGATATTAAAGCCCACCGATTGGGAATAGTGCAGTTCCATCCTACCCAAATAACCATTCCTCTTGCGAGCGAGCGAATTTAATTCAACGTCACTCTCTGTCACCTGCCGCCAAAATTGCACCGTCTCCGAGAGATTTACCAGTGAGAAAGAACTCGATAGTCCATGGCATATTGCTTCGTGGATTCTCGCCCTAACTGACCAGCTGTCTTATTGCGATTAACTCGTTTTGTTCAAACATGTCGAATTTTCATCCCAAAACGCTTGCATTTTTGCAGAGAATTAACGACAGAAGTCCGCGAATTCTTCAGGAAGGTTCGCACCGTTGCCAAGAAGAGGCCTGGAATAATTTATCCAGTGGCGTCGTGCACCTTGAGAAAATTACGTAGGAGAACGCGAACGAAGGATACGACACGTGCTCTCCCCCCCAGAGGAGCGTGCGCGCGAACCGGAAGCAGATCCAAAAATTAGAAAAGAAGAACCAAGCTAAAATGAGGGCGTGTGCAGAGAAAATTGGCTGTTCCACTAGCCAGAGACGCATCCTTCGCAGGTGGAAGTCTCTCGTTAGAGCCATGGCAATTTACTTCATTAATATGTCGAGGAGAGAGAGAGAGCGAGAGAAAGAGAAACTAAAGGAAGAGGATAGACAAACTGAGTCTACCTAAAAAGTGACTTAGCAAGTCCAATGCATACTAAGCGAGCATCGTCCGCCTGCTGCCTGACACCCTCTCGCGGCTCCTTGAACCTTCCTTCTCCTTCTCTCCTCTTACTCCTCGCTCTCCACCTTCTCCACCTTCTCCACCTGCTCTAAGCCCATCTTTACGAGGCTAACAACAGACAGCAACAGCCAGAATCCGGCTGAGCCCTATCTGTAAGTTCCAGTAGCAGTAGCAGCAGCAGCAGCAGCGGCAGCAGTAGCAACAACAACACCACCGAACCGTAAAGAACACCCACAGCTATACCAACGAGAACGCCTCACCGCACACCGAGCCAACCTCGCTGCTCTTCCGCGAAGACTCTCCCTCTCCTCTCCTACTCCGATCCACTAGGATCCGTACCAATAAACTTCCGGCTGGAGAGAATTTTGCATTGGGGATTACTCGCGCAGCGCTTTCGTTGCCGTTTCGTATACGCTGAAATATACAACGCGTACTTGAACAAGCATTCGTGAAGCTCGTTTGGTTAAAGGTCTCTCGGAGAGAGATTTTTCGATGTTTTTAAGGACGAGTCTGCGTCAGCGAGCTTGGTTTCACTGAAAGTTCCACATGCGTGCCATCACCATAGATACAGTCTCAATATCTCTCCCTTTCCCATTCAGTCTCGTTCTCCATCGTTCCTCCCAGAGGATTCTCGGTCAGTCAATCCCTCTCTTTCTCATTCGCTCGCATACACGCCTTGCATACGTACGTCGACAGATACATACACAGAAGGACAGAAACACCCACCACATAGTCAGCCTGTTCGTGTGGATATGGCGAAAGGTAGTAGAGAGAGAGCGCGCATGCATTCATCCGACACACAATGCCCCGGCTTCGAGACTGGACGTGGACAGAATCGGGCCGCGGCGGACAAAGCGAGACGTCGAGTTGAGTCGCATCGAATCGCATCGAGTCGTATCTCTCAGGGCCCCGCGGCACCTGATCGATCGCGGTCCAATAAACCCCGCACATCAGCCCCTCTCATTTCTGCGAGCGAGTCGATGCGCGGCGAAAAGAACGGTAGAAAATTCGAGCGGATTAATCCCGGGAGCCCTTGGAAATATCGAGAGAGAGAAGGGGGACGCGCGACTCGAAGCCAGGAGACCACTGGCCGGACGACGGAAAAAAAGCAAGCAGGGATGTATAATAAACAGAGGCAGAAAGAAAGGAGAACAGCTCGTGCAACGGAAGGAACGGCATTCGAAAAAGCAAATGAGCCAATGATCGCCAACTATCACTACGGTGGAGGGAGGATAATAACAGGGGCGGCAGGGTCCATCCGGAGCAGCGATTTTCATATTTTCAGTATACGCGTATATCGATCATGATTTAATACTTTTAAAGTAGAAAATTGTGGTAATCAATTTTGAGCAACGAGTGACGGAAGAGAAGGGTAGAAAATCACTGGTCCAGAGGGAAGGGTTTTCGAAGGAGAAGAAAATGATCAGATAGAGGGTGATCTGCCGTGATCAGAGAGCGTTACCTGGTGCATAGGATCGTAGCCCATCGAGCCGTCGTTGTATGGCTGGGAACTGTAATCGCTACCGTTTATGCCCATCCCGTAGCTGGCCATGTCTTGGGGGCCAGCGCCGGGCGGTGCCGGCGACATCATTGGCGTGGGGGTGCCCTGGCTGGCACCACCCATACTGTACGGCGAGGCTCCTGCAAAAGCTGCTGTAGAAACAATCGCGGTGCATACAAAATTCGAGGGTGCGTCTTTCTGAGGTTTCTGATCGTGACGATTATGCTTAATCGCTCGCCGATCGACCGATCAGGGACGATTGCTCAATTGAAGGCTCTTCTTACCCATGATGGCACCGTTAACCCCTTCACTGCTGAATATACATATACAGACATTTCGAATGAGAAAGAATCACAGAGTGAAAAAATCGTTTTAAAGCTACAAGATAATAATCTCATCACTGATCAGTCACATCCGCGAGTATATCAGTAGCCGGAATAACCGCCGCGCCAATGAGAAGAGCAGCCTGAAGTCGATGTCGTTTCAAGTATAATCCCAGAAACCTACCAAGACCGCGCGAAATCGGTGAAATTGGCGAAATTTGGCAAAAGGACGCTCAAAAGATCGTAGAGGAACAAGTTCAGTCTTCGGTATTGAAGCTACAAGGGAAGAAAGGTGGACGCGCATCCGCATTAGTGGCGAGTTTGCGGGCTTCATTCGAGATGCGACAGTCAAAAGGGTCACTAACGGTCGATTAAACCTCCGGCTCGCGCGAGAAAAGTGGCTGCTGCTCCTCTCCCGCGCACAGGAACAATTTTTCCACGTGCTCCACGCGCGAAAGCATCCGGGACATTCGTCGTCGTGCTCGGCGTGTTTCTCTAATTAGTAAAAGGCAAACGCGCACGACCGAGGCACGAGGATAGCGAGAAGATTGAAAAGAAACGCGCGAGGCCATCTCCCCCGATCTCATCTCCTCTCTGGCTTATCCGTGAAAGCTTCTTTCTTCTCTCTTGCTGCCCCTCACTCTGCCCCTACCTGACACCTCTCTCCCTCTTCCTCCTGGCGTAATTGCTGAGTTAAAAATATCTCTGGGTGTGAGCTAAAATAAAGAGACGCCTCGGTTGTTAAGGGAAGCACGCGTAATTGCGCCCAGAGAGAGAGAGTCCCGCGAATGCCGGGAATCCCGGATAGACCAGGCGCCGGAATTTTTCTTGTAATTTTCATCAGGAACTCGCGAAAGGGGGATGGAATAGGGGAGAGATAACGGAGCGCCGCGCTCTACGGGATAATCCTCCTTACCCCGCATCACCGTGAGAAACGCGTACCAAGGCAAACCTTTCGAGAGAAGCCGAATTTCTCATCGATCGAGACCCGGTAATTTCTTTGTAGCTTTAAGAAACGCGGAAACCCCTAAAAACGATCATCGCAGTTCACTGTGTGATGAAAAGACCAGAGCGAGAACGTCGCTGGATATTTGCCAGAGATAAATAAAAAAAAAAAAGTGTCGCGCAATCGATAACGTTAATTTGATTCCCTGCCCCCAATGATTTATTCGCGGGTGCGATAACAGCGGCGCGGCCAGCCGCGCGAGCGAACAATGAACGGTAACTCAGTCGCTCTAATGATTTACAGTAATGAGGAGCTGCACACAGTGCCGAGCACCGTTCTTCTCCATCCCAATTTCGCGTTCGATGCATAAACGATTGCGCGCCCCACCCTTGGCTGATCCCGCGGGAGACTGCCAAGAAGCGTTAACCCTTCCGCCGCTCGCCCCACTATGGCTTCGCAATGAATGACGTTTTGGAACGAAGCGCCGCTACCGCGAACCCTGGTCCCGTCGCGCGATAGAGATCCGATTACCTCGCGTTAACTCGTGTCCAAAGCTATCGAGGGTAAAAGCGCTGATTGTTTGAATTATAACCGGCAGACGTTGATAGTCGATGCAGATAAAAAATCTGTGAATTTCTACGGTCGTGTCCTCGTATCGGCGGCAAGGATGGATGAGGAATGGGAAGAAAATGGGGGTAACGGGACGGTAGTTCCTGTAGCACGGGAGAGGCCCTCTCATTCGGCGCGACGCGTTTCCGACGTTTCGCAATTTAATAGAAGGAACTCTCTAAAGGAACACCCATCGCTTATTTGCGAGGGATGGAACTCACCAGCTGCCTTTTTGGCGGCGTACAAGTTCGCCTCCTCCTGCGCCTTACCAATGTTTTTCTTGTAGCGTATCCTCTTGTTGCCGAACCAGTTGGAAACCTGCGAATACGAGAAAAAGACAAGCGTGAACTCGGCCGAGCACCCCTCGCTCCAGCAAAGCCACGAATCAAAAAGAAACGGAAGCTAACACGGACGCTAAAATCGATTACATTTATCAAATACATCTTCTTTGAATATCTTCGTTAAGATCTTCATTTAATATATCCGAAGTAATCGCTTCTGAAATGGTTCCTAAGGCAACGGATGCCAAAGGAAAAGTGTTTTCGACGATTTACCTGACTCACGGTGATCCCACATTTCCGTGCCAGTTCTTCCTTGGCCTCTTCGCTAGGGTATGGATTACTCAGGTGCGAGTAGAAATATTCGTTCAGGATCTCCGAGGCCTGCTTGCTAAAGTTTCGTCGCTTACGCCTGTAACAATTTCAATAACCCGATGACGATAAGCTTGAAATTCTCACAAGCATACAAGCTATTGAAATTCTCATCCAACTGATAAATCGTACCTGGCATCGAGAAACCGACTCCTGAGGATCATGACTGCCTCGCAGGTGGATTGTTTCAGTTGCATCTGAATACTTGAGAATTTCTTGTGGATGATCTGCACCATTCTCTCGATTTCCTTCGGCGTAATGGGCCTGGTGCGACTCTGTTCCCTCAGTAAGTTCATCACGTGCGTCGTGAACTCGTTGCAAGCCTGCAATCAATCACAAAACGCAAAACTAATTAATGCCAAGCTCGACTTGATTATCAAAAATTGGATCGTTCAATAAAGAGAAGAACCAAGGCCAACGGTTTATCTTTCTGCAGAAAGAACACAGTCTTCCTTTGAAGCTGTCCTCCCGTAGTTTTAAAAGTTGGGGATCCAAGAGAGGAAGCTCAGGAGGAGCCAGGAAGCTAGAGCGAGCCAAGAAGTGGTCGCAAGACTCGCGAAGAGGGTGCGAGAGGGAGGAGGGGTACGCCGTACGTATAATGCATTATTCCTGGTGGCTGCTTGGTTTAAGGGAAAAAGGAGTTTGGCCGATATCAGTATTCGAGGCGAGCACGGTACATTCCGGAGGCGAAACAGAAAGAGAGAGAGAGAGAGAAAGAGAGGGAGAGGAGAACCTTGGGGCGTAGGAGGCAGCAGAAGCAAAAGCAGAAGCAGCAGGAGGCAAGGACGAGAGCCAGAAAAGCCGCCGACGAGGGAGAAAGGAAAGGAAAGAGGAAGGGTGGAAAGCGAGGGTGGCTTTTCCTGAGGGAAGGCAGAACCGGTGCTACTGGAAGAAGGGGAGGGTTGGACAGGGTGGCTCGCAATTTCGAAATGGATTCCACTCTGCCACCATCCCCTGACGCTCCTCTTTCTTTCTCTTTTCCTCTCGTGTCGTCTCTTCTTTCTTATTCTCTAACATCTCGACTCTAGGAGGATCGTGTCTCCGTTCCTTTCCTCTCCTCTCGACTTGTGGCTGCTCCTTGGATCAGACCTGTACCTTCTCCTGGCTACTGTTACGCCAACCTCTTCCTTTTCGCCTCGCAAGTCGCAGACTTGCGACTCGGTGGATGCGGAAAGGGAGGACGATCTTTCCCCCGGTAAATTGGATGGAAAACCCACCGAGAGTTCTACTCTCTTCTTCTCCTTCTTCTTCTTCTTCTTTCTCTTTTCCTTCTACCACCGATGGCGCTCTTGTGTATCTTATTGCGACATTCGAACGATTTTTAAATCGTTCCTCCGTGTCTCTTGCACAATTCTATTTTAGTTTCGCGTTATTATGAAAAGAAAGGAAGAAGAGACGCGTGAAGTAGAATTTTTTTTTGTGAAATACGTCGCGAGGTCTGCCTCGATAAATTGAGTGACCCATCGTGTCGCGCGGCGGTGATCGAGTCCTCGATGGCTTCTATTTTTGCCGCGTGGTAATTCGGGCCACGCGAAAGGTGGCCCTGCCCGAAAAATTCGACAACTCCTCTTTTTGCTTTCCACTCAGCCACACATTTTTCTCGTGGCGAACAAACAAGCGATCCGAGGGACGATCCTGATTTACAATGGTATTCGGCTCGTTTTGTAATTCTCGGCAATATTTTCCATCGCCTCGAGAAAAGCCGAAACCCAGTATTGCTGGTAGACGATGGCAAGGAATTCGGTACGTGCTGATAGGAAGAGAAAGAAGGAGAGAGAAAGAGTCTCATTGTGGATTTTTCACGGCGACTCTCATAAATTTGAGAAAGGCGATACTGCCTTGCCTTTCCGACAGCGGACCTTTACTCCCATTTTCGGCGGTTTCTATTTTCGCGAGCTTCGATAGATCCAGCTCAGCCTCGAATTCACTCGATTTTAGCTCGGCGAAATTTAGAGAGCGACCCTGGGGGGTGGGGGCGCGTGAGAAGCGTCGAGGGTGAGCTTAAAAGTCCTGCAGGAATTGAACCGAGAGTCTCGCAAACATTCCACGAAAACTAAACGAGAATCGCGAAAAAAAGTTCCTCTTCTCAAATAATATTAATCTAACTATCAAAAAGTGTACAACCTATGCTCCTCAAATTGCCCAATTCGATACCTCTCTAAAGAAAATTACTGGATCTCGACAGTGTGAAAAATGTAGGAAAATTGCTATTGGAACGAGAAATAACTTATGCGGTGGAATCTCGATAAATAGGCGCGACGACAAATATCCTTAGGTTTCTCGAGTGAAATGAGAATCGAGGGTGCAACGTGTTAGAAAGTACGTAAGAGTAGTACTCGAAGCTCGATGATTCGAGCAGCTCGGCCCTTGTGTTGCGACTCTTCTGAATTATAGAGAACGAGGGGCGCTGCACGGCGCGATACCGAGGGTGAACTCTAGGCGCCTCCTGACATCTTTTTAACCACCCTTTACGATCGGAGATAAAATAAGTTACTCGAGAATCTAACAACTCCTGTCGCAATAAGCCTGCTTTATGCTTGCTTTCATTGCGAATCGTTAATGTAGTGTTCTGATGATAGCAAAAACAAGATCCTTTTCGGCTCTATTACTCGTGATCCCCACCCTGGTGATCTCTAATTATAAATTCTCATAAAATCGATCAAAATGAACGATTCCCTTAAAAGCGTAAGATTCGAATCGATGATAGATGACCGTAAAAATTTCCAGATAAAAAAAGATTACATTTGCTTTCCTCTTCGCCACAGTCATCAAATCTTCGAAACGTGAAGTTGCGAATCTTTGTCTTCGTTTTGCTCAAATTCACGCCGCTGCGCAGTGTCTTAAATTTCCCGGACTCCGAGTTCATTGTTATTTAAATGAACACAGCTCGCTTTTTGCCGCGCATTGTTCTACTTCTTCTTCTTCGCTAGTCCAACCCGCGTAGCGCGTGTTTGATGGGCTCGAGCTCGAAGAACGTGGGAACTGCCACGCGTTAGAAAATAAACGCTTCGCAGACTGGCCTGGATAAATGACGCTTGGGCACGCGACGCGTTCCGACATCTGTCCCTCACTAATTCCCAGCCTCTGCTTTAAATCCGTGCAATTCATTTGCTCCATCCTCAAAACTATCCCTTCCTTACGCTAACCATTCTTCAATAAAAAAAGAAAGAAATCAAAAAGTCTTGAGAAGACAAAGTCAGGGTCCCAATTCGCTCGTTGACTAAACAGTCGAAAATCGCAAGTAAACGTTGTTACGGGTAAAACCGGAGGAAGACAGAAGTTTTGTCATAAGTAGAATTTACGGAGGCATTGCACGCTCGACTCCCGACTCCCTGACTCCCTGAGTCTCGGTGCATTAGGGTGAACGGCTGGCTGACTATGCAGAATGGCGTGACAAGTACGAGAATAGAACCGCGGGGAGTTTTACGAGATCGCGTGATCACCGGCAGCAAACATCGTCTGGCATGAATTTTAGTGGTGCACGCCCGCCTTTATTTTACCCCGATTCTCGGCCCAGATTTACCACCCACCCTTGCTGTTCTCCTACTACCCTCGCTTTTCCTTTGTCCATCCGAACCGCATCAACACTACCTATCTTAATTCATTTTTCATTTTCAACAAAACGATAAAGTGCGGACAAATAACTGCTATTTAAACCATTTAAATAGTTACGATTGCTTGAGAATGTATCGATTCATCGGAAGTTAAAGAAGGCAGTGAGTGGCACGGACATTGAGCGTGATCGTCAATTGAATTACGTAAGAAAGGGTAGCAGTAGCAAGATGATAGTGGTGGTGACGTATATTGCGAAGACCGCAGAACAACCACGGCAAACGACATCGGACGACCCGAGTATATTTAGCAGTGCAAACTGTGGAATTTCGATATAACAGGTTACCCCTCGAAATACGAGGCAAAGCGGCCTCGTATTAATAGAAGAAGAACCGCACCAGAATTAGAGGCACCCTGAGAAAATTCACTTTGGAAACCAGCACCGTGACGATACAGCCAGAGACTAAAGACTACTGACACATCCTTGGACACTTGTTGGCTCGATGCCCTCTCTACCACCGTTGATACTTTAACAATCTCTTCGTTGACTCTCAATCGTATATTTTTCCTACTCTCGCATTTGTGTTCTGCAACCCTTTTCCATCTTCCATTCTATCGTTTCTCACCCAAGTCCTAAACCATAGAAATAATTGCTGGCAGTTAGAGTCGTGCGACTGATTATTATTTATCAGCATTGCTCTCAAAGAGCGTCTAGGATGATGATTCGTAAGTAAGTGGCCACTAGACGGGAGGCTTAAGTTATCGTGAGATAAACAAGGGTATCGATACGATATCCATCGAGTGACGATCGATATCTTCTGAAGCTGCTCGTCAAAGTGCACAAAGTGCTCTTTGAAGTTCGAGTCAAGAGTCGAAGGGGGCGGTTTGACAGCCGCTATCGACGATGTTTAACGATAACTTACGATTATTATTAGAAAAAGTACAAATTGAGATACGATGTATTCTTATCGACGTCTTCTATCATAATAGAATTAGTCTTCTCGTACTTGCAACTGGATCACAATATTAAATATTGACTCAATTAAATTCTTTGAAAAGTTAGCGTGAGAAGGAGTCCAGCCAGTAGTTTGTCGATCGATAAATTAACCAATCACGAGTGAAATACCTTTTGCGCCCCCCGAGCGCGGCAGTTAGGCGAGTCGAAACATATTGTTGCGGGCAGCGCAAGGGTGGCGCCTATCGAGTGTGTTAAGGGTGCGCGTATTTACTGCGGCGAAACATCAAGACTCGGGATACCCCGTGAATTATGGAGTGGAGAACGGGGGTGCCAATTAAACTTGTCCTTTGATTTGCCGCATTCGCCTACCCCAAATCGACGAAGGGCCTAAATTCCAATTGACTCTGGATCCATCTCTCAGGAAAAAGTGGAGGTTGAAAATCTAGAGTAAATTAGTGCAATAGAGTCTCGTTGCAAGGTTGACAGAACTACTAAACACCCAACCGGTGTATACCGCGCGTGGTCCCCTCGAACAAGGGAAAAAATGTCCGCGAGCCTCATAAAAATTCATAGTGGAATTCCGCGACAGCGGCTCTCGTCATTCGCGCCAGTTGTAAAAGCGACATACCACCGTGCGAATGAGGGATAAAAAAAAACCTGGAGCGAGAGAGGGTTTTCGAAGCAAGCGGAAAACAAGAAACTGCCGATGGAAACGCGAGAGAGGCGTTAAAGGGAATTACATCCGGCCGAGTTGATAAGCGAATATAGTTAGCTGCGATGAGAAATACAAGATCTATATGTTCGCGGATAGTAAAACCTTTTTACTCGAGCTATTCAGGTCGAGTAAAGTATGCGAATTGCGGTGAGGAATCTTGCGAGGATGAAAGATATCTCGAAGATCTCTGTTCTGAAATTCCACAAATATTCAAGCTGGGAAATAATCTCCAATGATTAACAGAATTGCGATTATCGAGGGTCTTAGTTTCAATTTTTACAGTTTTGCAAATAGAATAAATTCCGGATCCTTCAGCTGGAGGGCCTCTTCGCTCGAGGACAGACCCACGAGCGCACTCGAGCGGAGCAAGGATTTTCCCTGGCAGTTCACAGCAAACACTCCACACTCGAGAGGGATTTGGTGGTGACTTTAAAAAGATTCACGGCAGGAGATAAAGTAGCGAGCCCCCGCGAGGCACGCGAGATTTTACTTAACGTACCGATGTTAAGTCAGTTCATTAGCACGCAAATCGGCGGACGTAAGCGAAGGTTCGTTCGCTCACTCGCTCGCCGTTCTCTTATCCTTATCGGTAGCAGTGCTGCCCTCGATGTTTCTCGTCGCGAAAAAAAAAAAATCCTAAGCCGGAAGGATTTTTCGGTCGACTTTCAGAGGCGTAGACCGCGGCAATTACCAGGAATCAGCTATAAATCGATGTTGCCGCGACGGCGGCTTTACGACAGAGGTCTTTTTAAGGGACCAGACTTTTATCGCGGCTACTCGGATCCCACAGTTCGACCGACATAAACTGCGCGTGGTTTGGTTTTGCTCACGGGAAAATAATCCTGGAAAGAGCAATCTGCTAATTCGAACAGAAATAATGTTTATACCAACGATCAGGGAGAAATAAAGCCGGTTTAATCCCTCGTCGCTTTATATTCTCAATCATTCGAAGTACCTCTGGGTCTTGATATTGTTACGCCCGGGAATTCAGACAACGATTGAACAAGAAATAAGGACACTTTATTAAATAAGACTGCTCGGCAACACAACACGTCTTCTCTCAAAGACAGTTCCGGAGGTTCTCTTAGACGGTTGTCAATCAATAAACAACCAACCAACGCTGTCGCTATTCCAACTCGATCATCATGGCGATTCCTTCAGACTGCAGAAAGCGCGCGACGCCAGAGTCGTAACAATATTATAGCTAAATCAGGATAATAAAAGTTAAAGGAAGCATCAATTACCTGTTCGTATTTCTCCAGTTCTTGGTGGTAGATCTGTCGGATTTGAGCGAGTTTAGCTCGGTAGTCCGAGTGTTCGATCGCATTGTCAGGTTGTCCAGGAGGTCCAGCAGCTGCCGCTGCCGATGCTGAGGCTGCCGCCCCCGCACCACCACCCTTTTCTGGCCCAGCAACACCCTCGGCAATCAGCATATTGTCCAATCGCATCAACTGAGGATCGGGAGGTTCCTCTTCTTGCGTGTTTCTCAGCGAGAGTACTGAAACCGATAAACATTCCCATTTTCAATTATCATTCCTGGATCGAATCTCTTAAGAGAATATCATTTCCTCCGATTAATCATCCATCACTTTTCTCATAACTCGAATTTGAGCGGTGAGAAGCGACATTGAAAAGGATTCGGAACTGGGAATGGAAAAGGAAAAGGTGACGAGAGGAAGGTTAGCAATGTCAGAAATCGACGGAAGAGGTCGGATGCTCGAGCGAGTCGCGCGTTTGCTGATCATAAAAGAATCAATTTCGTTGGTGCGTGGGCCACGAGGCCGCGACTTCATCCCTAGTCCATTCGAGCGTGCTTTCCTCGTCTTAAGGGCGGCATGGGGCGCTGTGCTTTAGAACCGCTCTGCTTCTCCGCGGTGTAACAGTGGTTTTATTGTACTTTTACGGCGCATGATGAAGCTGGACGACCCATAAAACTGGCGAGAAAAAGAACGAAAGACCGTGAAAGAAAGAGAAGAAAGGTCGGATCGTCTTGTTTCCACAGTCATCTTTTCTCTCCCTTTTTCTGTCTTTCTAGCTTTCTCTCACCCCTCGCCACCCTTATGTATGACCGCGAGATGCACCTCGACCTCGACAGTTTTCACCCCCCATCACACATAAAACTGTGTGATACAGTAGAGAAGGATAAGGAACAGTTTGGTAAACTTGTGCAAACTGTTGCGAATCGATCCTACTTTACAAGCTTCAATAGAAAGATATCTATGCTGATTGAATAAAATTCCTAGGTGTCGGACAATTAAAATCCTCGATCAGATCAGTTCGATCAAGAACTTTTTGAGAGTTTCACATAGAAAAATTACAACTATCGCAGTTATTTAATTTTGATTAATTCCACGGGTGAAGGCGAATCCGTGGAATTCTCAGAGGATGGAATTAAAAAAGGTCGTAGCACAGTGAATTCCGTCGCCGCGAGTGCATTTTCGCGAGAAATCTCGTAATCGTATTATAAATTTACGATGTAACATTCCAGAAGCCCGCGGCAACGGCGAGGTTCGAGGATTAAATTAATCACCCTCATGCTTATTCGAGCCGTGATTTAAATTCGTTAGAACTTTTCTCCCGAAGGTCTCGCTGCCCCCCGGCTCCTCCACCACGTTTCCAGTCTGCCACGTTCCCTCGGCCCAGCGCGCACCTGGGAGGACAAAAAGGTCTCCGGAGACGAGGAAAAAGAGACGGAAAGAGAAGATGGGGGTAAAAAGTTCTGCGACATCCGCGAGACCGTGAAACGAATGCGCGGAACTAATGCATTTATACGAAGTGTAACAATTAGAGCTGCAACCCTTGTAGAAGGGGTTGACTCTTCTCTTGGGATCTGGGTGTCAGGGTGAGAACGGTGCCGTCAAGACCTTTCCTTCCGATATTTCTCTCCAATTCTTTTCAATGAGAAATTTAAAGCCTGAAAATTTCGATAGAAACGCTACAACACTTCTGTATGCTTCAAGTAGATTTTCCCCAAGATAGGGAAAAAGGAGGAGGAAATATTTAGAGGAGATGAATAACAAGTAGAGCGGTATTGTTGAAAGTTTCAATAGCTCGGTGGAGTTTATCGTAGCGGCCGGTGAGTAATTAAAAATGGAAAGGTCTCGCCTCGACCGAGGAACCGAAATAAAACGTCCAGTTACGAGGCGATGCCACAGGAACGCGAAACTCGTTCCATTGAAAGTTAAAGGACTGCGAAGAGCGTCGTAGAGACGCATTCTCTCTCGCGAACTAAACCTTCAGTTGCAAAGGCATCGCTGACAATGAGAGAAGAGATCTCGAGGTGCATTCGACTTTAGCTGCATTCGACTAAAACTTCCGTATTTATCTCGATGCTAAAATAAACTTCATTCTCGTCTATTTATCCAACATGTAACAATATCATCTATTTTTAAAAACCATTTCAATATGTTTCTTAAAGAATTCTATCTACAAATAATTTCCCATCCTGATTCATTTTCAGATCTAAATAAAAAATATGGGTTTAATTTTCCAAGCATTATTCCTGACGCATAAATAACAAGACAGGCCGATGCGCTTTTCGGCTAACGCGGTAAATCTTCGGCCCACCTGGGCGGAGTTAAATAACCCGGATCGCGATTAATCCCAAAGTACTCATTACCCTCTAATTTCCTCATTCATTAGGCAAGCGTAACGAGCCATTCCGCTGGCAATATCGCGAGCGAGTGTCACCCAGTGCGACGAGAGATGATCGCTCGCAGTTCTCTCCTCGGAATACGCGGGAGTTACGAATTAAGCGCGTCCGGACGAAATAATTCCAGAGGACGAAGTAGAAAGAAAGTAGTGGCGGGTCTGGCTTACGGACAATAATCTGGCCATTAGATAAAGGTAAGGTGAGGAGGTGGTGGTGGTGGTGGTGGTGGTGGGCACGTCGCCTCTAGAGAAGGGGCCCACCACTGGCTCGACCTCCTGCGGGGGTCCTTACAAGCGCGTAAACTCAGTTTTACTAGCAGTTAACATTTTACGACTCCGACGGTCTGCCTTTGCCCTACCATCGGTCCCACTCGCATCGCTCCTACCCCTCGTTCTATTTCATCCTTCTGTACCACTCGTATTCTCTCTCGATCTCTCCTCCGCAAATACTCCTACGTATTGCCACCCACACTTTTCCCTTCTGTCGGTTGGATTACGACCCGGTATATAGGCAACGACACGCGTTCCACGAGGCAGTGTTCGCCGCTTTCGAGGGTCGTTAGAGTGCGAACTACCTTAATATGACACCCCGTTGAAGATCGAGCTAATTGCCCGGGTAATTCGCCTCGCGGAAAAGGCCAAATCTACCGTAGTTCCTGGGCACGAGGCCCGCGAGCGCGTTCAGTTATCCGTCGCTCGAATAACGCTGCACTTTCGCGGATGAATGGTCGGGGGAATTTGCAACTCGTGAGTTTCGCTAATGGGTTCTGCTACGTGTGTGTTCTACGATTGATACGCATTTGATTCGCGTGTCTCATAGATTATCATTGTTATTAAGGTCTTGTTTCATGTATTTCCAGGGAGAGAAAAACGAAACTCGGATCCACCAGGTTTCCTCGACGAAAAGAGAGCAACGCGTTAAGATAAGGAAAGGTAGGAGTAGGAAGAAAAGAAGAAAAAAAAGAGGAAGAGAAGAAAGGTGGGAACCCTTGGTAGAAACCGCCTTCAGCATAATTTAGATTCGCGCGCGAGAAAGGGACGAAGAGAATCGAACGTATAGATACTAGGGGCTACGAGGTAACAGAGTATGTATCGGTGAAGCGTCTGTACACTACTCTGACAACACCGGCAACACACCGACGTCCCCGTGTATTGATCTAAACGGGAGCCCGTGAAAGCAATTAAGATAAGGCACGGTAACAAAGGGTTGTCGGCTGGTAGCCGGTTTTCGCGGTAGGAAAAAGGGAAGGAAAGGAGTGGAAATCGGAAGGGGAGCAGGGGGGGGGGGGGGCAAGTGAATAGAGATAGGTGGTTGCGAGAGGGTCGCAAATACGCGCAAAGTATTTCGAACGCATCCATCACCCACCCTTTCGTCCTTTGCCGCCAACGATAGGATACGTTTGAGCATAAAAAGCACAGGTTTCACTTATGTGAGAAAACAGAGTCTCCGAGAGAATAAACACGTTTTAGGAATGATGTTACAACTCCTCCGAGTCAATCGAATCACCCGAAAAGAATGTATATTTTTCCAATTGGTAAATAAAGAAGGTTTGTAATGTACGAGGATATTGAATGAGAAAAAAGGTAAAGAGTACTGATCGACTATGCAAAAGCACGGAATAATGCGCCAGCCGCTGCCGTAACTCAGTCTGCTGAAATGAAATATATTTGCAAATTCGCTGCGACAAATATTGGCGCGACTGTAATTAATAAGCTAGTGGAGAGCGCTATCGAGGGAGGATGAGAATAATCGCAGCTTGAATAACGACACTATCCACTCTCGGCGAGGACTGCTTGGCAAACGACGTGACGCGGAAGCCATCGGCAATATTTACGCGATGGACCAAATTTATAGCCAGATGCCGATACAAATTTTTAGAACACTACTCGCAGTGCTACTAAAAACATATATCTAATAACAGCGAGTACCACTTTCAATTTTGTAAAATGTTGTAAGAACTTGAAATAATCAGGAATAAAGTGTACAAAGCGATACAGGTATTTTTCGGATAATTATTGGAATAGGAAACGTTTGTTTATTTCCATAGAGAATGAAATCCGATCCGGAAATCCCATCGGACTACGGACCCAGTTCAAACTTCCAGGAATCCTATTGAGAAGCGTCATTCCAGCGCACCTATAGGAATCGATTGCGAAAATCCATTCAATTTTTTCTGTGGCCTCTTCCTGGCGAGGGTGACGAGAAAACTACTCGAGTGAGAGAGAGAGAGAGAGAGAGATATAAGGCGAGAGTAGAAGGAGAGGATGACTAGCCTGCCCTAATCCCAGATCCAGTGGGAGCGGGTAGGGTGGACGGAATAGCTGCTCTTTTAATTCGAGGGTGAATCCAGTGGCTCGCACGGGGGTGCCAAAGGAAATAAGAGAAGGCAAACAGAGAGAAGAAGAAGAAGATCGGGAGGAAGAGAGAGAGTAGGAGTTCCAATGCCCCTGGGATCTGATATCGACACCGTCCTGTAAGGATATCCCGCCCCTCTGCTGATTTACGAACGAAATCGAGACACCGGCACGACGTGTGCACCGGATCATATCAGATTTCGCGGCAACAGAATTTCTCTCTTTACGGAAATGCTGGAATTTACGTCGCGAAGATTATCAATTATCAACTTGCCGGATAAAAATAATTATACTCAGCCTCGAGGAAGATAAGAGGCACCGAGACTCGAGATAAAAAGTAAGAAAAAGCTTAGAAACAAACAAGGACTTCCCACTACCGGAGCAACGATCTTTAATCTTTAATCTTCTCACGCATTCATAAACTACATGCAAACCAATTTGTAACTGTAACTTTAAGAAAACATGTGAGACGTTTGAAAGTCGAAATAGTTTTTGAAATTCTAAGTGAAGATATACAGATGTATTTGTGTATTGGAAAGAAGATGCGAGACGACCTTTTTGCGATTCCTTTCGCGCTCCGACGATTCGCTGCTTCCGCTACGCTCGAAAAGAATTGTGTACACGAGCGGTTTCTCGCGTACAATGCTGGTCGTGGCGCATTTCTCATGTTTCTCCGAGAGCGACAGTTCCGGCCGTTCCATCGGAATCGCGTGCTTTCTGCGCGAGTCGAACTCGTTCGAGCGTCTCTTCACTCTTGAGCTTTTATTATTTTCATCCTTCCATGGAGCCACTTCCGTTGCGCGATGCTTCTTCCTCTACAGCTCGTCGCGCCGGGTGTACCAAACGACCCCCGCGACTCCAGCTTCGATCCTGGAGCTTTCTCTACGGGGTCGCACGACCCGAGACGAACGACGACCGACTAATTTCTCTCGAAAGTTTCAACGACCGGGAATTTTCTGATTCTGATCGTACCAATCTCCCAATATCTTGCGAATCCGAGACCCGATATCGACCTGCTCAATACGATTGGCGTAGGTCCGGTACTGATACCGATTATCTCCGGCGCTCACTGACCACAGATTACTTTGGATAACGTGGATTCAAGTGGAAAACAGATATAATTCGATGACCTCAGTAAATGATTTTAAAAACTCTGTTGAATTTCTGGGGCCTCGCGGATAAAACGATAGAGTTATAGAGTAGTAGTAGCAGCGGCAGCAGTTTCGCATCAACGGAACCGATATTCATTAGAGCCATTGGAATACATATCGGTAATTCTCAGCCGCTCGATCAATTTCAGAGGCAAGCACTCTCCATAACTCCACTCCATTAACCGTAACTCGGCTTCGACACCCCTAGAGAGAGAGAGAGAGAGAAGGGGCTGAAGGACTCGTAAAGCAGAGCGTATCCGTGCTATAGAAGCTACAATTACAAGGTGCGAAGCAGGAGAGGCACGATATCCGAAGCGGATCTAATCCGAGATTTAAGGCCCTCTATTTTTCCACCTTATCCAGCGGCCCGTAATATTCGGCATTATCCTCAGCGAGGACGGGAACGGTCACACCACGCTGCATCGAAGCGAGTCCAAGAGTAAAGAGTCGCGCAAGAATCCCCCCCACCCTTGGGTTACGAGGGTAGCAACTGTAGCGAGGCAAGGAGGGTGGAGGCGTCGGTGGCCGTGGGGGTCGAATAAAATTTTACGGCCGCGAAATCGCCCAATAATTGTTACGGCTCGCTTTGATCGCGTAAAACACGTCGTAAATGTCGAAAGGGACGACCCCTGGCCAACGGGAATTACTCTGAACCCCCTTACGGGGCATTATGCCGCATTACTGCCACTCCTGCGTTTGCGTCTCGGCGACGCAAACTTCTCCTCTCTTGCTCCTCTCTTACTCTCGACGCTTTATCGATGCTGCTGCATCTTAACCTATGCCGAGGGGAGCCACTGCCTCGGCAAACATCGACACCCTATAAAATCCTCCCCGCCCAAAGTACCGATTCCTCGCGATTACGTTGCAATTAGTTCCGCGAGATCGTTGCGTTCTATTAAGGAAAGTATCATCGACGAATCTCTTGCAATAAAATTTAAAGTGCTATCGTACCTACTGTATACGTGTAATCCTATTAAAGAATATTTTGATGCAAGTGTCTCTTTGTTCCTCGCTGGGCATCACAAAAATTTCCCACCACTCGTAACGTAACCCGAACGACATTCATATACGTACACCGTGTCGCTTTCTCGCGGCGAGGCGTTTAAAATGCCAATGGATGCCGGTGGCATTATCTGTCGGCTGAAATCGCGACTCGAGATACGTGTGTGTGTGTTCGTGTGAATGCGGGTCGACGCAAACTAGAAGATGACGTAACGTACCCTGGTGAGAAGACAGAGGAATCGCAAAGGTTACAAAGGCCACCGTCGAACTTGGCAAATCGCTAATTACTGATGTTTCTCGGAATGCAATTAATGGCTCACTGCGGGATACATATCACACCCAACAAAGTTATACAAATACTTTAGTCAATTGTCACACTATTAATCGTTCAGTTTCCCTCTACGTAACTCTCTGTCCCTTATCGTAATAATCCTCAATGATTTAACTCTCACGCTAAAACAGCAGTTTGGTATTTAATTACATCGAGAGACAGTCTAGACGCCCTATAGATATCCAGAGAAAATTCCTTCCGAGTCTCTCGCCGGATACAGAAGGTATATCTCGGCTTCCTCTTATTTCGCCCGAATCGTCCTCGACGGGCGCAATGTCCGTGGAACGCGCGCGCGCCTCGGCAAGCCCCAGCAAGACCTATTAATGAAACGCGGATGTTAGAATGGCAGGAATGCTGCAAAATGGTCTAGCCGTGCTATGTACTCCGTTGCAGAGAACACTCACACACATCGGCGGGTGTAGCACGTAGACACATATTCTTGGTATGTATGGTGGTAGTGTACATGAGCAAGGGGTGGTATAGGGTGGTGGCATGAGGTGGTAGAGACGACGTAGGGTGGGCGTCTCGGGGCAAATTAAGCCCCTCGACTGCGCTTCGGCTTCGTTATTCAACTGGCATTCCTGCTCCGGCAACCCTCAAGGACTTGTCTCCTGTGTACACCATCGCGGTGCAACGATAACTAGACTTTTTAATGGTGTAATAACGACCGAAGATGCTCGGGACGTTCTAACGAGGAGCGAGAAGACCGCAAAAGTCAAATTTGAACTGTTCGTTCACTTCCCGACGACTAGAATCATTGGTCGCGTCTCTCCTTCGAATTGTCTTTTGTCTGTGGAACTTTGTAGTCACGTATACCACGTGTCTATGTTATTGACTCTTATTAAATTTCTCTGTTACCACGATTCCATTCGGTCGAATCGAAAGTTTTGTTGGTAAAACTTTTACGAATCTGCGAGGTTTCTGCAAGAATTTCATTCTCGTTTCGAGATGAAATCCTGGGGTAGGCATTAGGAGTTTGGGAAAAAATTGATTCCTGTTTTAATAAATGTTTGTAAATGTTAAAAATAAAAGGGGCCATTAGGAATCCCTCGAACAATTTGGGACGGACAGCTAACAATATAACGGATCGCTAGAGGAATTCCATGGACATAGGAAGAGCAATGCTCCAATATGGCCCAGCCGCCAAGCGACACGAAGCAATAGCCAGCTGTGAATGATGTTAATATACCGGCGATAAATTAGAAAAGAGTTAGATCCGGGTTTATTACGTGCCCGAGCGCTGGAACCGTACGAACGAAGACAAAGGGGTGACCAGTGGCGGGCTCGAGGAGGGGTATTAATAAAAGGTTGTGCTACAACGTAGTAACGAGAGAGAGAGAGAGAGAGAGAAAGAGAGTTGGCATAAGACGAAAGAGAGAATGAGAGAAGGGATCGGGAAGGAAATTCTTATTGCCTGGCAAGTCCAGCTTTTCCGCAATATACAGCGCAGGTGTACCGAATGTGTACACCCCTTACCACCCTGCACGCCGTACGAGCTTTCCTGCCACCCCTTCTGCCATCCCTGGCACGCATGGTCACGAGCGTATTCTGTCTAGTGAAGCCCATTACTCTTTGCTCTTGTTTCGCCACGCTACGCCATACCATCCCGTAATATCCAGCTTTTCCAACTCGATCCAGACCCAACCTCCTCTCTCTACCTTTCTCTCTTCCACGGAACTGCTTGAATTCGCATTTATTCTCTCACAGTAAGCTTTTCGCGTGGCCGCTTCGGAGAAACGCTGACAGCGACTGACTGCTTTAACGAGCAGGTTTCAGACCCGATGGAACGTATCACTATTGAAGCTGGCCTTATTAATGCTAGGATTTGCTCTGTGGTGGAATTTCGTGGCTGCGATCCTGAATAAAAGGGACTGCCGGTTGACAGGGAGTTGTCCATGAAACTAGACGATTGCGGAGGAGTCCTGTAATAACGGGTTTAAGACTTTGCTCGCTAGTTTGATGGGGATATAGTGCCACACGGTAAAATAGTCAAGTCTGCAGCTAAACTCGATGGAATATTCATGCCGTGAGGGTGGTCGATCAAGGGGGCAAAACAAGAAACGAATGTGCATATAGGTAGACAGGTAGGTAGGATGGAAGCCACACGGCCGAGTCTACCGTTAGCAAAACGAGTCCGTAATACCTAATGACAATGCAAAGTCCTTCGAAGTGCGTCGCACTATTCTGTTTTGCATCGTTCACCTGTAAATCCGAGATTCTCCCAGTTGGTCGAGACCGACCAACAACAACAAAGTTACATTACTCTTATTTGCATCCTATTAGCTAAAAAGCCCTTTAGAACCGGGTTAGCTATAGCTTCGCGAATTTAATCCACCAGCATGGATTTCGAGTAAACTTGGCAAAATCCTGGCGGGTATTTCCTCGCGAATTCATCGCTGGCTACCGAGAGCAAGACGAGGCCAAAGAGGAAGCGACAAGCGGAAGAAAAAGCAAAAATGAAGAAACGAGAGAAGCGAGAAGAGGAAGCAAAAGAGGGAAAGAAGAAGAAAGAGAAGCTTTCCAGCGAGAGCACTAGGGAGGTGGGGGCGAGTACATCGAGCGTACCATGAGGACGTAGAGGAAGGGTAGAGGTAGAGAAGCGGTAACATTGTAGTAGAAAGAGAAGGCTCGACGGGGTAGCTACCACGAATACCATGCCGTTGCGTTCACAGTGCCCACCTGAAACCAACTAACATTCCTCGAGCATACCTCTCGCCTCTTCCAATCCATTTACCAAGATATCCGCGCTCGTCTCAACCTTGCAGTCACTCGACCCACTCAAACAAGACGAGGATACTAGTTGCTCCGATAACCAAAAGCCTCGAGACAAAGGTGCAAGGATCCTTTGTAACATGACGCAAAGCGAATCGGCGAGAACGAAGGGAGAGGCGATCGCGAGTGGAGTATAATAGGAGTAGCAGGGTGGCTTTGGCGTGGTGCGGTGGCCGGTGTGAAGCCAGCAGAAGGGTGGCTGGGGTATGTATGGCGGCAGGAGAGGGTGTTCCTGGGGGTGGAGGCGCAGGAGGCAACGTGGCGTATTGATCGAGTGGCTCTCGCGTCGAGCAACAGCAGAGCACCACTACCACTGCTACCACTACTGCTACCACTACTGCTACCAGCACCGACACAGTTACTCCCTCCAACCGACAGCCACACGATCACCGAGGGTGAGAACCCTCCTCTGCGCTGCTCGAAGCGTCCGCCAGCGAGAAATACGCGGACCTATATCTATGGATATCCCATAACTATGGATATGCCTCTACAAAGAAATTGGTATCTCCAGCTAGTTGGTAGAGGTGTGACGATCGGAATATAACTCAGTCGATGGATAACGCTGAGCTCAAGAACCCATGATCCATGGTGCTTGCGTCACTCGACCACTGACGCGATATTTGCTTGCTACCCTCGAGTGTCGAGCGAAGGGTACTCGCGCGTCGATGCGCTTCGACGACCTTCGGTTATCCACCAACCACCATCTTCTCTTTCAGACATCGTGGAAGAGAGAAGAAGAGTAAAGATTCTCAAAGCGTTAGCGCCATTGACGAAATGGTTTCGAAACTTTTTTTGGTCACGGCTTTTTCTGAACGTTTCGCCAAGTAAGCAATACCTAACGATAAATCACTAGAACATGATGTCTCGCAAGGTAAAGCATTCTTGGAAATAAGCTTCTGGACTCTAAACTCCGAGAGAATGGTTTACCGACAATGATGCCTTTGCAGCAAAGGTTTTCGCTAGTCTTTGCCCGGCGAAAGTTTATGTTGGGTCGCCGGGCTCGCAACGTCGACAAAGAGTAAGAACAGCGAAAAGAAGGAAAGATATAGCGAGGTTTTTTTTCGAGGAGACTGAATATAATTTTGCGAGTAGCTTGGCAGCTGTCTACCGCTTAATTCCCGCGCCACCCTTTTTAATCCCTTCGCGTAATTTTCCGTTGCGGACTCGCGCCTGCTCCTCTGATCACCCCTCCGTTGGCAGATAAATAACCGAGGCAATTATCGAATTTCTGTTACGAGAGCGATACCCTGCCGACGCGAGTCTCCACGCTAAATTTTGAATAGCAGCTCGAGTCCTCGGAGAGTCCGCAACATTATTAGCCGTAAAAGCTAACTCGGTATCGTGCCTCTGATCTACACTCTTGCGCCCAGAGGAGCAATTCCATCAAGGAGATCGCACGTCCTTGGGAAAAGAGGCGCATCGGCCAAGTCTACGCGCTACTCGCACGGCGAGGAGCCTTTTAAAATTAAGATTTCATCGGGATAAGCCTCTTATCCCGAAGCCACTCGCTGTCGGGTGGTACCACTGGCCCTTCGACTCACTCCTGAATGCCTCGATACTGACCAAAATTCTCTTCGAAACTCTTATCTTTCGCCCTTTTTTCCACTATCCAATGACCGTTACCGAAATCAAAAGCAGCATCGCCAACGGTCTTTGCCTCCTTGGAAATACCGGTTCCCGTTCGATCACCGAAGTCAAGCAAGGTTGGGCGTGGTTAGTACTCGGATGGGTGACATCCGAGAGGATGTTTCACCCATCTTTGAGAAACACCACGTACTGTTGCGCACATAGTGGTTCGGATCCCACTTAAAACAGTAGATCCTAGGGCATTATGACCTTAGCAGTCGGTCCGGAAAACAAAAACAAACAAACAAGAGTGGCATCGCGATCGTAGTCGATTCGCGGGAATGTCGTCTGTCTTTGGCTTCTAGCGAGAATAGAAGCAGGTACATACGTATAGAGACAATAAGAAAAAGCTGGTGAAATTGCGTAGACGTACGATCCATGCCGGCGAAAGACGAAGCTCCCGGCTGCTTCTTCCCGTTTCATTTTCATGCGAGTGGGTCCCGTGAGTCCCATAAACGCGAAACTCGCGCCTCGTGTCTCGCGTGCTTCCCCCACCACTGGTGCATCGCCATCGGAAAAACTACCCTCCTCGCTTTTTCGTCTCGAGGCTGGGATTCGGTTTCTCAAGGAGAAACGACTAACGAGAACGGCCGTCGTTCCCGAACGCGAGAGGTCCACCGGTAAATTTCCGCACCCTTGGGAACGATCTCATTATCTTCGTGCCGAACCATAAACCACGGGTGAGGCGAACGACGAACCATAGCGATCGAATTAAAAACTAATCGCGGACCTCGGAGCACCACTTTTTACGGCCTTTTGACCTTATCGAAGAATTATACGATCCATTCAGTGCACTCGACTTCATACCAAAAATCTTCTCTGTGAAATTGTGCTTCTAATGATTCTAATATTGTAAATTCAAAGTACTCTGAAAGAAGCTGTTATTGTTAGGATAAATTGTTATATAAACTATGGAATGCATTGGAAGACTGATACAACGGAGCTTTGGAATAAAACGTCAAACACGTGGGGCAAAGTCTCTCGCGAGTAGCGAGACATTTTTCTCAAGCCGCATCGCACCGCAGTCGCGGCCATGCATAATGCATGCAGCAAAGATGCCGCAGACTTTTTGCACGCCGAGAATTCGAAATCCCTTGCCGTAGAAAATTTCCCTCACGCTGCCTGATACAGCTTCGAGCGAGAAAAAAAAAGAAAAAGAGGACTACCCTCCCAAATTCGCGCGAAGAAATTTTAACTCGCTGGAACTTGGTTCCCCCTTTAAAATCACGCGAGTCACGTATCCTTGGATAACTCGGAAGTTGAATCCTTTTAATCTATCCCCCTTGAAGCACCAGAGACTCGTACTCCGGTTCCTGTCATTTTCATCGTTGAAAGGATCGAGTTCCTTCCTGAGATATTCTCGGCCACGAAAAGCTCTCGAGCCTCTGAATAAACAACGCGAAAGAATGGAGCAAAGTTGACGCGACGACTGAAAAACTCTCCTCGTTACTTCGAATGGTCCCATTAGCGTGGCAGTGTTTCTCTAGGAGAGTAAAAAAGTCCGAAGGCAAGGCGAGAAAAAGAGAAAGCCGAGTGGGTTGGGCGAATAGTCAAAATGCAGTCATATTCGAGGCGTGCCTAGAGCGTGTCTAGAGCGTGTCTAGAGTGTGGCCAGGGAGTGCGTTTCACTGGCAGACACCCGGGGGGACCTGTTGCTGTCGAGTTTACGTTGTTTTTACGAGCGACGTTACAGCCACCCCTGAGCAAGGGGGTCGTCAAGCGCACTCTCTCCCCCCCGCGGAAAGCGATATCCCATCTCTAGCAGTTCCTCCTATACCTCTGTGCTCTTCTGACACCTATGCGAACAGACTGACGATCCTTCCTTTACTCCTATCGCAATCACTAGCTTTCTCTATCTCATAGTCTTTATCACCTCCCTTGCTTTATGACCGACAAACGTTCTCATTGCTCGCCAATGACACCGATTATTCCTCCGACAAGATCGTTCTACCAAAATGCAAATTTCCCTTGCAAATTTCTCCTTCTACTATTCTCAAGTCCAGAGAAACTAACTACTTCTTCCTTTGGGCAAAGTTTGTCGCGTAGTCGAGCTTGATCCAGTAGCATGGATCATCCAATAGCCGAGAGAACTATTGGCTTCTTCGAGCTTGACCTACCTCGCGATCTTGAAGCACAGTTCGATCAAAGTTTCGCGAAATACTCGGCTGAAAGATAGACGAACCAACGGAGAAGTCCGATGTTCGCGAACCAGCAGAAGCCGGGAGTCGATTTCCGGCGCGGTGCGACGCGATCAAGTAGCTACGTATAGATAGAGCACCGAACGAAAGGAGGAGAGGATTGAGGCGCTCGAAACAACTGGCAAGTTTCTTCCCAGAGTTGCAAAACTTTCTGGTCGACGGCAGCGGCGGTGCTGCTCGCCTCGCGAAACTTTCCAACTAGCTAGAGTTTTGTCTCGCGCAATTAGAACTTCCCTGTATTATTCATAGTCGAGAAAGAGAGAAGGAGAGAGAGAAAGATAGAGGAAGAGAAGGTTGCTTCTGCCAGAGGTTCGCTAGCATCCAACGTTTCTTCCTTCCTCCCTCGATCCACTGGGTGGTTCCGAAATACACTTGTCGGATAATAATACAAAACAATCCTAGTAAGAATAAAATACTTACTCGATACTGACGTTAAATTCGACGAATCTTACTGAATCAATGGTACTTCTTAATTTAATTGTAGCTTGTTAATTTCGAAGAATTTCATTCGAGAGAAGGCTAGTTGTAAAATTTACAACTCCTCGGTATATTGCCCCCTTCCCCTCTCTTCTCTGCCGTTTTTGCGGCGGCCGACTGTTCGCGCAAGACTCAAAGAGGAACTCGCCTCGAGCCGCGACTCGTACGGTTCATGAATTTTAATGAAATCTCCGGTAGGATGGAACCTCCTTCGCGAATCGCGGATCGCGGGCCCTCCAACGCACCGAAGCAAATTCGGCTTTTTCGCGTCTCCTCCCGGCACACGTGCTCTCTCATAACACCCTCGCAACCCTACTGATCTATGCGCGCTACGTGCGCGTTCTCTTCTACTTCCCATATCGCACTCCTCTCTCCGGTCTTATGAATTTGCCAATGCGCGAGAACGAATAAATATTTCGCTGGATAAAAGTATACGCTTCTTTTCGTGTGACCAGATTTCCGAATATCGGTCGCTCCTGCTGAATACTAACGCCTCCTGTTTTTATTCACACGTCTTATTCACATTGGACTTATTCTTATTCGCAATTAAAGAGTAATTAAATGAAATATTTTGTAAGATTAGAGTACTGTATAGATGGAACCAGAGGAGGTATTAAGTCGAACGACTTTGCCTACGATAAAACTATCTCGATGTCTTCTTCCAGGAATGGCAGGCAAGCGATAGTCGCCTCAAGGACGAGCTGTCACTCTCCTGTCATCTTCCACTTCGAGGGAATTGGAATGGAATTAAATTAACGATAGCCAGCAGCGCGCGAGCGCGCTCTCGTGACACCGAGGTCCTTGCGTGTCTGCAGAAGTATATGTATACCTCGACTCCGCGAGAAACGAGACAGAATGATACTTATTTCATGCGAAGGAGCACCGTGTTATTGTTATCCCTCACCCCACCATGCCATCGGAACGCCATTCACCTGTCAAGTTGATTTCCACCGCTGCCGGAATATCCGTCGCTTTGTATCTACCTCTCGCCAGCTCGAATATCACTAAATTGCCGGTTAATTTCGCCTCGGAAAGAATATCCAATTTGAAGAAATACTTGACTCGAATAACAATTATTCTTGTCAAGTAGCGTTACGATAAATTTCACGTGTGAACCGATATTGTTAAGAGGAAAAGAGAAAGTTCAGGAAAATATTTCTCTTGAAACAAAAGTCAGGAGAATCTGATTAAAGGAAGCAGAATAAAGTCGAGGAAGAAGAAGAAGAAGAAGAAGAAGAAGAAGAAGAAGAACGAGAGAGGGCTCTGTGGAAAAAGGAAAAAGGATGCGTGGCTCGTCGCTCGAGCAAAGGAAAAGGGCCTAACGACTGTGGCGGTACGAGCTTCTCCTCGCCTCATGCAATCTCCATAGAATTACCATACGATTAAGAGGATACCGCGCGGCCCACGGTCCGCGGCCCCTGGTGCGAGAGCGCGACTTTCCTCGAGAGCATCCTAGAAGAGCCGATGCTAGCCCTCGAGAGTCTTCCAATTAGTTTCTCGAGGAATCGACCAACCTCTTCCTTCACCCAACAACATCGACACAGGAAAGAACCTCCTAACGTGTCAAGGGATGCGGCTTCTCGAATCTATCTCAACCAGATATGCAACGAAGATGAAAGCAAACGCGCCAAAAGAGACCGTGCAAAAAGGTCGAGGCCTGAGAACGGTTCCGTTTTTATTACTGCTACCGGTAGAACGATGTTCAAACTACGATATTGGTACCGAAGGTATCTTGCGAACGAGACAAAATTGAGTCACCCAAGTTTCTTCAACTTCATACGAATCTGACGTGTAGAGTAAAATTGTTGGTATCTTCGCGGAATTGAATGGACCATAAACCGCGTGGAGTCTTGGAAATAACTAACCGGATTCGTTCCGCGAAGAAGTCCACAGTCCTCGGGAAAATTGAAACAATAACGGGAGGAGATCAGATGTGTCTATATACATTGAGAAACTTGTCCCTATAGTTTTCAGTGGCCACATTTATTCCCGAAGTAGGTCACTCTCTGGATTACAACCCCACACAATTGGTACGTATACTGTCGCCGAAGAACCTGGGCAAGATCCAGTCGAGGATCAGTAACCGCAACCTCTGATACGTCTCGCAAGAAGTTTGTATAAATTACGTAATATCGTCGAGGTGAATTGATCCACTAGATGAACAGGTACAACAAGAATAAAGTACGTGTTTCTAAAATCGTCCTTGTGGAAAAGAAGACGGATGCATTTCGAACCTGTGGAACTTTCGTACGGTTTGCGTATAGGTAAGAAGCCAACTGTGCGGATCCTTTTATCCTTCTCCTCAGCTTTCTTCCTTCTAAAGCCACTCTCTCCCTCTCTCTCTCTCTTTGCCGCGGTTTACGAGCTTATTTTACTGGATTTTTATGATATAGCGTACCCGCACCTAGCTCGAGCCCGAAGTTTATAGGTTTGTGAGATTTTATCGTGGCGTAACGTATGGTTTGTTAAATCGAGCCCCTGCACGGTACACACGGCACACACAAACATACACACAGGCGCATGAATACACCTACATGGAGGCGTATATCCTGGAATACACGGGAGTGCGTTTCAGTACCTGAGCCGCACACGCACCAGAAATTCCGCAAAGCGGCCTCTCGCCGCTAGATATTTATCGTCCACGAGCGTACAGTGCGTCGACCCAAGTGGATCGGTCATTTATTTTTTTCGACCCCCTTCGACCCCCCACTGTCCTCCTCGCCGGGGCCCTCGCTTTTTCGTCGCTACGAATGAC
Organism: Trypoxylon attenuatum; assembly: GCA_963989405.1. NCBI lineage: Eukaryota > Metazoa > Arthropoda > Insecta > Hymenoptera > Crabronidae > Trypoxylon > Trypoxylon attenuatum. The sequence continues at coordinate 3,188,079 of OZ022495.1, forward strand.
CCGACGACTCCCTCTTTCTCTCTTTTCGATAGTCCGATTTCCAACTTGATTTTTTCCACCGCCCCCTTGAAAATGTTAAAACCGCTGCCTGCGACTGAGAGTCAAAGATATTGTATCGACTTCAACGTAAAAGAATCTCTTATAAAAGGGTTTCGACCATAGAACGTGATTCACCCGAAATCGATTGGGAAACTAAAATCAGTGCATAGTTCATGGAGGGCGATGACCATAACGACGACTTCCGGTCAGTAACTCTTGGTAATTAAAGCGACTTAAGTGCAGTTCCGTTAACGGGACAACGATGTAACTGTCGTGTAGAAGCTGACAGCACAATGCCTTCCCCGCCTTCTCCGCGTCATGGCGCGTTTCTCTTTTGTTCTCCGTATCAGTGATTCTGGGGCCAGTCGCGCAACACAATAAGAACCCTCTTCCTTCACTGCCCCCCCCCGCCCCGAATCTCCTACTGCTCCTACTTATGCCTTTCTTCCAGCGTTGCGATTCCCCTTATCGAGATTCCGGAAAACAGCCTGACTACTTTTTCGGCAGAGACCAACCGAGCAAGGTGGTCCCATGCCTCGCGAAATTTCCTTTCTCGATCTCAGTGGAGAACGAGTGTCGAATAAAGAAGTGAAACGGGAAATATAGGATGAGATAGCGGAACGTTTTACGGAGCTTCTGCTCGAAAGCTCGAATAATAATAATCGCGAGCAAGTACTTCGAACAATGTGTTCCTCTATCTTATCAAAGAGAAGACAGCACAGTTATATTAAATACTACTCGATGATGCGACGAGCTTTTATCTGCCTCTATAAATACACAACACCAATGGCATCCGGTACATTCAGAGATTTCAGAGACCCATTCGCCTTGGTTCTGTATCTTAAGTTTAGAAGGACACGCGCAGCTGTCCCTCCAACTTGGAGCCCGAGGGTTGGAGACGACGTTGCACTGTCTTGTTAAAATACCACCAAAGACTTCGAAACTAAAGATCGAAGTAAGTTTGTGACTGTAGAATCACTTCGGTGCACAAACGCAATGCTTATGATCTGTAGATAGAATTGCACCGAATCTACGAAGGGTCTTGAAAATATGCAACCCACAACAAAGTTTCATTGCATTAACCGTGGATTATTGGTTTCCGGTTGAATTTAAAGGAAACGCGAGGAGCATTGCAAGAAGTAGGAAGGGAGCAGAACATATCGGTGACAAAGTTTTTGCGATAAATCAAGGGACAATACGAGACGGCTGAATTCGGACAAATCTCGTTAGTGAAAGGAGGGAGAGAGACAGAACGAGAGACGAGAAGAAGTTGGAATCTCGAATCTTGGATCTCTAGAGAGCAAAGAGAGGAGAGGACCGTCACAGCGTCGTCGCATCGTCGCTGGTGTGGTGGTTCACCTTGGTCGCTTCGAAGCCCATCTGCATGTGGGGACCGACCAAGAACCAACCAAGAAACGACGCACCGAGGGAGCAGAGGGACGTGGGCAAGGGGACGAGGAGAAAAAGGACGAGCGAGAGAAAGGCGAAGAAGAAGAAGAAAACAAAATCGAAGCTAGGGGAACGACATTCCAACTGGGCTTCGGATGAGTAGCGTCATCTCTTCGAGACCCCATCCTAGCCCCTCGCTTTCCCTACAAACAAATATTTAAAACCCACCTTACAAATAACCCCAATTTAAACTGTGTACCACGAACCCTCTCAGAATAAATTCAATATCGAAAACTTCCGATTTATATTCTTTGAGATTTCCCTACTAATTTCTACGTTCTACAAAGAGAATTCCATTGGTAAAGAGATCGTTATATTTTTTTATATTGGATCGATCGTCTAAGAACATGGCGAACGGACGATTGACGACACAGAGTTCCTTCTTGTAATCGGAGAACAGACTGTTGAGCGCAGAGGAAAGCGATGGCAGTATGGAGGAGAGCATGTTCCAATTAGCAGGTTGGTTCGTGCGCACTGGATTAAAATGAGCGCAATCGGATAAGGGCGGCGTGGTGGGTCAGGAATATTTTAGCTTTCCATACAGCATACAATTACATATTCGAGGATGCGCCAGGAAATTACAAGGCTCGTACCTCTTCTGCTTTCGTGCCATGTAAAACATCACTGGCAATTGAATTATCAATGGCGCACTTACCACGCCTCGTTGACTTTCTGTTAGCGCAACGCAACTGTAACAATTGCCAGTGAATCTATTAACACTACCGGCAACTATTTGCCTCCAGGTATTCATTACGCAAAAAATTATCGTTACCCTAACTAGACTCTAAAAAAGTATTCGCAGGGTACTTTAACGCATGATTATAGAAACTGATATTTCTTCGGATTTAGTGTCTATCCTTAAAACGTTCCGGAAGTATAATATGTATAATCGGGAGATTGGCGGGAAAATATTGAGAGACCGAATAGGATCGTAAACCATGAGCGATGCACAGTCACTCTCTAACGATATACGAAAGTATGTAAAGATGCAGTTTTATCGTAGATCAACGAATACGCCAGGACACGGTGGCACGGTATGGAAAACGCGGAAGTAACAAGAAAGAAAGATAAACCGTTACGAGCTGCGTCAAAAAGACTGCAACGACTGGAGCTGCCTCGGCACCAACGCGATTCCCGCGACTCACCTGATGCGAACAAATATGCGAGCCATTGCACAGGGTTTAATTAAACCGGGCGCCGCCGTCTAATTAACGCGGAACCTGCAGTTTAGTCTCGCGCAGTCAGCCGGGGAAACAATGAGGAGAATCTTTCCAACGATATCGGCGGTAGAGCGAAGATAACGCGAAGCGAGCTGCTATAAATTCCTAGCCAATAAAGACCGATTAACTCGATGGCTCCTATAATTACTGACGCGTGCCAATTAAATCCGATCACTTCTGTCCACAAAACGACATCCTCAACGCCGATCGGAATTAGTCTCGGCATTTCCCGCTTGTACACTCGCTACGTAAAGTTAAATAGCCGTAATAGCATAAAGCTGCTTGCAATTTTTCCCCCTTTACCCCTGGCGAATTCTTCGAACGGAATAAAGGGAGAACCGATAAATATCAATTGTGAGTGCAGATGAGAGAGTGAACGGGATTGCACAGAATTTGGAGACTAGAGTAACGCGAGCGTATCGGTAGGTTAAGAAAAGTGTAAGAGGGAGGAAGAGGGTGAGAGTGAAAAAGGATTGACTAGATATGCGCAGAGTGCGCGAAAACACTTAGCGCTCGCGAGCCGGCCGCGCGAAATGAAATAGAATTACCACTGGCCGCTGGCCAAATCGAGTATGGATTTTTAATTGTTGCACCAGGACGCGAGCGCGTTACCATTGTTTTAAAACTGCGGAATTGGGAGGGTGGCGAGCTCTGTCCAGCGGCGAGCTCTGCCTACGGTTTAATTAATTGACGATAAATCGCTCTCGCACACTAGACTGAGAGGGGTAGAGAGAAAGAGAGAGGAGAGAATGGGGTGACACCCTACTATCAAACACACAGGATGCTTCGAAAAATTACTGCAAAACCATAGCCAGTGATTCGGAAATAAAATATATAGAATCATTGATTCGAATCATTTGGATGACTTCTAGTTTAAGAGTTAATAGGATTCTATAGTCTGTTTATTAAGGTTTTCGCTATAATGTTCGTTCTAATTTCCCGAAACACCCTGTACGTGGATAACGTACACATATCGTCGAGCCAAGTTGCATTTCGAACATGCACGTGTGTCGGGTCTCGCTGACGGGCGATAAATAAAGTGCGCCGCCAATCAGACTGGCTCGCTCGCAATCAATACGAGCTCGTCCTGTGATTAATTACTTTTGCACGCGTAATGCCTCGTACGAATCAATTGTTCCACTGCGCCCAGATAGAAGAGGAGCATCCCACCAAAAATGAGACTACATATTCACGAATGACTAGCAGTCGAGTACCTATCGATTCTACGTAACAGTCAAAAAAGGATTGAAGGATATCCATCGAAACTTTGGCACCCGGAAAATTGTAAAATTCGAGGCAAAAGCTACCCAGAATCGAAAACTAGAATAAAATACTCGACGAAATTCTCTCGCCTCGGGAAGAGAGAAGAACAGGCTCTGATCGTGCGATTTGAAGAGCAGCCGAAAATATTTTTAGGCTTCATGGAACGCAGGATGTGGCGCATGCTGACGATTATACACCAGCGACGAGAGAAGAGGGGCTTCTGTCCGAAAGGGAAAATCCTCCGACGAGAGAAAAAGAGAAAAGGGATTAGGGTTTGGTCGAAAGGCTGCTCGAGAAATCCCGCGGATTTTGGAACCTTCTGCTCCCCTTTTCTATCTCTTTCCCTACCCTGACCATCCAACTTTTTCTCTCTCTCTCTATCTCGATCCCTGGAATATCTCGATGCGTCCCGTGGGAAATCGGCCTAAACGGCCTCCTCGAAAACAGGTTTCCGAAGATCAGCGGGTTTCGAGGAGTAGTGGTTTCCAGTGCTCGTGACAAATCGTCGCTCGCGAGATCATCGATCACACCAGCGGGAGATCCACGAATGAGTCGATTCGCCAGTGTCCATTAACAGCTGATCACCACTCATACAAGAACGAAATCGCGCGGTTGCGGCGAAATCGACCAAAGACTGAAGCTCGATTGTGAATCGCCGGAATAATAGAGGCGGCGAGTTACGTAGTCAAGCGGCTCGAGCCAATGGCAGATCATAAATTGAACGAGATGCTTTCTCAGTTTGATCGCTTTATGAAACGTGAACGAGGTGTGTGGGGACTCTTTCCGCGAGTGTAAAGGGCGCAAATTGGTAGGTGCGAGCGAAATGCTATGGTGCCGGTGGTACTTATGCAATTATTGGTAGCAAATAAAGGAGCGGGGAAATGGGGAGAAATCTGACATTCGTACAGCCCTGATCCGAAGTTATCCGAGCTCCACGAAAGAGCCGATTATATTAAATGGCTGGTAAAACGGTCTGCTTAACATAGCGTTTATCTGCTCCTCTTGGTTTTAGTACTTTTTCACTGCCTCGTCAGCCATTGCCCATAAACTCTACTACAAGCTTTGCCGTCCTCTTTCTCTCTTGATCGCACGCCTGCTCTCTGCTTTTCCATCTCGCTCTTACTCCCGGGAGTCGCTCTACCCTGGTGTACATTTTTCTCGGGCGGGCTGCTGCTGCTGTTGCTGCCACGACCCACGCAACCTCACCGCCCGCACTCGCGCGCGCATACTTAGCCTACTCGTAAAGAGTACGGAACGCATTAAAACGATTCATCCTACCGAGTGCCAAGTGCTCGTCATACTTTGACGCCCGCACTCTCTTTATCTCCGCGCGTACCAGTCCACTCGACTCGGTTTTTCTCGCTGAAATCCGATTAACCCTTTCGCTACGACGGGCGACTATAGTCGCCTTCCATGTGATGCCGTTCAGGTCAGGTATAGTCGCTCGTACTAGAGATGTGTGAAAAATGTGCAAGATAATAAATTATAAATACTCTGTTTTGGGACAAATTTTTTGCACAAAGTGCACTGTTTCGAAAGGGTTAAGAACAGCCACCCGAGTGCCGCTAAATATCCGAGGATTCGCAACTCGCATTCGCAGAGGCTTCTCTGGAGTAAGGATCGCGACTTCAGAGTCCGGCTCGAATTTTGTTCAAGAGACCAAAGAAACAGGGTCGCAGGATGGACGGTCGATGTCGAATCTTTGAAAGAGAGCTCTAGCAAAGGCAATAGTGAGAGAAAAGGAGAAGGACAGGGTAAGAAAGGAATGAGAAAGAGAGGGAGAGAGAGAGAGAGAGATATGTGTATGCGTACGCATAGAGCCAGAGAGCAGGGACTACCCCGAAGAGGGTGGCTTAGCACGAGGGGCGTGGTGGCCCCTCCACCCGCGTCAAACGACCAGGCTGAAACTACTTTTGGGGTGGCCGAACCCCCGACTCTCTTTTTCTCTCTTTTTGTCTCCCGCTTCGCCGACTCTAGACTCCCCGGTAGCCACCCCCTGGCAACCCGAAAAATAATTGCGCGTTTCGTGGTCTCTTGATCCTCGCGTAAAAGTAATCCAAACATCGCATAAAAATTATGTTTACGAGTTTCGAATGGCAGAGGGGTCCTCGGTCACCGCGAGGGCGGGGCGGTATTGCACCGAAAAAGAATCGTATTCCTAGGAACGAGTAGAGCCTTCGAAAGGTTTGATTGACGGCCTCTCGTTCGGTACAAGATCAAACTCATAACGATAACCGAGAGCGATGCAACGTGCATCTTTTCCAGTTTTAACGCGTTTTCAATTTACATACGATATTCCAGAAAGGATTGATGTATTTTGTTAAACGGATTGATGGCAATCCTTGGTCAAAATCATACGATAAGCTATACGACAATGGCCTTGTATTTGATTTATAACCTGGTGAGAGCATCTTTTAGAAATTCCATTCATTTCTAAAAGCGCGTGAAAGATAAAACCTTTGAATACGAAATCGCATGACGTATTTCATCGAATGCATTCGTAAGTGGGACATAAAATTTGCAGCAACGAAGCACAGTAAAATGGAGAGGATTAAAAGTAAAACTGAAAAATTGTCGAAGACAAATCTCACCTGTCTTCTCCTTGATCTCACAGAGTACGGAAAACAACGCCGGCTTCATTCTGTGGCAGTTCAAGGTGTGTTTCCTGCAGACAAGCAAAAAAAAGAAACGACATATAAATCACTCTTGGCGTTGAGTACATTTCGAGCACATCGATACAAATCCTGATTATAAAGAAACTCGACGATAGCGACAAACGAGTGCGCGATGTGTCGCGATAACGGAATACGCCTCACTGTCAGGAAAAACAGAAGCGAGGGTAAAGTAGCGCGAGAATTTCGGCTGGCCAGATCGTCATAAGCCAATAACGCGAGATAAACGAGGAGGCGTTATCGCACATTTTGACGCCCGTAAATACGCAGCCTGCACTAGGAACCGACGTATACAATACGTATTCGCGTACGTAGTCGGGTAACTTAACGCGTGTACTTTACCATGGAGCTCACCGGTGACCACCACCACCGCTAATTGGCACCCTTTCTCGGTGCTCAAATACCCGGACTAGTTAAACCTACTAATTGACACATTGTAACGTTAATAAAGATACCGAAATGTACGAAAGTTCAATTGCTCAAAGATCCAATTGGTATTATAACGCCTCTTATGACTGACCGTATCATAAGAATATCGTAAACTAGTCAATGCATGGATAAATTATGACCAATTATACCCTCGGTACAATTTGTCCCAAAGTATAATATCTACGTAACTTGAAGTCGAATGAAAAGTGACTAGCAATGAGCGCATTAAGTATGCAGGCAGAGTTATAAAGTGCGAAAAGAGCTCGTAAAAATAATATTTGCACTGCTCGATTACCGCACGATGGCCAGGTTCTCAAAGCCAGCCGCCGCTACTGGTTGCCGCCGCAACATAACCTGCTCACATTAACATACTCCGTAATCGCTAAGATTCGCACGTAACGCGGCAAACGAGGAAAATCTAGCGCATGTTCGAAGCACGGAATAAAAGAACTGACGACAATGCACGTGGAGAACAGGAAGATCGTGAATTAATGAGATATCAGGGTTGAGGCAGAAATCGCATAAAGTACCGATGCATCGTCGTCGATGCATTAAAAAATGGCGGCAGGAATCGAGTTTATAAAGTATTCACCTCGCTTGTGCTTCGTCTAGGCTTTGATCGGTGATGTTCATGATCTGCTGGAGAATTTCGCCAATATCTTGTTTTCTAGCTTCGACTGCTTGATCGGGCCCTTGGGCCGCTGTCCCATCTACGGGTCCCATGCTCCCGTAGCCGCCAGTATTTTGAGCGCCTTGGCCCTGGTTGCCTCCCATCAAACCGACACCCGAACCTCCGTGCTGCAGCATCCTGCCAGTTTCATCCATCAACCGTCCACTCGAGCACTATTATCCTACGTCGCTCCTCCAAAGCTTCTTCTTCTACTTTTTCTTTCGCACAGACACTCGCACAAATATCTCTCTCTCTCTCTCTCTCTCTCTTTCTTTTTACTCCTCTACGTATCGTATACCAGGTGTCGCGAAAAAACTCACGACTGCAACACAAACAACCGTCACGGCGGTCTTTCACTTTACGACGTTACGACTCGTTCTCCTCGGCTACGAGGAGGAGAATGCCTTTCGCACACGTGTTCTCTCTCGCTCGCGCGAGCCTGTGACTGAACAAGAAGCGTACGGGCATTCGCTTGGAAAAATATCTTTGACGCTTGCTTCTCTCTTCCTCCGGTTGCGTGAGCGCCGCTTGGTTGGTTGGTTGGTTGCCGCGTCTCTGACTTTCGCTTGGTCGCTTGTTCGTCCGGTTCGGTCTGATCCGACGATCCGATCCGATCGGGGAGGGCCACGAGCGAACCTCACGCAGCACGCGGCGCAATCGGCTTGGAGGTTATGCCGCCGTGGCCTTTGTCTGCTACCTATCGTTTGCCGTTTTAACTCACTCGCCTTGCCTCGCTGCTCCCGGCAAGCTCTTTAGTTTTCTTCTCTTTCTTTCCCCTGGCGCGTTCTTCTCGTTCTCTCCTTCTTCCTCCGGCTCGACCTCCTCTACCGCCCGTTGCACTTCGTCGTTATCCTTTTTCGCGTCCTCCCCTCCGTTCCACGGAATCTCGCTCGGTTCGACTCCGCGCGTCTCTCTTTTCTCTCTTTCTCTATTTCCTTCTTTCTCTCTTGCTCCCTCCTCTCTTGGGCTCACCGATCGTACTCGCAATCTCTGTCTCTCGCAGCAGACAGGACACTCACGCTATATCTAGGAATGGACTTAGCGCCACTATTGGGTTATGGTTATACATGTATATATGTACACAGAGAGGCACGCACACGCACATGGAGACGCACTGTATACGAGAAGGAAGAAACGATGCGTCGCGTTGTGTCGGGCAGTTATAAAGTTGACGGATTGTCGAATTTTACGTATACACGGTTGAATAGGTTGTGTGGATTCTGTGACTCGTGTGTCGGCGGTCGCACAACACGATGACGACGGCTCTCGAGTCGTAGCCCGACTGTGTGTGTCGATGTTCGACGGTCGGCACTCGGCGTCGCGCCCCGGGCTGCAGTCTCTTCTGACCTTGCCCTCGTTGGCGAGTGCTCTCGCTGAGGATCCTCCTGCGGTGAGTGTTCAGCAGCAGCCGATTGCCGTCCTTCGGGGCTCGAGGCACTTCGCGCACCAACTCTTCTCCGCCTTAGAAGGCAACGCGCGGACCACCGACCGTTTCTCTCGCTCTTTTCACACTTCTCGCTCGCGAGCGACTGCTACGCTCCTGGATACGCTCCTGCGGCGCTCCTGTGTGCCGTGTACGACTCTATATGCTTTACGCGTGTGTCGGTGCTTGCATAAGCCAATCGCCGGCCATAACAGTCGCTATGACCAATCCGAGTGCTCGAATCTTCGTAGACCTCCTTCTTTCACGAACCGCTTGCTAAACCACTGTTTCTCTTTCTCTTCCACGAGTTCCACGGTCTCGTGGCGTATCGGCGCGTGCGCTACTATAATTTTTAGTACGCATCCGCTAAGCTCACAACGTCGAATCGGCCGCCTCTCTTCTCGCGATTGCAAATCTTTAACCTCAATCCATCGTTGCATTTGCTACCGCTGTTGCAAGTTTTCTTGCAGCGGCAAATTGATCTTGCCGATCTGCGTGACGTGGCGCAACTTTTAACACTTTCCGGCGGCACTTTTAAATGGTGAGAAGAAGCATTTTCGCGAGAAGAATCGACGTTTCTTTTTCTCTACGGCACGCACACGCGCAAACTCCGCCCACTTTGCTTACCTTCCTTTTCTTTCTTTTTCAATCTTCAACTATCTATCATTTTGTTTCCATCGTGTTTTCACGAGACACTGTTGAGGATCCTCGTGTAACTGTGGAAGAAGCCACAGTTGCTCAATTCTTTTGTTGCTCTGTTAATCGGTAAAATGAGTGGAGTTCGGGCTTGCGGTAGTGTAAAACGTGTTGGCGAAAATGCGCAGACTCACACAGCAAAAATGGCCGACACCGGATGTATTTGGAATGGCGGCCATCCCCTAACTTTGGCAGATCTTTATTTTTCTAAGAGTCAATCATTTTCCGACATACATTTTTATCGTGATAAATGCATTTGACTGTAGTCCATAAACCCTTTTTACAACTGTAGGGCATGTAATAAATAGTAACACGTTCGGTACAAATAGTAACATTTATGAGATACCTTGATTTCCATATCAAATAAAACAGGTGAGACCTGTCACCAACATATATTTCGAAACCAAATCACCGGTAAATATTGCTAGCGACAGAAAATCACCGAATGAACTATTGAGTCGCAATCATTTAACCAAAATTCTCGTAGAATAAGAGAAGCAACACCAATCGAGAGCAAAGTAGTGCGTGCGTGTGTGTTTGTAAGTCACTAAAAGCTTGTGATTAATAGAAGAATTGACAGAGGTGTCACGACGATGGTTACATTTGGACTCTCTTTTTCAGGTATCCACTATGGCAATCAAGGAGTATTATGTAAAAACAAACGAGGGAGAATATATGGTGCATTTTCCAAATTTTATTGGCTATACCCACGAACAAATTATAAAGACATTTTCTCAGTTCGGTAAAGTGGCTGCGGTGGATCTCAGAGGACAAACTCATGGATTGGTCTTCGTGCGATATACCAAGGAGGACGATGTCATAGCTTGCATTATTGGTTTGAGTAAGAATAGCGCGATAAAAATTTTGAAACATAAGTCCAAGACAAAGTCGGATCACTCACAGCAAAATAATGAACCACCGACCAGTTCTCCTTCAAAGAAACACCATCCAAATATGTCAACACAGAAAAAACACGTATCCAAGCAGCACTTAAGCAATGGACCACAGCAGAAGACACAAATACCTTCTTTATTTGACCTAAAGCCTCAATATACTAAAACAAATTCCATTTCAAGAGCAAATTCTGTGACGGGTGGTTCGGTATCTGTAGCTTCCATGTGCGATATGATGAATGATAGTAAGTCGCAATTGAAAAGTCAATTCATGGCCACTTTCAATAAATCCCTATCTGATCGATTCTCCCAGTCTGACATTGGAAGTGGTCAAGTTAGTAAAATGGAATCAAATAACCCAAGAACTGGAAGTGTTGCGGAAGATGTAATTGTGGCAAATATTCAGTCTTCCTATGGAATACATTACATCTTACATATGTTCCAAAAATTTGGACCGATATGTGTAAGACAAATGAAAACAATACCACAGACTAATATAAGATATTGTATTGTATATTTCCGAACGTTACAAGCGGCGCAATCTGTCCAAGAGGAATTTGATAATTTCCCCTTGGGTGGGAGAAATCTGATTGTTATAAGATCCAAGTCCCTAATTAGGGAAATAAAACTCTCATAATATGTTCCTTGCTTAAAACTTGCAAGGGTTCCTTAATGTATTATCTTATAAATGTTTCTCTATTGTATTGCATGTAATTTTCGAAATGCCAATAAAATAATTTCATATACTTGTGTCAACGTGCTTATGTGAATTATCGGCGGTCTTTTGGAGTTTGCGCGCTGTGTGGATTTTTCTAACCTGTATTCGGGATGCTGAAGCGACAATTCAAAGGAGTTAAAAACGTGTCCTAACCTCAACACGGTTTACATTGGTTTACATTTTACCGTACTGTACTCGGACGAGTCGTCGCAACGATGCAGTTGAAAATGTCACAGTTATTTAACGTGAGTTTTGCGAGGCAACTGTTGCAAAACGAAAATAGTTTTATCTCGGATATATTCTCGAAAACACCATTACCAGTGTCAGAAACAGGTAAGGGAATATTTTTTCCAAACTTGACGATATCACCGAACGACGTGTTTGTCGGAATAATATTGAGAAATTATTGTTTTTAGTGCAATCAAGTGGACAAACAAACGAAAAACTTAAATCTCGGAAAGGTTCGTGTTCATTTTGATTAGCTTTTAACCGACTGTTGCCTGTCGATTCTTCACTGTAGTGTTTTATTGCAGTCAAAACCTTCTCATTTACTGGAAAATCGCCAAAAAGAGCTCAGACCTATGAAGAATTAAAAGGGAGGCTCGATAATTTGAAGAATGTGAAAAAACTTGATCACAGGCAAAAGTTACTGAAGAAAAACCTTAAGAACCGAATAAAGAAGAAAGAGAAAAAGGATGAAAGGTTATCGCAGAAGCTCGTTAAGACAACTAAGCATTCCGGAAACTTAACTAAAGTAAAAGTCGAAAATGGTGAAGGTCCAAAAGTACCGAAACCTAAGCCAGTTTTTAATTCAGAAGGCAAAATGGTCTTCAGCAAGTTTGACTTCTCCGAAATTGGCACCAAAAGAAAACCGCCAAGGACGGATAAAGATCCCAAAAAGCTCTTACAACAATTGCAAGATAAAAAGGAGAAGCTGAAAGAACTAGAAGAATCAGGAGCAATAGATAAAGCGCAAGAAATCAAGGAGAAGGAAGCATGGAAATCTGCATTGGCGAAAGCTGGTGGCGAAAAAGTAAGTACAGACATTACTTAACGTTCATTGCATTCACGTTCAATGTCTAAACGATATTGAATTTGCCAGGTGAAAGATGACCCAGATCTCTTGAAAAAGACGATAAAGAAACAAGAGCAACAGAAGAAGGTGAGCAGTAAGAAATGGGACGCAAGATTGGACAAGGTGAAAAAGGCTATTCAAGAGAAGCAAGAGAAGAGGCGGGAAAATATCATGAAGAGGAAGAAGGATAAGAAATTAAACAAATTGAAAAAATCCGCGAAAAAAGGTCGTGTGATACCAGGATTTTAATTATCATTTTTCTATAGAAATTTCTATTGCCTACTGCGAGAGTCGGATGACCGATACCAGACAATATTTGTCTAATGAATTTGAAGATTATTTTTCTACAATCATTGTCAATGACATGCAGGAAGGAAAGATTGCGAGTTAACGATTTCGTTAGAATATAACTAATCGATCTGCCTTTCTAATTATTACCGATGGTGCTAAATCACTTGCCGAGTATTCGGAATCGGCCAATCCCTATACAGAAAAACATACTACACCCGCCCCACACGAAATTATATTATACAATAACACTTTATTTATAATAATGTCATCTCTGCTGTACAGTAATATGCAAATCTGTGTATTTACATTAAAATACCCATGGCAACCTACGATGCACTATACTGTCTCACGATTCTTACGCGAAAAGCTGCGTGTCAGTTTTGTGTATATTGGACGAAATATACTATATCAGTATAAAATCTGCTTCGTCGACTATATTTCAGTTTTTATAGGTACTCGAAAGTTGCACGCGAATTCTTCCATATGACACTAGGATATCTCGCGTGTCACACTCATCTCTTGAGTTATCCGTATTCGAGGTCCATCCAAGCAGAATTCTAGAACTATAACTCCACGTTGAATTCGCCGTTTGCTTCACTGCTCTGTTCAACGTATTCGCTCTCGCTCGTAGTGCCAAGCGAGAAGCTATTGGTCAGTGGTCAGTATATAATGGGTAAATCGAGGACGAGAGCTTCGATGAAGCCCCCGTCTTGCAGCTCCTGCTAGGTATCTCCCAAAACTGAAGACACTGCGTTCGCATGGGTCAAAGCAGTCCACAGCGGGCTATGATCCACAGGCAACGACACCGCCGGAGGTTTCGTTCCACGTGGGGATCTGCAAAAAATCGAGATTCACTCGCAATTCCCTTTTTTTGCACCTTTTGTAACCATTGCCCTAAAAAAAAAGTTCCCAAGAAATTACTATAGATTTCGATTAAAATTAATTCTTTGATAAGAATGTAACAATTTTGTTTCTAAAAAATGGAACAAAGCTTTTTGAATTGATCTACAGAGAATAATACCCATGTTCGATCCTCGGTATGATACCGTTGGATGATAATGTTGGTATCGTGGATACCGACTGCGATTTTTTATCGCAAGCTGTTGGAAGATTTATTTAAAAAGCTCGATCACCTAGGCGGTGCCAAGGCCGGATGCTAATCTGGACTGCTGAGTTCGAGGACCGTGCTCTGCTCGGGGTCCGATCTCTCCTCGACGACTGTATCCAATTCCAGAGACGGAAACGCTTTCGATCCGCGATCGCTTCGCAGGGAAACAGTTCTGGCAGGACGATCCACTCCAGCTGTTGAAAAATAGTTTAATTGTTTTAAATACGTGTCTATCCAATCGAATGTATATGCTATATGCTACCTTGTTCTTCGACACTTAACGGTACAAACACAATTTTTGTTATTACAAAAAAGAAACGAGGATTTCGGATAATTGTCCTTGTTATTTCATGATTAATAAAAGTGTATACCATTAAGCGTTGAAACAAGATTTAATTTGTAAAGTGTGTATTATAAATAGGAATTAGGGTTTTTCACAACTAATTCTTGATAAAGAAAGAATGAGCAAATTTTTAATCATCCAGTACCTAGAGTATTTACGATGCAGCCTCGACAACCCAATGCTCGCGTGTTACACTATACATGCGTCTGTATACTAAAAAAAAATTCAACTGTATAATTGCGTCAGAATAGTTGCCGTGCAGAAAGGAGCCATCTAATATACAATTATTTTTATACGTGTACAATATCGTGTACGCGTATGTGTACGCGTTTTCGTCAGTGATCCTTAAACCACAGATCTATTGTTGTTTCGCAACGAGCAGCATCGTGCGGCATATCTCGGGCTATACACTTTAGAAAAATCCTGAAGAAAAATCTAAAAGAATTTTCGCTTTGCCGAGGAAGCCTCAATGCAACCGTACTCTTTGCGCTCGAAAGCAGCAGGTTCGACTTCTACGGCTCAAGCAAATACGTATAACAGTCGGTATAGTGAGCGAGAGAAAGAAAAGAAAAAGAGACAGAGAGAGAGAGAGAGAGAGGGTTTACCTAAGTCCTCTTTGGACGCTGCGCTTGACGAGAAGAAAAAAAATGAACGTGTGTTTCGTTCATAGATACAGTGAATCATAGCGGAAAAGAGGAAAAAACAGGAATCGTGAACCAGAGTGGGATAGATATTTGAGTATAATAGATATGTCAGTAAAAGCAGAAGCAATTTCGCTTGTTGACGGTGAATCCAGCTCCTCTTCAATTCCGGCCCAATATTGGTCCAAAGAACCGAGGAATCTGTGAGCTGTGGAAGCTTCATGTACGCCGGGTTTTATTAAAACACACCGATGAAGTCTCGCGGATCTGGAAATCTGCACCGCGACCAGGGATCGTCGATAGATGGACAATGGATTAACTTCGATATTCGAACCGAAAGCCAATCCGATTTTACTCGTCATTCTCTTCTGCGATATATTATATTGTATCGAGTTACGGAAATTTTTGATAGAGATTTTTGGGAATTTTGGAAAAGATTAGAAGGGAAGTGTAGGAAGGAAGATTTGTCAGTGAATGAAACTCACCTAAACGATGTACCGGACTGAATCTGACGAGACTCAATGCACCGTGATCCAAATCACAATTTCTTCTTCTGGCCCGTTCCCTCGCGAGTTTTGCTCTTCTTCGAAGGCAGCAGATGACCATCAATGCTAGCAGCGGAAAACCCAAAATGCACGAGACTATCGGGATGATGATGCTTTCTGGTGTCACTAGAATCCAGACGAAATATTGTCTGTGTAACTTGTGAATCAAAAACGAAAAGCAGAAGGTCTCTACTTAGAAATCATTTCTGAAGCTTCCAAATATGACTGGGTCTCCAAAGTGGACGAGTTTCAAGTTGGACTAGCATCAATTAGATTGCAGTTGCGAATTTCGCGATGAAGTATGGAATAGAATACACGTTAATTAGTGGATCAGCAAAAGTTATTGCAACCTGGTGCGACTGGTGGAATAAAACTCTCAAAGAAAGTGCATTTATGCAATGTCATAAAAAGTGTCGCTTCCGCTAGAAGCAAACTTTACTCCGTGTTTTTTTTTTCATTCGCCTCGAAAAAAAAGCTTTTCGATTGACGCGGTTTCGAATTGAACTCGGCGAGTTTTATTAAAATATCCTCGTCGCCGTGAGCAACGCGGAAAATATAATTCGTTTGGATTGCTTCAGTGGATATTCAATCATCGCTCGACCAATGACCGATGAATTTCAGTTATGATCGCGTGACCATGTTCATTATCGAATAAACAAGGGATTTTCACCGAGGACCGACACCGCGAGTGTTGTATAACAATCACGGGAGAAAGAGGAAGAATTTTCGCGGTATATTCGCAATCGTGCTAATAACATTTGTTATTTATACAGTGCTCTCTGGCAGTCGTATTATTGCATTGCGAATGTCAATGGAAATACGGTCACTGCATTATTACAGAATAATTGAGGATCGAGGGTATTTCGGGGGGAAACGTAAACGTTTAGTCGAAGAGAACTGTCGGGATGAAAGAGAATCGTGGATAAAGAGCTTAAGCGGCGGCACTCAAGCAAAGTCGGAGCATAAATATTCGTCCGAACGAGTATGATGTGCTCCCGCGAAGAGCCCTTTACCCGAGAGATATACCGACTTAAATCAGGAAAGTTTTGACCGTTTCGACGGGAGGGAAAAACGTAGAGCGAGAGTACGTAGTAGCTCTTCTTACCCGTGGGGTAGACAAGAATCGTGGGTCTCTTGGATTGTGGAATTGTAGGCACAGTTGGCCGACCAGCTCGCACTTCCAACGACATTCTTTCTTTAACTGTAACAAAAAAATTAAAAAAATAACGTTATCTTCTGTTCTAGACTTCTTTTACTTGTTCTTTCATATTGAACTTTTCGACTGTCATCGATGAGATCTCTTAACTCACGATGACCCTAGAAATTGGGCTTCGGTGAGAATCAGATAGTAAGAAAGGTTTATTGTAAAAGCCATCTGGTTCTTCTACGGAATCTCGAGAGTCAAAAGGGGTCTATTCACTTTTTGCAACATCCAAAAAGGACCTCCATTAATTTAGAGCTTATTCAAGCAACCCTACCTCGATTTCACCAATTTAAACCTACTTTTCGCTCGATCGAAGGAACCGTCTGCCACTTTTAAACGCGGTGATTTTTCTTCTCGAGCTCCTTGGCTTACCATCGATAATGCCAAATAGACCATCTTCTCTTTCAATCAGCAGACTTTACTTCGAACTACATATAAGCGCGTCGGCTTTCCTATGTCTGCGGTTATAAGAGAAAAAGCTCAGTGGCGTGATCTTTTCTTTCTCTCCGAAACCATCTTGCGAACCATCTTCAATTTAAAGAGACAAGTTCCTTTTAAAGAACAAGTCGAAATTGCAAGGGAATAAATGCGGTGGAAACAATGTTGAATGTTACCAAGAGCCGAAAGGGTTTTGTTCATTTCTAAAAATAAACAGAAAGGATTGATACGTCGGATTTAAGGAAGGCCAAGTCCTTAGAAATATTGGACGCGTTCCAGAATGGTAGGTAGGGTCGAGAGATAACCAAAAGCGGCAAGTCCGTCAGTCCGCAGAGAAAGATGCGCGCGTGTGGAGTTGCAGGTTGGTAGTTTTACTGAAATTGGACACGCAAAGCTGGGAAGAAGCAAAATGGCTTGCCGCGACCACGCAGTTTCCCTCTGTTTAGCGGTGCCAGTACAAAAGAGAGAAAAGCACGCGCGATCAAAGGAGCCGCTGGATTCCGCGTCCTTCGGCAAAAAGAAGAAGCTTTGTTATCTGCGTGTCCCGATTGACGTAGCCTTGCGGCTGCTTTGCTCATAAATCGCTCGCATGAAAATAAACTGCCTTCGTGAAATAATTTAGTCCCATCTAACCGATATTATTTTTTATCCCATTACATCATTTCTACTTTATCGAATCTTCGTTTAGTATATTATTTAATTCTATAGTACTTGAACATAAATTGATTATAGTGCAGGTGTTGAAGCTTAAATTCCACGATCCGCGTTGTCTTTAATCACTAGAGCATAGCAAATAAGAAACTGTTTGTGTATAAAGGATTATTCGAAGGACGACGTTCGCAGAAGAGCCATTTAAGTTTGTGTTCCGTAGAGATAAGATCGTTAGTAATTTGCACACTAAAGGGTTATCGCGAACTATACCTCTTATCGAAAACAATGCAGCCTCGACGGCTGAATACACTGTGAAGAGGAGATGCTGCAGAAGCATGCCAAATTAGCCATGCATTCCTGCGGTGAGTGAACTTAAGCGGTAACGACGAGCCACGTTGAATACCACATGGCCTAAATCTTTCACCCAATGTAGTTCTTGGATTAGCTTCCAATAATATTCTCACTTTTTCGGAATACAAATGACGATGTTACTATTCCATATTTTTTAAATATCTTTAATTCAGATTCGTTTCACGATCATCAACGATCAGCGATCTCCGTGAGATAATAATAACATTATCAGGAGAGAATAAATGAAGCTAAGCCAAGAGCTCACTAATCCTGGCAGATCTCCAGACACGATAGGTGAGACTCACCGGATGTAGCACCGCCACCCGAAAGCTTGCCGCAAAGCTGCCACCGAAAGCTTGCCTCAAAGCTGCCACCAAAAGACCTTGCTGTATATGTATTCGCTAGACAAGACGCGTGGCAACCTCGATCCGATACGTCGTAGATTAGGGCTAGGATTGCACCAGTCTATCTCCATGTCCAACTAATCCGAGGCCAGGCGCGTTATCCGCCATGATATTCCCAGGGAATTCCTGTGAGAACCCTCGCTTTCGTACACGTATCGTTTACCGATTCCCTCACCCAAATTTTGGCGCTCGAGCCAAACCTGCGAATAACTCCTTTGTCATCGTTGAACCGCGAAATTTACGCGCGGGATCCTTGTTCACGCCTCTAGCCAAAAACACACTCTGGATTGTTTTTCAACGATCTGTCTTTGCAACAGCCCTGTCGACAGGCTTTACAATGAGCTGCCTACTCGAATAAACTCGCGCGAAGGCGCCGAGTCCAATGTGTTCGATTAACACGTATCTTATATCGTTGTGTATTTACTTCCGTCCAGTGGTACGTCTCATTTAGCACTGTGGTGGGCAGAGTTAGCGTAGTGAAAGGGTTAAATAAGAAGAGGGTAGTCAATCCAGCCGTCACTGTTTCCAGCTGCTATTAATTAAAAGCTTGTCGTGATTACGGCTCGGGTAGACCGAGAGGCTTCCCTCTGGCATCCACGACTCCACCCTTTATCCTTGAAGCTTCTTCATTCTCCTTCTACGTGTACGTAGAAACTCTGCTAGGTATTTACAGTTAGACTACCCTTATAGTCGTAGTACCCTTCGCGTGTCAGTCTTTCGAGTGGAGTTTCCGGGGGGAAAAAAGTCACATTAGGAATTCGTGAGTCAGGGTCGCGGCCCATTTGGGTGTAGAGAGGATGGGATCGAATGGCCGAGGGCTTAATTATTCATCGCGTGCCCCTGCCTCACCTAGAGTACCCTCCCGGAGAACTGTATCTGACTGTAGGATTACATACGTCTTCTCTTATCTCAAAATGCCCGTGAGTATTAACTGACCCTTCTACGTTTTGCTCTCCTACATTTTCAACGAATCGTATATATATGTACTTCGCTGGTGAATAATGGTCACTGTGAGTTGTTCGATGGATCGTCGGTGTAATCCAACAGATATACTACTTACTTCTTACTTTTGTCTCATATTACTTATATTACCTTATTTCGTTTTTCCAATTTAAAATATCTAGGATTTTTCAATTGTTTCAATTTTTACATAAAGCAAGGTAAATAAATGAATAAAAATAAATAGATACTTTTATGCTTCTCTGACTTTGTCCCAATTGGATAAAGTGTCAATTCGGATAGAAAAGACTCTTGTCATACGTACAAGTATCCAGTTCGAAATATCTCCCAATTAATAATTCTTCCCGAACACTGCTCACGTATGCAAGATTAGACGCGATGTCGATAATTGAATCGGCCTGTCAAAGACAGAGCTCGGTTAGGCGATCGATATTCATCCGAAAGCACCTATTGAAATACCCTGTCAGCACTAATTATCGGCCGCTATTATTTTCGACAGTGAATAACGTTTCGGCACAGCACAAACGGATTCGCGTTTCACAACCCTATGTCAGCGGTATGCTCTCACCAGCCGAGGACTCTTACAAATTTATGAGCCGGTGTCGTACCGTGCGAATTATTAATTCATGCCATACTCGGTCGACCGCGAAGTAATACTAACCGCGATATGGTAACGGCAACCGAGACTGCATAATGCTTGCTCGGACGCTGAGCTTCGTCCTTTTCGCGAGCGAATCGATCGATGGTGAAATTAAAGAAGCATATTCTCATTTACCGTGGAAAGAAATTCTCTCGTTTTCTTCGAATTGAAATCGATAAATAAAATCCTCGCGACATTTCTCGCATTACTTTGCACACCCGGAGTGCAATTAAGACTGTGCTAGCAACTCTCGATTTTCATTAAGCAGCTTAGAAAGGGCTAATTTCCGATAGTTGTTTCCAGTCGTTCTTGAAGATTGAGAGGACAGTTCGCAAAGGTCGTGTTGGAATCGTTCCCAACTCGAAGGAATATTCCGAGTAGATTTCTACGGTCAAAAACTACTCGACACCGATGCGAAGGTTTCGGGAGAGAATTTCCCTTAGTGCTCTTTGTTAATAGAAACGTATCCAGTTCTAACCTGTTCTGTTAGTCAGTAGGTCGTAGCTTTCCGAATTGAACAGACGACCTTTCTCGTGCAATTTTATTTCGGACAAGAATAAAGAGAATCAGTACCAACAGTACTTATAAAGTGTATTCACTCAACTTTTCCTCACCCATTTCCATCAGATCGTGCTGATTCGTTCAAGTTCGAACGTCACTGAAAGAACCCCAGCTGTTGACCTATAAGTCCTTCCCGTCTCCGTTTCCTTCCACTGTTCTCGTACCCTTCGTGACGCGACACCTTCTGCTAGAGCTATAATACGAAATTCGAGAAATCCAGCCTCTCCGTTTAATCTCGCCCCCTTGAATCTGTCTTCTTCCATTTGCCTACCATCAGCGTGACTTTCGTTTGCACGAATACAATAGGGATTTCGGATTCCCGGTCTCGATCTTTCCTCCAAAGAATTTTCCAGAGAGATAGGAAGTCGCGTGATATTGTCCATAGAGGCTTCTACATGCATTGCATACATATCCTATAGTGGAAAATGGTTGGTTGCCGACTGGTTGGCTGGCTGCCGCGAGCATTTGCAAATGAGAAAAGTTCCTGGTTTCCTAAGTGTTTCGCTGGCTCGCGTGCTGTCAGGCTACCACCCTCTATATCCCTATGACTCCACGCGAGCATTATAATTGCTCGAGGAGTTCGAGAGTTCCTGGTCTTATCGAGGGAAATTTCAATCTTTTCCTGTGACTCAATGCACTCTGGGAGACCAACTAACGTATAGTGCTTCCCTCTAGTTCACCTGAGAACCCGAGAGTCTCTAAAGTTCACAGTGGAACTCACTTTAACCCCGCGTTTGTCAATCTTTGAATTCCCTCTCTATCGGATCCACGAGAAGACTGAAATTTAATTCGTAAGACTCCTTCAGAAATTCTACATAGATTTGGAATTCTCTGATGCTTTTATTTAGATTGCCGCTGTTTAAAGAATTAGCAGAGATATATACTTCGCTGGTATGCAAACAAATTGAGGCGATGAATTTCGGGTGGAAGTCTTCGCTCTAGCGAGACTCTGACACGTACCATAGAGGGAAGTAACGTCGCGAACTGCACGAGTCAGCTTCTTCGACCCTGTTACATACTCACATTCTCCTTTTCCCTCGCGTTTTTAGCTTCTGCGTTGAGAGGTTGCTCGTTCCTAGACCGAGGATAAGTTGCTCGCGTGCCACGCTTTCAAATGCCCTACTCCAAATTCTCCAAAGGCGTCTCGCGCGTTTAATTAAGATGTCGCTTTCTCTCTTTGCGTTTGAACATTTAATTTTATTTAATTAACGTTATTTCGTCATAGCTAATATTCCAATATTTCGATATTCGATAAACGAGAAGTTTGACAAATGTTTTTTGCGGTTGGGATTGGGATTCAGGTTTTATTCTCGTTGGCGTTTGTCACCGGAGATAAAAAAAAACACTCAGATTACGACGCGAACTAGTCGAGAAAACCACTGGAAATAAATGGCCCTTGGTAGTCAGGAGATCCCATGGTCATTTTTGTGCGAATTTCGAGTGTGCTGTTGTTACTGGTGCCGCCGCTTTGTCGGATGCCGCAGCTGGCCGAGGATTAATTCCCCATGGACGAGTCCTTGTCAGGAATGCACCGTGTTCGAGAGGGCTCGACAACGCGAACAGCCTCGTTCGTGAAATATGCGGGTCGCCAAACAAAAAATTGCTCGTCGAACGAACGCTAATATTTTTTCCAGGTGAAAATCTTCCTAATCGTGCTAGGGTAGAAATGAAAGTCTGTGGTCGTGGACGATTACAAACTTCCAGTAGAGAAACATAGCACAACTGTATCACGATAAAGGGCGATAATAGAATGAAGTAGGTGCCAAGAAGTATAACCAGTGGATTGTTGCCAGTTTCCGAAGTAATGACTCTTTAAAACTAGTTGCAATTTTTCATTTTTCTTTCTAAGTTTCGTATCTTTTCTCTAAACTAGCTTTACCTTGAAGGTTATTAAGCTAAGCTTCCTGTCCCTGTGACCAGTTCTCCAAGTTTGTTTCGATTCGAGCAAGGATCTCACCGCGATTAATCCAAATTGATGTCCTCGGCGCGGCCGCATCATTAACTATCTCCCAAGTTATTAATTAGTGCCCTGTAGACATCTCCGGAGTTTGCTACGCGATATTAGCAGGATTTAATCTTCTCGGATAAATACGCTACTAGAACCTAATTTCGAGCGATGCGAACTGTAGCTTTCCGATTCCTGCATTTGGCTATATAATTTCGAGTAATTAAGCGGCCAGATAGTGACGGAGAACGAGATACATTCTCTTTGATCACTTCTTTGCACTGTTTCTTCAAGGAAAATAGCTCGGATGCATTCTGATCCGTGGTTCGATGATGAAGCAGACGAAGCGAATAACAAGGTAAAAGAAAAGCATCTCGCTCGAAAGAATCGGATTGTTTTGGGTTTCACCGAGAATCTTGTTGATTCTCTGTTATTTTCACCCTTGACTTCCAACAGCTGTGCTGCGGACATTGATATACGACTTGCCCCCGAATCCCAACTTTCCGATATAACCACCTTGTATATGCACATACACGCCACAGGCTCGGTCATTGCTTTTGTTTCGAGTTTCCCCTATATGTCACTAGCTTACCGGTCGAAATGTCGAAGAATATCGCTCGGTTTAGGATTCACATTTATTTCGACCGATTCGAGAATTTTACACGACTCTGAAACTATGTGAATGAAGAAGCTTATATCGCGAATTAAATATCTAATGTACAAGGGTGGTATAAGAAAGTATACGAATCTTTCTCGAGAAAATCTCGATAGGATTTTCCAGGGTATTCGAACCCTTATTTTCCATAAGAAAAGGTCGGCAGTATTGAAATAAGGATTTACGGAAACATATGGTCCTTTGAACATTACGTACACTTGCCGGATACTCGAACCGCGAAAAGATTCAACTTCCCCTCGACCTCGTTAGACGAGTCTTAACACTTTCCTACAACGCGGCCCTGAAAATCAGTAAATTGATACTAGTGAAATTTTTTTCTATGTCAGCCACCCCGAGGAAAATTCGATAGAGGTGAGCTCGATGTGTGAGATAATGGGTTGGAATATTGTATGCAAAGGACACGCGACAACGTCAAAGAGACCGTCAGGATGAAATTTGTCACAAGGCGTCTCATTATTCGACGTTTAACGGATAGGATTTGCAACTTCGCTACTCCGCGAATATATGCACTTTTTCCACGTCATTCTCTCATTTTCTCTCTTCCATCTCAAAAATGCGTCACTGGAAAAAAATCGCGTCCGTGGCACTGTGCGAGCTTTGCACGCGATTATGCGGGTATTCCACGGTGGCTTTGCAAAACTTCCGGAATTATCGTTGCTGCCATCGCAGGCGTACGTTACGTAATACGGGTCATTTGTACAATGGATGCAGGCAGCAGCATCCTGGAGTCCATTCAAGATTTCATTATATTAATCCTGCTACGTAAATCAGCCGCGGTCACCTCATAAAACTAATCCTTGTCGCTAGGAGACATCCTAACTCGAGTTAGGTTCATATTTCGTATTAGAAGGAAAAAAAATCTCCAACGTCACATTGTACTTAATTCTACTTTACTAATCTGATTAACGTTATGCTTTAAATCTCAAGAAAAGTTTCTTTGTTTAATTACAATTTAATCCTTCGCTCCTGCTTAATAGCGTTCCCTAATCCTACGACTTAGAGTCAGGGGTAGAAAACTTGACTTGAGCGAATTAAACCTGACTGTAGACCTCGTTCCACCTGATTTCGTAATCTCTAGTTAGACTCGCTTGCTCCCACATCCGTTACGTGTATGCCGCTGACCGACACCGACTCGCACTGTCTCGCGATCCTCGTTAATTTGCGAAATTCTAATCCATGGGCGCAATGTGGGCCAGTAGCGACCGCTGTTGCTTGGACTGGTGCGTGCGACAGCCCGTCCCACTCGTGGTCATGTTTGTTCGACGTACAGTGCATTGCAGAAAGTTGCTTCCTAGTCGCAAAATAGAAGATTCGAACTACGGATATTCTATTTCCTTTCTCCATTAAATCGGTTTTATTATTGCTAAAGAGAATCAAATATCAAGAGATAAATTTAATAAATCCGTAATATGGCATATTTTCATTTCACATTTCCCTAGGAAATTTCTGATCCAATTAATTTGTTGACGCAGTTGGACCCTACTCATAATTTGCACAGATTATATTTCGGTCAGCGAACACGCAGGCGTTTGAAGATCCCGAAGGATTAATAATAATTATGAACACGCTACGGTAGCAGTGTTCCAAAGATAAGACTTCAGGAAAATGGTATACTCAGCTAAGTCATACGTGTGTTCTTTGCTCATATTGTACCAAGCCTCCGCTTGTTATATTTATCGATCACTTCTCCCTAAGCTTTTCCAGGTTTCGCGGTGAACGGATAAATCGGGTCAGACGAGTTTTTCAAATTCTGTATTTTAGTTGGCTCGCTGGAGCACCAGACGGTGGTATTAACGATGCACAAAGGACGAAGGCTCAAAGGAGCTTGCAAGGGAAGGGTTAACCAGAGGACGACCACGAGGATTGATCCACTAATCGATTCCTAAAGTTGGGCTAAAGGCACTCTAGTCCTTTCCATATCCTTCCTCTGTTTTCCATAAAAAAAACAATACTTATAAAGTATCCTCTCGTCATCAACTTTAATTCCTGTTGGATTTAAGCGAAGTCTTCCTGATATTTCGAAAAATAGAGTCAAAACTGTCAGCTATAGAAATTCGTATGTCACGCGTTTCTCTGCAGTCGAGTACAAACGATTCGGTTTTTACCAAAAAATAGAATATTTCAAAACTCTTCGGAAGTATCTAAATCCTTGCAGTATCCATTCTATATTCCATTTTGATCCCGAAACTCCATCCATAGATAATTAGTTGGAAATCCAAGCTCTAATTTTCAATGCAAATGAGAAAAATTGCCGGGAAAATCGAGAAAAGTAATCCGTAAGATTAAAAATCGTGCGAAAAGTGGTTTGCCGATCGCGTTCCATTCTGGGTAAGAACGGAGGAATTCCAAAGGCAATATTTGCAAGAGGTCAATTCGCGCGGATAATTCGCAGAGCTTGGTGAATTTTATCATTCTCGATCGGATGAGAACGCCTTGCCATTTTGAGGCACGTATCCTAGGGAAACGAGCCGGAAGTATCTGGGAGAATGGTCAACTTAACGGAATATAAAGCTTATCGGGAGAACGTTTCATGGAGAACGCAAAGGGCCGATATTCCGAAGCTGGCAAGTCGAATTAGTGGCAATTCCGAACTGTGCGTTAGGGAGGAAAATGTTTCCCGCGGCAATCGGCTTTCCCCGGATTAACTTTTATGGCTTGGTTCTGTACAGGTGAAACTTTTGCGCGCCAACCAACTTTTGCGACTTTCTTAGTCCGCGGCACTCGTAAAATAATTAAACCGCGCATAATGTCCATTATGCTACTGAAATACGACTGGGGTTTTGCGCCTCTTTGCCACATCGACTAGCAAACTTCCACGGTGAATTTCTTCCCAAGAATTCCAAACGATTCAATTAAAACTTGCCCAAATTTTTCGCGACGCACGATATTGACATATTGGAAACTTTATTAGGTACCAAGTGCCATACGCTAAAAAAAAAACGTGTTGAAATAACAGAATATATGTACCATATAAGTTTTATCGAGTGAAATACTCTCACTATTCTATCGACGCGAAATGGAACAACTCTGTTTCGCATATTGTGGTATCTGAATATGAATGCCGGTGGCTTTGCGAATTACGCGTAGTTTCGGAGATATATGTATGCTGGAGCAACAGAAGACGCTACATTTTACGAGGGTACTTTGAGTTCCAGGGTGAATGGGATCGAAATGGCTAAGATAAATCAACCGACAGTTCCCCTTCAGAATTACCAACGTCGCGGGTAATAAAATATCGTTAGGACGACTGGCTCTGTAATTTTTATCGAGAAACCTCGCCTTTGAAATCGGTCAGAAACGGACCACGATAGATCCACTGGCTTTGTTGTTTGCCACGGATGCCTGCTAATAAATTGAACCAGCACACTTCGCTTGTCGGTATCCTAGTGAGGAACAATGACTTTTTTTTTTATCGGCTGGAAAAAACCAATGGTACATCGGTTCGTGATCGTTCGAGTGCAATGCGGAGAAATGAAGCCAAAATTGTGCGAGAGTATTGAATTCCATGCAAACTATCATTGATTTCTATTGAAAAGGCTTTATTCAACTAAATACAATTCTTCGATTTCAATTCTACGTCAATAAAAGAAGTATTAAAAAAATACTGCCAATAAAAATTGCTCATTTCTTGCCAATGAGAATTATTTAGCAATCTACTTTGAAGAGAACGTATTATCCGTTGTTTCGCTTGAGAAATGGCAATGCGAGCGATCGAGAAACCGGATAAAAGAGAAACCTTTTTGACAATAGAATTGAGTATTTCCCCATCTCCACCGAATTCACGAAATATTCGCGGGAATTCCATTCGCAGCATTGACAATTTTCCATCGAATACCGATTTCCTCGGCACGAAACAATCGGCGCGAGAGATTTGTCGGGTACAATCACGTGGAACCGATGCATAAAGATATGAAACATGTGCAATTCCATGCACAGGAATATACTATATAGATAGGTAGATAGAGGTAGCTAGATAACCAGAGTTGCATATTCGAAAAATGAACCGGATGTTCCGCGGGATGAACGAAAAATAAGCTTGGCATCGCGTCGGTCGTGCTACGCTCGTCAGAAATACAAGCTGGGAATAATCGAAGCGCGACAGAAGGACCTCGACGTCGAGATATTCCAGTGAACGCAATCCCGAATATCAAAACGCGAATAAAGCGTTCGATAATCACGGTACGCAGCTATATAATTCCTCCGAACAAATCAAATAAATCGCTCGGTAGAAATCCTCTTTTGTTGGCAATTTAAACGAAAATTCGCTCGGTGAACGCAACAATTCTAGTAATTTCAGTCACATTACCGTCGAATAATACGGATATTTAATCAAAAATAAATTAAACGTCAATGTTATAGATCGAAGTGTTATAATAAAAATCGTTATAATTATTGGCAATCGTTTCCCGATATTAATTATTTGGAGGCTCTAATTAATCAGGAAATATGTAGTATCATACTCTATAAACAAAGTTTAACACATAATCGATGCCCTATTTTGACAATTGGTTTATCGTTGACGTTGAACGATACGAAATTAGGAATCGACGCTAGATTCCATGACACATTTACATTGTGTGTGTGTGTGTGTCGAGGATGTCGTCTTCCGCAGGTTTCCCGAGCGTTTATGTAAATGACCGAAATTAAATCTGGCTCGGTTAAACATGCATCGCAGCTGGGATGTTGTTCGCTAGCCGTATGTCGAGTTCCACTTGCTCGCGGAAATTAATACTATGTTGGGAATTGTGGAATTAATTGGTGGCTTAATTGAAAGGACGACGACAGGCGCCAAAATCGAATTTTCATTTAAGAATGGTAATTAGGTCACGGAGAGTGTGAGTTTCGATAATCGCATAATCGTGTATCTGATTCGCACTCTAATCTACGTCGCTTCGCCAAGTACAATATTGATTCTGAGTTCTGTGGACTTGCGGCCCCGAGGAAAGCTGCATCAGGAGTTATGTTCACTTATCTTGCAACCGTGACCATCCACGGTAGTTGCATTATTCAAACTTCCGGCCTCGGTGTTCTGTCATTCTAATGTAAATGTTCTCGTTTCTTCGATAGTCGCGAAAACAATACAATGGTATAAACAGTTTTTAATCGATGGAAATAATATTACTTTTAACCAATTCAATTAAATGCTCCGGGAGTTTTGATATTCGTGGGAGAGATTACAATTTCGATATTTTTTTGTTTTATTCGCAATAGTGGTTTCAGCGAAATCACTGGCTACATTACGGGAGATTTAACAAATTTCAATCTTATCTTATCGTGGCTTGGATATCAGAGACTGCATCTCACCCCGAGATAAAGGAGAATGGTTTCGCCTTCGGACGATACGATGCTACTCGACCCAGCATGCATTGTCTTCTCCAGAGGAACAGTGGCACAATGGAGCTGCCACTAATTTAAATGGAGATTGTAAATTAATGTCAACTTCAGGACAAAGGAGACTTCGCTCACGATGCGATTGTCAAATTGTCATCTGACGAGAAGTCTGCGCTTGACGTTCCTTTTCGGTCAGTGCTTCGCGACTTCAGCCACTTTCCGCGATACTACTGGAACTTGAACTGTCAAACGGGCAATCTGGCTTTTAATAGAAGCCAAAGTTCTCCAAGAGAATCTCCTCTTTAATTAAGGAAAATTCGCGGTGTCAGTCGCAAACACTTTTTCCACAATTTCAGCCTCCAGATTATTTATTCGGAATATTCCATTTTGAAAAATTGATTGACGAGAAATTTAGGTGTGTGTCAAATTGGAGATTGATCGAATTAAGAGGAAGTTAGTCTGCGATCGTGACTATTAACTGGCACATTTCCTTCGGCGGTGCTCTGCCATCGGTAACTCAAAGCTTCTGCAATTAGGAGCACCTTGTTCCGAGTAATAACCGGACGACGCTCTCGGTCTCTCCTCTCTAATTTCCATCAAATTGCTCCCAATTCTAACAAAATTTAAACCAACTTTCCTCGTGTTTCAATTTTCAATTTTTCCTCTCTTCTCCCCATTTCCACTCTCTCTCTCTCTCTCCCCCTCTCTCTCTCTCTCTCTCTCTCTCTCTCTCTCTCTCTCTCTCTCTCTCTCTCTCTCTCTCTCTCTCTCTCTCTCTCTCTCTCTCTCTCTCTCTCTCTCTCTCTCTCTCTCTCTCTCTCTCTCTCTCTCTCTCTCTCTCTCTCTCTCTCTCTCTCTCTCTCTCCTCTCTCTCTCTCTCTCTCTCTCTCTCTCTCTCTCTCTCTCTCTCTCTCTCTCTCTCTCTCTCTCTCTCTCTCTCTCTCTCTCTCTGAGATTGACAGAAGTTTTGAGTGCTCCGGGTTTTTCTTCACTGTAATCAGCCACGTGCACCTGTGCTCGCGCCGGTTCCGGTCCAGCAGCTTCCGCACCATCTCTGCCTTTACTGGGCATATAAATTACAACGTTTCGTTGTGCGTCTCGACGGGAAATTACGCTGCCGCGCGAGTGCTCGGGGAGTGAGGTTACGGTCCGTGCAGAAGTGACACTTGCTTCGCCATGACAAAATACACGTGCCTCCTCTGTGGCAAGAACATTGCGATCAATGTCACCAAGTGCACGAACTGCAAAGAATTCTTTCACCCGGGGTGTTTTAAAGCGAAAGGGCATAAATTCACCGATGTGAACGGGGTTCTGTCGTCCTGCAAGGGACTCTCAGTGGCGGTTTCCCGCCCAAATACTCCGACAACAAGTCACCAAGACGGGAAGATAGCTGCTAGCACAGCCGCTGATGCCACGCCGCCAGCAGCAGGTCGACGCAGCCAATCGGAGCTTGCCTCCCACTCCGTGATCGGATCGTCTGCGGTAGGCGCCCCGACCAGCGTAGCGCCCGCTACGCTCACCGCCAAGTCGACGCCGGTCGATGCGCGGATCGATGCGCGACCTCACCCGCTGACGTCACTGGCCCCCACCACCACCGCCAACTCTTCAGCGCCTACTTCCTCGCTTGCGGTAAGTGGTGCTCCCTCTGCTGCTACGGGTACACTTTCGTCAGCACCTGCACTCCCGGGCGAGTCTACCCCTTCGCGGTCGGCTGACATTTCGGCGGTCCTCAACGCCATTGCCCTCTGCACTGCCTCGATCAAAGACTTCAAGGAGTCGCAGTGTGCTTTTAACGACCGCTCGGATGCCCGCTTTGACGCCTTGAGCCGGGACCTCCGCACGCAGATTGGCCAGCTGTCGGCGGACCTGAAAACTCTGGAGAACCTTGTGTCGTCCGACAGAAGGTCTCATAAGGTCCAGTTCGAGGCCATCGAAGGCAAACTTTCGACCGCCGTTGCCGTACAATCCGCCAGCCACGCTGCACTCTCCGCTCGTCTCGACAAGCTCGAGGACTCCCAGCGGACCTATGCCGAGGCCCTCTCCACAGGCTTGCTCCAGCGCGATGCAGTGTCTCCTGGATCTCCTGCCTCGTCTGCCGCGATCGACGCACGCCTCAACTCCTTGTCCGCTGAGGTAATGCGTCTCAGGGCCGAGCGACACGCCGCTAGTCTTATTATCTCAGGCGTCCCGGAAAGATCCCCGGAGAACCTCCGCGAGCTCCTAGCCACTACAGCCTCTCTTCTCGGCGTCTCGCTTTCCCCTGCTGATGTCAAGCGTGTATCGAGGATGAGGGGATCCCCTGACGTCGACCGTCCACGCCTCATTCTTGCGTCTTTCACCTCGGTCTCGGTCCGAAATGCTCTCCTCGCAGCCAAAAGGGGTAAGGCGATCCTCTCATCCGCGATCTCTCCGGATCTGGGCGACGGGCCTATCCGCCTCAACGAGTTCCTCCCGCGCGAGACTTGGACTCTTCTCAGGGCCGTTCGGGAACGTGCTCGCACGCGTGGCTGCCGCCATGTGTGGCAGCGGAACGGTGTCGTTTTTGTTAGGAGGGATGGAGACTCTGCCCCGATCTCCATTTCTCATGTATCGGAGGTCGCGACGAAGCTGCCATAGGCAGCAGCGCCGAGTCCCCCGCGCCCTTTTCTCGCTCGTTCTGCTGTCGCGAGACGGCAGCAATGTCTCCGCGCCTGCCATTCCAACGCAGGCTCGCTCCCTGCTCACTTCGGTGAATTTTGTGAAGCCATCACAATGGCCTCTCCGCCTTTTGACATTGCTGCCGTCTCGGAAACGTGGCTGCAGCCGCGCGACGACGACCGTATCTGCGCTTTAGGCAATTACACCCTGTACCGCGCCGACCGCGTGGGGAGGCCGGGTGGAGGCGTCGGCCTCTACATCCGGAATCACCTCTCTGCGCGTGTCTTGTCTTCTTCTATGCCTTCTCTCTCACAGTCCGATCCAGCGGTGGAATTCCTATTTGTCGAGGTTAGTATTTCTTCTTTTTCGCGCGTCGTCGTCGGGGTTATTTACCGCCCCCCTCATGCACCCCTTGCCCCACTTGAGCCGATCTTCGCTCAATTCATCTGCGGGTACGAGCAGAGGCTGATCCTGGGAGATTTTAACACGAATCTAAACGTGGATTCGCCGGACACCAGCTTCCTTCAGTCGCTGTTCCGTGAATTTAATTTAGTGGTAGCCCCTCACGGGGACACTCACTTCACTCCAACCTCGTCAACCAGGATCGACCTCTGCCTCGTCGGTGATAGGGACCGTATTGTTTCTGTGGGCCAGCTGGGTGGACCGTTCCTTTCGGGGCACGATCTTATCCAGCTGGTCTACGACTCCAGTGATCCAGGGAGTGAACCGCGTAGAGCCCGCTCCCGGAACATACGTGCCATCGACCCGCCCACCTTGCACGCGTCCCTTGAAGAGCTCACCCTTCGGGTGCTGCACAGCTCCTGGGACGCAGTGGACGGATTGGTGGCGGTATTTTCCGGTGAGCTTCTCTCTTGTTTGGATGCTCTGGCACCCTTGCGGGACACTCTCGCAAGGCGCCCCCCCGCTCCCTGGATTACAGTGGAAATCAGGCAAATGATGAGGTTGCGTGATTCTCTCCGTCGCGTATATTGCAGGACCAGGAGTCTTAGCTCTCTTACTCATTACAGGATTCTGCGGAGCCAGGTGAAGTCTGCGCTTGCCTCTGCTCGTTTGGCGTACCTCCGCCAACTCCTATCCGGCCTCCGCAATCCTGCCGAGTTGTGGCGAGCACTTCGCTCCCATAACCTCGTTCCTTCTCCTCGTCGTCCTGCGTCTCTTCTTCCTCACCTCACGCCTGTTTCTCTCAACTCTTTCTTTCTTTCGGTCCTCTCGCCTTCTCCATCCAACCCGCCTCTCTTTCTTCTCTTCCCTGGCCGTTTTGACGACGGCCAGTACCACTTCCCCCATGTCACCCCCGATCTCCTTCAACGCATCCTTCCCATCAGGCCGTCCATGGTTATGCCATCGGACGGCCTGCCTCCCCTGTTTTTGTCTATGTGTTCCTCCACCCTGCTTCCTCTCATCGTCGACGTCTTTAACACCTCTCTGTCGTCCTCTGTTTTCCCCGGTATGTGGAAGCGCGCTTGCGTGGTTCCCATACCGAAAATCCCGAATCCTACGGAACCCTCTCACTTCCGCCCTATATCCCTGCTCCCTGAGATGTCCAAGCTCCTCGAGAAGGTGGTCCTTCGTGACGTCCAAGACTTCTTACAACAGTCTGGGCGTCTGGACCCCTTCCAACATGGGTTCGTCAAGGGTCGCTCGACCCAGACGGCCCTTCTCACCCTAACCGAGGACGTCAGGCGGGCAGCGGATGAGCGTTGCTTCACCATCCTCGTTTGTTTTGACTTCTCGAAGGCGTTCGATACGGTCAACCATCGCACACTAATGAATGTTCTCCTAGATCTCAACTTCTCTCTTCCCGTGTTGCGATGGTTTTGGTCGTATCTGTCTGACAGAAGTCAAGCCGTGAGGATCGGAGACGAGCTCTCCTCGTGGGAGTCCGTCAATTCCGGGGTTCCGCAGGGTTCAGTACTGGGCCCGTTCTTGTTTATTCTTTATCTCCTGGGTATCAACGCGGTGATCCACCACTGCCGCATCATCAAGTACGCGGATGACCTGCAGATTTACCTCCACATTCCTCACCACGAGGTTGAGGAGGGAATCTGCAGAGTCAATGAGGACATCTCGCGCATTGTGGCATGGTCGAGAGACCACGATCTCGCGTTGAACCCAGCGAAAACTCAATGTATGATTTTAGGTACGTCGCGCGCGCTAAATGGCCTTGATTTGACCTCCCTCCCTGCCGTATTCGTGGCGGGTGAATCAATTCCGTTTTCGAACGTGGTTAAGTCTCTCGGTGTCCACCTCCAGAGCAATCTGGGGTGGCACGAGCAAGTCGTCGTGACTTGTAGTAAAGTCTACGGCGTTCTCTCGTCCCTCTATAGGAACCGACATGCACTTACCCGTTCGCTTAGGGCCAGCCTTGTCAGGAGCCTGATCTTTCCGCATTTCGATTATTGCTGTTTGTTGTACGTCGGCATGCACGTTGTCGATGAGGTGAGACTGCAGCGGGCTATGAATGCTTGTGTCCGTTTCATCTTCGGGGTGCGGCGTGATGTTCACATCACTCCGTACTACGAACGACTGGGATGGCTCAAGGTTCGCCAGCGTCGTCTGTACTTCCTCGGCTCCTTCATGTTCGACGTGCACCATGGTAGGGTTCCTGATTCGCTAGCAGCACTGTTTGAGCGAATTTCGGACAGTGGTGCAAGGAGTTCGCCGCGTTCGCGTCCGCTACCTAGGTCTTACATTACCCCGCTGCATCGGACTGCCATTAGAGCTAATTCTCTCGCGGTGCAGGGTGCTGCTTTCTGGCACTCTTTGCCCTTGCTCCTCCGCGAAGCGCAATCCGTCGAGTCGTTCAGAACCGGGCTTCGTCGGGCTCTTCTGTCCGGCGAAGTCACGGGCTGAGCGGCTCGGCGGCCGTAATGTTCGCATATAACACCTGAGGAGCGTCCTGGTCTCGGTGGGATTAGCGGGGTACTCGGCCCGTAATGTAAACCTTGTTTTGTTAAAAAATTTTGTTAAACTTTGTTATTCATTTTGAAATTTTATGTATGAGGTGTGGATGTCGGCGGTGTGAGTGAATGGGTGTGACTGGAAGGGTGTGTGCGAGTGGAATGAATGCCCCATCACTTACTGTACATTCCTTGTATATGTTACCATTCATTGTAAAACTTCCATCTTCATGAGTGTACGGTGTGGGTGATTGAGTGGCGGGTAATGACAAAATTATGAGAGCAATTTAGGTTTAAGTTTCATTATATGTATATATTTTATCTTTGTTAACTGTATTTCCTGTGTATCGTGCTTAGGGGGCATTAGCCCCAGCACGGAAATAAATTCTATTCTATTCTATTCTCTCTCTCTCTCTCTCTCTCTCTCTCTCTCTCTCTCTCTCTCTCTCTCTCTCTCTCTCTCTCTCTCTCTCTCTCTCTCTCTCTCTCTCTCTCGAGATATATACGTACCTTGTAGTGCTCCTGCTTTGAAACACTTTGCTTGTTGGAGAGATCGTGATATTGTGAAGTGAAGTGTCGCGACTGGTTCGGTGAATTTGTCTGTGCATTTTGAACAATAAATCGCTGGTGTACGTGTGGTGTGTAGCTGTTAAGAAGGCATTTCACTTGGCCGTGGTGACATAACCGCACCTGTCATTTATCGATCAGTCGTGCTGGATCGTGCGCCGTGTGCTTGCCGAGCGCTGATTGGTTCGTCCGCACGTCTTCTGCCGCGCTCCGGGCTCCGTCATTGGCTGAGCTATC